>WOFM01000381.1:0-35288 GCA_011428145.1 Ericerus pela
ACATATATATCAATCACCTAAAACAATTCTTATTATAATGACGTCATGTAAACAAGTCATTACTTGCCTTTACTGACTCATTTGTTCTACATATTGTGTTTATAAACAAACATAAATACACTTTTCATAACAACTCTTTTCTATGAAACCATTCTGCAGATATTGCAAATACCCAAAATCACCATTTATGTCATTTCCTTAAACTCCTATTGGACAATTCTAAACTTGTATTGTCATAATTCTCCAATCATATTACTACCATTTCCACTCTCCAAGAAATCGCCATATTCTCCTCCCAAAACATCTTATTATAAAAACTCATGTAACCATGTACATTTTGTCTAATCTAATCTATCTTTCTCATCTTTACCTTTTATGTTAAACTTACGAGTTCACTGTTTTATATTGTGTATAATATAACCTTTTCAAACTACGAGTACTTAAATTACTTTTGTAACCAGTATTCTCGTTACAAATTGACCAATCAAAACCAAAATTGTTGGTCCCTGTATGGGAAGCACCATTTGTACCAAATTTCGTATCTATTGAAAGATAATTGCAATTTTTATTGAGATAACATGAAAAATTAGCACCTCCCACAGCCCCAGGGAATAAACCATAATACCAATAGGAACCAAATTTGGAAGCATGTTAGATGCATGTTGGATATACTTCAAATCAATACCTTTACGAAATTGTGTGACTACAGCTTGAAATATACTTCTTTTAGAGACATTAATATGCCAAAAATGTAACAAAATCGCCCTTATCTGGCGTACTGTAAGGCTTATTGTCCTTGACTTAAAACACATATGTATACCAAATTTCAGCCCTATCGATTGAAAATTGCGACCTGTACGCTGTTCAATAAAAAAATACATATAAAATATGCGCCCAATCCGGACCAAAAATAAAAGGTTTATTCCTTAGGTGGATCCGAACATGTGTTTCAATTTTGGAAACCATCCGATCAAAATTACGCCTGAAAATAGACTCAACGCAAAAGGGAATACATATAAAAAAAATACGAATTATCAAAAATAGTGCCAAAATGCTCAGATGATCATAAAAACAAAACCACTCCCACCACTGGGTCCGAATACTCAAGCAATTTTAATGAATAGAGTTTTTTTCAAAAATCTACTTGATAATTGCAGTCGATTTTCACATAATTAAGTAGTATTGTAAATTTAATTAAAATATGAAAGAGATCTCCGAATTTATTCAACTAATTAACACATAAAACAAAAAAATTATGAATAGATACATATACTCTGTTCACGCTAAGAACTGCGTGACGTCATAAATCATATTCACACTCATCTGCTTGAAATAAGACGTTCGTTTACTCCATTATTATTGTATAACAATGTGCAATTGATACCTTTTCCTCTCTCCACAATCAACTGCAATGTCTAATGTGATTCTTATGTCACATACTCCTTAGCATAAACAGAGTATAGTCAATTTTAATTCAACAGCTGTATTAAAAACTTGCCATGATAAGGATGTTTTATATAATACATGATCCAAAAGACAATGTTTACACTGATATTTCACAAGTGAAAAGTAGCTATTATCATTAATAAATGTAATCTTGAGATGAAAAGAACAAGCCTCCACGTGAAAATGGGAAGTATCTTTTTTACAAGGAAGCATGTTCACTTTACACTGAGGTAGAGGTTATAGTTTCTGAATGAAATGTTAAATCTGCCATATTGAGAAAGGTTGATATTTTGTTCCATTTTTTATAATTTTTGTGAAAGACTCATCATTATGATAGAATTTCAACGCTTCATTGATTTCTGATCATTAATTATGTAAAATATCTTCCTCAAAAAGGTTCAAAGGTGAGTTTATATGACTAGGGAGTTGCTCACTCGCTACGCTTTTTTGCAAACTTCCCTCACATGTAAATGCTCACTTTTGAAGCTCATTGTGTAATATACCATTCTTTGCTGGTAATTTTTTAAGACAGTCAGTTAAACACAAGAGAATTATGTTTCCATCTATATCTATCTATACTCTATACTGACATATAAAGAAGAAAATTTGGGGATGGGTATGCCTAGGAAAAACTCAAAATCTACAATACTGATTTTGATGAATTTTTGTATATACATTCTTTATGAACCCAGAAATTTCTGGGCTTAGTTTTATTATTTTATCACACAAGAAAACTTATTTATGAATAAAAATTCATGAAAGCTACATTAATAGTGCTATGTGTATAAGGCCAATAGATAAAAAACTTCATGTAAACTTAATATCGCTACGTTTAATGATTTTTACTTGATTTGTAAATTTTCATCAGAGGACACAGTGCATATATTTTTTGAAGTGCAGAATTCAAATTCATGATTCACTTCTGAACTGAATTGATCATAGGCCTCTTGTGACTTCAGAAAAACCTCAAAATGAAAATTAGGATAATTTTTTCTTCAGATTTTGAGAAACCAAAATTGAAACCATATTTTTTGGAAACAGAAACCATTTTTTTTTACCAGAAACTGAAATAAATGAAAACACCGAAATTCTAAAATGGAAACAGAATGGGAAATAATTAACCAATTACTTTCAAGACCAATAATGGAAAACTAATGGAAACTGAATGATGAATCATTTACATTTCCATTTCCATTTCTCACTTGAACAATTTTTGATTTGGGTGAAAAAATTTGAAAAAAATATTGATATTTTTTGGAAAATATTAAATAAATATCAATTTTTTGGGGAAAATATCAAAAAATATCGATACAGTGATATTTGAACAGGATTTTGAAAATTTTAAATGCAAGAAAACTTCTATAAAATGAAAATTGAAATGGAATGAAAAAATAGAAACTGAATGAGAAATTTTGGTAAAATCAGAAAATGTAATGGGAATGAAAACAACAACAAAAATTATGGAAAGTGAAACTAAAATTTTCCAACATTATGATAAATTTTAGAAACTCAATTAACAGAAACAAAATGAAAATATTAACGTAGTGTTTCTGAATCCCTGTTTTTTCATACTGTATATTAATTATTGACTTAAACATGTTGCAAATGTTTAAACCATTTTCAAAACATAAAATTTTTGGTTAAAAACAAATTTTTAAAAGATAAGCTTTTATTTTTATTTATTTTTTGGCTTTAGCTTTGTGCAAAATGAATTTTATTTTGTTACACAAGGTTGGCTGCAGTATTGGTATATTTTAAAATCACAGTAGTGAGTAGAATAAAAGCTTATAAAAAGAGGGTTGAGGAAATTTATGAAAGAGTATGGTTATGGTACAATGAATTTAAATTTCTGATCCGTTTACAAATTGCATCAATTGTATGCCTTTTTGGACTGTAAAAATGGGGTTCATAAAATGTTTTCATATATCATAGAGGGTTGAAATCAAATTCAGGATCCATTCTTCAATTGAAAATGAGGTTAAGAATATACGGTTTCATATAATTATGTGTTATTGAATGATACACTTTTGGAAATTTCTTATTCTTTTAACTAATTTTACTTTATAAGAATCTATTTTCTTAATATTTTAACTTCACATAACTCAAACACCACAAAATTGAAGGTAACATTAGACTGAGGATGATATTTTAACCTACTTGGATCCACACTAAATCTGCTTGATATGACAAAAAGTAAGGTATGTTACTTTAACTATTTTTAAACTGGAAATTTGGTCAGAAAAGAGTAACCTAAAATTTTGAAGAAGATGAAAACAATTTACTTTAAAAAAATACAACTAGGTACATCAGAAATAGATCTTTCAACATGAACTACGTCTGGTTCAATACAGGAAAAAGTAAGACACTTCAATTTATTTTTTTTTGAATGATAATTTAAACTTACTATTTTATTCTATTTGACCTAAAAACTAAAAACTAAAAAGTTGAGAAAAGGGAAAAACTGCACTATGGTTTAAACTGTTTCTCTTGATTTATTTTCTTAAAGTTGAAATTCCCCTACATTATAGAATACAGATTAGGATAGATAATAGAGAAAACGAATTTAAACCTTCCTTTAGAAAGACAGTGTCTTATTTTTTGAAAGTAGGTATGTAATTCAAAAACTTGAGTATGAAAAAATGTATAAGTACCAAACTTCCTTTATTAATATTCAGACTGCGATTGCTACGACAGAAAAAATGTTTAGTTGACAAAAGGAAGTTTAGAAGAGTTTAACAAAATATTATTCAAAGGTCATGCAGTGAATTATTCAGAGGTGAAGCAATCATTTCAGAAAAATTAAGTTAGTACATATAACCCCGAACAAGACTGATAGAATATTCCAGGATGTGTCGTGACAGTTTTGTCTATGTGAAGTCTATTTATATCTATGATAAACCTTTTCCTAAATCTCATATAACACAGATACCTAAATTTACTGTCTACTTTGAGCCTGCTGATATTCATAATTTACATTAACACTGGGCTGAGTATTCACTAACAGAGGGTCACTTTCGAATTTAGAGATAAGTTAAGTTTCTCGGATATATTTATCAGCTAAACAATATCTTTTTCATAGATTCACTTTAGTTTGAAAACGGACCCTTACAGATTAGGGAACACTTAGCTCAGGGTTAATGTCAATTATAATAACTGGCCTAAGCATCAACAAAGCGAAGCTGGTATTATGGGCAGCTAGTTCATGATAAAGATATTAGTTCCATGGTAAACCAGGAATGCGCCCAATGTAAGGAAGGTGTACAAAAACATACAAGGAAAGCGCACAAAAATATGTTGGAAAGTGCACAAAGCAGATAATGAAAGCGCACATGATTATTACCCGACTGATATCAAATTTTTGGAGGCTTCTGTTTTTTTCTAACAAAAAACCTATTTTCCCCTCTTTAATTCATTTACATAAATGCATTTTTGGGTAGATTTTGTAGAATATACTTATTGTGGAGGGTGGTATGTCACAACTCGGGTAAAATTTTATTATAGTTTTCGGATCATGGTCCCCAGACCCCAAAGACACTCTCCCAAAAAAAATTTTATATATTTTTGTAGGTACCTGTAAAAGATGTAACAAAATTTATAAACAAACTGGAGGATATATTTCAATACTGATCGAGACAAAATTTAGCATGCATGTACTCCGAATTCACATCTTAGTCAAGTTCAAAGATGAGCTAAATCTTTCCATTAGTTTCAAAATAGCAGCTGTTTAAACTTTGTAGATAAACAGAAGGGTGTAATTCTTCATGAATCAAGACGAAATTTTGCATAAGCATACTGTAGGTCTATACTCTGTTCACGCTAAGAAGTGTGTAATGTCAGAATCACGTACAGATAATGAAGATGGTTGAGCGAAAGAGGAAAAGGTATCAATGCACATCGTACTACAATGATAAGTATCATCTTGTAGAGTGAAGAAACATCATGTTTTGAGTAGACAAATGTTTTATGATATCACGCACTTCTTAGCGTGAATAGAGTATATATGTCAGTCAAGTTAGAAGAAGGACAAAATCCGACATTAGTTCTTGAATTACAGCTTTCTGATGTTTTCTTTGTAACGCAAAATTTTTAAAATTTATAAAGAAAACAACCAGCAATATAAATAATTTGAAAATATGTTTATTCTAGGCAAAATCTACCATTCCAACTGACAAAGCCAACTGAATATTAATTTTGTTTTAATTTTGATTTCGAGCCAATTGCAGAAAAATATCCCTAAACCTTGCTGTTTGCATTGGAGAAACAGCTGAAGTTTAAAATGTTGGTCAAAAGATTTATCCCAACAAATTCAAATTTGAAACAGGTTGAAATAGGCAGTGCGCTTTCCTTACATATTTCTGTACACTTTCCTTAAACGGATAAAACAGAGATTAACTGATCATTGTGCGCATTTCTATTATAGCCTAGTTCCATTCGGATTTGACACCCCTGCGTCAAACGTCATTTGCTGATAAGAGGGTTGAAAATTGGATGATGAACCTTTTTTTCACCATCTACGTATGGAGGATGTTATATGTTTGGTATGTCCTATCTCCAGAACTAACAGATATTTGTTTACTAAGAACAAATGTCCCACTTTATGGATTTGAATGAAAGTAAGCTCAAAATGTTCCAAACAATCTACAGAGTGTCCTAGGCTATTCATATTTTAAAATGAAATAATTGGAATTGAAGAAAATCTGAATTTTAAGAATAAAAAAATTATTGTCATGAATTTGGGCATAACCAACAATAAGAACTTCTCATTCCGTGCAGTGAGATGTAATGCACGTTAACTGGTTATTTCAGTCAAAGCATATGGATCAATAGCAAAATTATTTCACATCCTCAGTGGGGTTTTCACGTATTTCTCTATGTTATAATACATATTTAGGCTACTTGCTGGTGTAATTTAGTTAGTAATTAGTGGTAGTTCGTATTTCTCAAGAGTTCTATTTTCAGTATTACAGCCTTTGTTGTTTCACTGCTGAAAGGTGCGTAACATAAATCATAAATCGTATGGTATTTTCCAAAAATAACATAAACCATACAGTATTTTCCAAAAATGGGTTTATGGAAAGCGTCAAACATAGTTCTAAAAATAAGTTCAGTTGTGCAATACCACAGATAATGTATTTTTTTATGAATTTGGAAGTTGAGGATTTGAAGCTTGGTTTTAGTGGTAAAGAATTTAAATTTTGATATTTTCCCATATTATAAAAGATACTTAAAATATGAATTTTTAGGAGCTGAGTTCAAATTTTGGTTGCATTTTTGGATTTAATAATTCCCTCGCTCCTGTGGCCTTCAAAAGGAGGTACGGATATTATTTCCACATATTATTAAATGATAGATTGTAAGACATGTTTTTTGAGGCGTTGAGTTCATGTTTGGGGTCCATTTTAGGATTTAACCGCTACCTGGGCCCCCTGTGGCCACAAAAAATGGGTACAGACAGAGACATACAACTAAAGAGATGTCTAACACTCCATATGTGCTGTGGTTTAAAAATATGTAAAAGATAAAAAAAATTAATTTAAGTTATATGTTCTGCACTTCCAAAGCTGCACATATTTTGTTGAGAAAATAGACATCTCCATACCAATACATACTCACTATCAATCTACGATACATACTCAGTAACAAAGTAATATTAGAATTCAAAACATTTTATCAACGTTCTATCTTTAACGGGTTTTTGATGGGTGCTGGATATACAGATGATATTTCTCCAAATCATTGTACAATACATTGTTGGAAATGTATTCTGAGGCGATGAGTTCAAATTTGGGGTCCATTTTAATATTGAACTATTTCTTAAGCCCCCTGTGTCACCAAGAAAGAGGTTGAGATAATATTTCCACATAATTATCCTGGTTTGATATATCATGGGATATGTTTTTTGAGGCACTAAGTTAATTTTAGGGGTCCACTTTTGGATTTAAAAACTCCCCAGGCTCCTGTAGTCCCAAGAAAGTGGTACAAATAACATTTCTCCATATCATTGGGTGGTACATTGTCAAATATGTTTTCTAAGGCACTGAGTTCAAATTTTTGGTAGATTTTCATATTTAACAAATACTTTTGCCCCTTGTGGCCCCAGAAAGGAAGGTCAAATAGTATTTCCACACATCATTGTGTGATACATCATAGGATATACTTTTGAGGCAATGAGTTCAAATTGGGGATCTATTTTTGGATTGAACAAAACTCCATACCCCCTGCTGCCCCAAAAATGTGGTACAGATATCATTCCACGTATCATTGAGTGATTCATCATTAAACTTGGTTTTTGAAGCGCTGAATTCAAATTTTGTGTTCATTTTTAGATTGAACTGATCCGTGGACCTCCTGTGTCCCACTATAGAGAGTATATGTAATATTTTCACATATCATTGTGAGATCCATCATAAGACATGTTCTTTTAAGCTTCAAGTTTAAATTTGTGGTCCATTTCTAGACTGAATCACTTCTTAGTCTGCCTTGACACAAAAATGGTGTTAGGATATTTCCAAAAATTATGAGCGATACATCATAGAACATACTTTTAGATGAGCCAAGTTCAAATGTTGGGTCCATTTTTGTATTGATTCACTCCTTGTTCTCTAATGACCCCCAAAAATGTTTTGAAAATCACTTTTTGGTAAATTGAGTAATATTTGATGGATGTTTCTTCTCACGGGCTAATTTCAAATTTATAATTCATCTTTGGATTCAACAACTCCTTGAGCCCCCTCTGCCTCCAAAAATGGTTTAGCATAATGCATTTCTCAATGAAGAATAGATAAATTTCACTCCTGCTGTGTGTATCTATTATGCTACACTTTTTTTTAAAGATAAAAATATTAATTTTATACTTATCCACCCTCCCTATTTTCTCATGGGCCATGTACTTATACACAATCATAATTATAATTATCATCAATGGTTTTGAATTATGGTTGGTAATTTCAACAAAACACTGTTTACCACTAAAAAATTACAAATAAATTAAATTTGAAAAAAAACCGACTGCATTAATAATTACCACAAATCAACCAAAAACTTGTGATTAAAATGCACTAAAAAGTGAAAAACAATCTCTCAATCATTAGTTTTCTGTAAAATTGAAATATTAAGTTTCTGTGAAAAATAAAACTATCACAACTTTTCTTTAACTGAACAAGGCAGAGGCTGGCCTCAATTAGAATACGATAATGTCTCTCTCTCCATCATGCATACAGGTAGTATGCATTTGTTTGATTGAATACTTTGAAGGCTGTTTACATCAACCTATATTCATAAAATAAAATGTGAATGATTTATTAATAATTATATTTTAAACTGGATGTTAACAAAAACTGGATCTGTTATACTGTATAACAGTCGGTAAAAAAATTATCCTGTAATTTAGTTTTATATTGAAAAGGCCAGTGCTGAAGTTGTTCAGCAAAAAAAAAAGTTATGTTGGTTTTATTTTTCACAAAAACTTTTAATATTTCAATTTTGCTGAAAATAAATGAATGAGAAACTTTTTTTTTTCATCTTTTAGTGCACTTTAATCACAAGTTTTTGGTTGATTTGTATTTTGTAGTAACTATTAACGCTGTTGGTTTTTTTTTTTTTAATATAATTTATTCTTCAGATTTTTTTCGTTTGTGAATGGAATTTTTTGATAGGAATCATTTTACACGTCAATGTGAATGATTTTTTACAATAAATGATGGAAAATAAAATTAATATCAAGCATCTTTAACTCAAAACCAACAATATAAAGCAATAATTTAAAATTAATTTATTATTGAGTTCAATGGATTACGAATTCATCACCTATCTCGTTTTCAAAACCTAAGAAAAAATCGGCCAGAGTCGGCCATTTTGTGTGTGGAGTATCAATTGGCAAATTCATTTGGTAATAATTCATCAACAATTTCTCCAAAATTTACATATTATTCTCGTTTCAACAAATCAATTATAGTATTTTATAACATTATCGTTAGAATAAACAATATCTAATTAGACTGCCGAAACTACACAAATTTCAACGAAAGAAACTAAAAACGTTATTATAATGATCAATTTCAGGTAGGACGAATATGTTGGTGGACAACCTTGCTCAAGTTAGTTGAACTCATCGAAACAGTAAGCCTCGTATTCAAATAAATAAGAAAAATATGTAAGTGGTAGTTACACAAACTCTCAATTACAGGTATTTTTTGTCTTACGTAAGAAACAAAACCAAGTATCGGCCCTACATGTATACCATCATTCGTCAACACTAGTAATCGTGTGGGGATCAACTAAACTATTCCCAAGTAAGAAAACCAAAATATAAAATCTAGTTTAACAAAAAACATATTTTATTAGTGGATTTTGCTTCAAAACATGAATAGAATATATGATTAACATATTATATTACTGTTCAGGTACTATGACGATGATACCAATTATGATCAACAGTCTTGTTCACTTCCTAATGTATACATACTATCTATTATCAGCGACTGGCACAAAATTCCAAGAGAAAATAACGAGATGGAAGAAATATTTGACAATTATACAAATGGTGATTACAATGAATGGAAGTTCAATTCAACGATCATCCGCAGATGTAAAACTTAAATCACATTTTTACATTTTGTTGTAGGTTCAATTCTGCATACTTGTAACTTACACGACGCAGATTCTACTCCCTTACTGCCGAGTACCTAATGCCTATGCATACATATTCATACCAAATGTTTTTTTAGTATTTTATATGTTTTATCAGTTTTACGAACAAGCGTACTCAAAACGTGCGCAGAAGAAATTGTAACATCAGCATAAAAAAAATTACTTTCTTAGAATATTGTTGGAATACAATTTGTGCGTTACAAGTAAATAATGCAATAATTTAGTGATTCCCATCAGTTCAAATCATGAGTTATTCTTCAGTCAAATTTATCGATAAAACGGTCTTAGACTGTGGGGTAAAACTCATTTAGGAACTGATTTTAATGCAGAGGTGCCTATTTCTCGTACAAGATACTTCAGAAATGAAATTAAGAGACTCATGAAGGCGTAGTCTGTACTCACTGTGTAGTAAGATAAGAGGCCAGCATTATCATCTAAAACGAACCAACGATACTGCCATCCTTGTACGACATTGGTCCATTTGCTGAGAGAGCCTTCCATTTCGATTCTGAACGAAAATTCTCGACGATTTTAATGAAATCAACGCCTTAAAAATTCGATTACGACATTACTGATCTTAGAAGTGTAATAATTTTTAATCTCATTTCGTTGTCACAAAATAAACACAATAACCGATAAGAAAGAAAGACCGAACACCCGACAGTGAGGCGTTTTACAGAAGCGTCTACATTCAGAAAAAGAGGATATTTTTATTGCGATATCACGTTTCACTTCGCCGGCTTTTGTTGTTCGGGACACTCACTCTTTGACTATATAGCTTATGGACTGCTAGAACTGATAAGAAATACATAGGGTTAAATGGAAGACCGCTGAAGCCACTGTTAACAGGCGTTCTTTTTACGAAAAACGACCTTTGGTGATAAGTGATAGTGATTTCAAATTTCTACTTTGCCATTGACACATGATAAAATGACATTATTTGTAAGTTTAAAGAATAATTAATGACATAAATATGTAATACTTTACTAGAATTTCATTCCACTAATAATTTTGTACCCTCTGATTTTCAATCATGCAGAACTGTACCAAGTGTAATAAATCATGTCGTACCAGAAAAGGTATAATTCAGCATTTAAAAAAGAATGTTTGTGTTGGAGTAAGGAATGATACAATTTTTCACCGGTAAGATTATTTTGTTTTGAAAAAGAGTGACTTGTATGTCTTCGTTAGAAACATAATTATTGATTTGCGGTTATCTTCTTATTTTATTAATAGGTAATACCAATGATCCGTCAAAAATCAAGATTTGTTCATCTGTAATTAATAGGTAATAACTGATGTTTTTAAATTCATAATTTGATAATTAGTTTTTTTCGTTTTAAAAATGCGTATAAATTAAACTCCTGATTTTAATGTTCAACTTCAGGTCTTCATTTGAAAATCACGTTCCTATTTAGTGACCTCTACTTCGAGAATCGTTGGTATAATTTCTTGTTTCTATTCATCAGTGTATTATTTTACAACGTATTCATAAACTGTAAGTATTTACTCATATTAAAAATAAATTTAGGAATACAGGTACTATTAAACACGGATTTTAACCAATAATATTTAACTAAACATCCCTGACATCCATAACGAAGCTGCTGTCGTGTTACTTCTTTTTTGTTTTCTCATCTCTCTTCTCATCTTCTGTTGAAGAAGTCGTTCTTGAAACTCAGTTACGTGAAGTTTTTTTTTACTCTTTCTTTCATTCTTCCATTGTTTGTTGTAGATCATAAATTTTCCTATATCAAAAAAATTATCCTTTTGGTATTATACTTCTTGATCATTTGAATTTATTATTTTATATTCTAGTCATTAAATTCCCCTTGTTGACCTCTAGCTAATTTAAAGTTTACTTCTCTTGTTGACATTATGGTGGCTTCATTCTACTTTTATTAATGTGCAATTTTGTCTTTACCTATATTCCACGTTAAATTTATTTTAGTTCCTTGTCCTTATTTATTAAATTGTTATTATATTTAAATTAGTTTTATAATGCAAACATATTAAATTCTCATCTCGACAGGAATTTAAAAAAATCATTCCTTCCATGTAATCTCAAATTTTCTACTGAACAACAAATCAGTATTTTGTGCTGTCAAGATTTTATTTTTAATCCATCTTAGTTTGTTATTAATTTTTTATATTCTAATTTTGTGATCAACTTCTTTTGACATTTGTTATTTTTTGTTTCACTAACATTCATTCATTAATAAATCATTGTTTCAAAAAGTTTTGTACGTTGTAAATTATTATCCCTCATCATTGGCTTATTCAGGATTTTCTTAGAGAGGGGAGATATTTGATGGAAAATTTTTCCCTTTCCCCTCACTCACAGCAATGAATTGGCGAATTTCATGAATTTTTTTTAGTGGGGAAAGATCACAGGCGAACTATGGTTAACTATTTGAGTGTAACAAAAAATTTGAATTAAAAAGTGTAGACCTTCATCTTCTAAGTCAGGGCCGTGTGAAGGATTTATCTTGAAGGAAAGGACAATTCAGAAATTGAAAAAATAATCTCAAGAGCAGAGCTAGCGAAAGAATTTTCTGTGTATTTAGGGATATGAATTTTTGATTAATATCCCAATTGTCATTTGTCGTGAAATTAGAAACCATAATGGTCTTACTCCGTAACATTCTGCTTTGAAAAAATCCAAAAGTCGGATTTATCCCCTTAATTCCCTTGGCTTTGACGCTGCCTCTCATCGAATTACTCTGAAATAGTACAGTAACAAATTTTAAATAAATTATGGGAATTACCGAAAACCTCCGGCAGAATTGGCAGATGGAAAGTTTAATTTCATTATTACAATTCCTTTCAAATTTGAAACTATTATCGAGTGAATGAGGTTTTTTACAGATAACAATTGGGTGTGGGATTAAATTCAATCAAATTTTATTTAATACATTCGATCTTCGTAACTATTACATTCGCACAATGGAAAATGTTGACGAAAGTTGTTAAAATTTCAGTTGAATACAAAAAGACTCATTAACATGGTAAATTTAAGTATTTTTCACTCGTAGAGAGGGTAAGTTACATATGAAAGTTGCCTAAAAACTGAAGTACCAAAGTGTTAACAGACCACGACGTTCATTCAAATATTGTTTAAGATGTATACTGAAAAAATCAAGTGTTAACTCCCTTCTCGAAACAGTTTCAGACTTCAGATACCTGACCCTTGACTGACAGTTTGTTATAATGAAACATACATCGAGATAATAACTGATTAAATCATACTTCTTATTGAAAGGTAAACGAGCTCGCTTTGCGCGCAAGCCCATTTACTTTTTTTTTCAATATAAGCCAACTAGTCGGAAAAAATACTGAATTCAAATAAAGAATAGAGTTAATAAAGAGCGCATTTAGGACTCGCTTAAGTTCTTACGGTAGTTCAAGACGTTTTTTTCAGACAACAAATCAGCGAACGATGAAACTATTTACCTAACAGCCAAATTTTTTGGTTTAAGAAAACCTTATTTCAAACTTTTCAAGAAAAAAGGAACTCTATCCAAAACTTACATTTTCACATTCTGAAGAGTTCGTTGATTAATTTAAATCATTATGCGAACGTTTCACTCATTAATTTCAGACAGTAAATGGGTATAGCGTTCTAATATTTCACTAGTATCTGCTTATATTGTTAGGAGTCATGAAAATATAACAATACAAATTCAGTTTTCACACAAAGTACCTTTTTCGAAAAGTAATGCCTGCATTGTTTGGCTTCAAGGTTTTATCAGTTCTAGCAGTCCATTAAGCTATATAGTCAAAGCTCTCACTACACTCACACACCACTAGCGACACTGTACTCCAACACTGGTACTACTTGTTCAGATTGTGTGACTCTTGTGAGAATGATAGCAAATTATATTATACGTTAGCTTATTATTCTCACATATCATATGTTGTGGTAACACTGTTTTTAGTCTTATTTGTAATCTGTGATTTTATGTTTGAAACCCAACTGTGATACTATATTTTGTGTGCCTCTTGTCGCTCATCAAACGTTGATGAATTAACATCTCCACCATTTTTATGTGGAAATAAAAGTTTGTGAAAGTGAATAGCTCTGTTTGATAGGACTACACTAACTTACACCAACCTACACCAGGAGGGCAATTACACAAATGTAGGAATGCTATGTGACTTTGCGCCAAGTTTTACCTGAATATTTGTGGAATATCCCTACCGGTGTAGGTTGGTGTAAATTAGTGTAATCCTATCAAACAGAGCCAATATTTCTGTTTTATTTATGTGTTTGTAATATGTGTGTCTGATCTTCTTTCAATGTTATCGTGCAGTTAAAGTCTGTCGTCGTCATTTTCGTCTGGCTGGACCAGTTGATAATTCCTATTTCTTCACAGGTTATGGGCCCAGTTACCTGGATGTCAACGTGGTCGCCATTGTTATAATTTGTCAATGTTGTGCTGTCGAATCCTGATCGCTTCTCCCAAGTAGTATCCATGTCTGCTAATTTATTTTTCGTCTTTTAATATGTTCGCTTCTCGCTGTTCCTGTGATCTCGTTCGAGTTGATTTGTTGGTCGGCGCATCTGATAGTTGCTGAAATTGCTGTTTGCAGTGCAACTGATCGTCGTTACCTGTTTTCGAGATGGAAGTTAGAAAGCTGAATAATATTGAACCATTTAATGGGCAAAATGGCAGAACCTGGAAGTTCCGGATGAAGCTGTTGTTGCCGAAGGAATGTTTGGGTAATATAATAACTGACTCTTTACCGACTGTTCGTAATAGGGGAGATACTTGGTCGAAGGAAAATGCGAAGGCGATGTTCCTGATCGCAAATAATGTGACTGACAAATACCTGGAGATTATACAAACGTACACGACGGCAAAAGAGATGTTTCATGTGCTGACTACTTTAATTGACAATGGAAATGACCAGACGCTAATGGACTTACGAGGAGAATTGTATGCTAAACGGTATGTTTTTGGTGCTGATTTGCAGAAGTATCTTCTTGATTATCGTGCTCGATGACGTCGCTTGACCGAACTGGGAGATCTGACAACCGTGAAGCAGTTTATCCTGGTGTTGCTGAGATCGCTGCCAGCCAAATTTCGTCCGATAAAGGTTGTTCTGGAGGATGCAGAAGTCGTCACCTGGGATGGAGTGTTCATGAGGCTGAACAATTACCAGCGTGAACTATCTTCGGATAGCAAATCGACTGTTAGAGGTAATTCTCTGAATCCTGTGTCACTAAAACCTTCATCAGTACCTGTTGCTGGTGAAGAGAATCTGTTCTTTGATAACCATAACAATGTCGGTCGTAATTCTGGTAATTTTAATAATCGTTTCAATCGTGGCCAGTTGCAAAATCGAAACAATAATCGTGGTTTTATTCGAGGAAGATTTCACAATAATAATAATAGTTTTCACAATTCGTCTTCTGATGTTGAAGGTCGAAATTTTAATAATAATAATCACAATTTAGGTTCACAGAATAATAATTTTAGTAATAATGGTCGTAATTGTAGTAATGATAATGGTCAGTCTAAGATCAAATGTCATTTCTGCAACAAAATTGGGCATATAGCTCGTAACTGTTTTGTTAAGAATAGGAGTAATAATAATCAAGAAAATCACAATCACAATAATAATAATAATTTTAGTAGATCTGACGATCGTAATAGTAATTCTAGTAGGAATTCTGCACAAATGTGTAACGATAATAATGTTAATGACGGATGCTCTGAGATGGGCTTTAGTTTCACGATTAATAGTAGTAATAATAATAAAATTAATGATGTTGAGATGAATAAAGATGATAATTTAGTCCCTCAAACCACCTTTGTTGTCGATAGTGGATGCACAATTCACATTATAAATGATATTAACCTGTTCAGTGAGTATATTTAGTTAATTCACCTTCATAATATTTGTGTTGCAAAAAAGGGAGTCTCGCTTTCTGTCAGGTCTGTGGGTACGGTGAAATTAAAATTGTTAAATGGAATTATAATCGAATTAAAGAATGTAAGGTATGCTAAGGAGCTGTCACAAAATCTGCTGTCTGTGAAACGAATGAGCAAGTCGGGTTTTGATACTCTGTTCAGAGAAGAATCAGTTGAGGTCATCCAACGCTGCAGTGGGAAAATTGTAACCACTGAGGTTAGCGTGGACTCGGATTTGTACACGATTGATTTTTTTTAAATGTCAAGTCAGTCGTGCAATCTGACGTTGGAGGATGAATCGAGCCCACTGACTGTGTGGCATAGGCGCCTTGCTCATTTGAATGTTAATGATGTTAAGTTGTTGTCAAACAGAGGTTTAATACCGAACGTTGACTCCAACCGCAGATTGTTGTGTGAACCCTGTGTTATGGGGAAACAGAGACGCAAACCTTTCCTGAGGCATGAACAAAAAACTAAAAAACCTTTGAAATTGGTACATACTGATCTCTGTGGTCCAATAAATCAACCTTCATATAAAGGAGTGAAATATTTTATGACGTTTATAGATGATTATTCCAATTTTTGTTGTGTGTACTTACTGACGAGTAAAACGGAAGCGTTCACAAAATTTAAGGAATATCACAAAACGGTTTCAAATAAATTTGGATATATTGTTAAAAGACTCCGCTGTGATCGTGGCACAGAATACACAAACACAACCTTCCAGTCATATTGTACTGAGAAAGGAATAATTTTTGAACCTACAGTTGGTGGCTGTCCCCAGCAGAATGGGAAGGCTGAAAGGATGAACAGGACACTTTGTGAGAGGGCAAGAACAATGTTATTTGAGAGTTGTCTTGACAAGATCTATTGGTCAGAAGCCATATTGTGCTCTGCCTATATAGTAAATAGATGTCCCACAAATAAGGATTTTGTTCCCTTTGATAGGTGGTTTGATGAAAAATACGATTATACAAAATTAAAGACGTTTGGATACGACGCATATATGTTGTCATTCAAACATGATTCCAATAAATTTAAAAACAAAAGTGAGAAATTGGTAATGGTAGGGTATTCACCCTGTGGATATAGATTATTTGTGAGAATATGCTCCTCATGACCTCGCTCATAGTCGATATATTTAGTCGTAACGTGGTCGCTGCTTGTGACGTCATCCTATTCGTATTTTCAACTGTTAGTTGATCTCCAAATGTTGTTACGTGAACATAAAATAAAATGAGATCTTAAAACAGAATCTTTTACTTATTGTGTTGACTTCAAAATTAGTGTTTCTTCAATGGTGTTTGTTTAATATCATCGCTGGTTGTTGTTCTTATTCGGCTAATGTGAAATCTTTCATATTAGTGATCGTCACTTTCTCACAGGTTATGGGCCCAGTCATCGTACTTGAAGAGGCTGCCATTATGATGTCTGAGCAAAATTGTGCTGCAGAAACTTGCCAAGTAACCGTCATTCAATTTTAAATTCTCTTTGTTTGATCCTGATGTAAACGGTATTCTCAAGCGGTATGTCTAGTTCGTTCCTGTTCATTTTCGTGTAATTTTTGGCTGTCTGCCTGTGATATTTTTTCGTCGCTGATTTTTGCTGTTTGCTGTGCGACTGTTAACGAAAATGGAACGTGAAATGAAATTGATGCTGGAACCGTTCAACGGAGATAATGGGCGTACTTGGCGATACCGGATGGATCTGCTGCTTCGAAAAGAAGGTTTATATAGTGTTGTACATAATTCTGTTCTGTCGGGTAGGAATCGTACTGAAGAATGGGAAAAGCTGAATTCGAAGGCGATGTTTTACATTGCTAATAATGTTGCTGACAATTTTATCGAGGCGATCCAGACTTACGATATGGCAAAAACGATGTTCCAGGCAATTGTGCAGCTTGCTGGAAGGGACAATGACATGACGATGATTGAACTGAGATCCAAGATGTACTCGATGCGATTCAAGCCTGGTGATAAGCTGACGGATTATTTGATGGAATTTCGTTCTGTTACTCGACGTTTGGCTGAAATGGGTGAGACAACGTCTGTAAAACAATGTATTTTAACTATGATGAGATCGTTGCCAAGTGATTTCCATCCGCTGAAAATAATGATGCAGGATGCTGACAATCTATCGTGGGAAGTTGCGATTGGAAAGGTTATTAATTTCCAACGTGAACTGGACCTCGAAAAGATGACGAGAAGCTTGCCTTCCGCTCCTGATGCATCAAATCCAAAACCTTCATCAGGAAGTGTTCCTGGTGAAGAGAATGCTTTTTTTGGTTCGAATTATAATTCATGTGGACGATATCACAATAAATTTAGGGGTAGATCGAATTACCGTAATTTTAGAAATCATGGTGGTTTTAGGAATAGTAATGTTAATGATCAGCGTAATCTTAGTCAGTCAAATAATAATAAAGACAACAATTCTAGTAATAATAATTATTCAGGTTTGTCTAGTAATCAGAATTTGAATCAAAATTATAATAATAATATTCGATGTCATTTCTGTAATAAGCAGGGACACATAGCTAGAAATTGTTATACTAAAAATAATAATCGAACTATAAACAGAGGGAATAATAACAGGAATAATAGCAATAATAATAGTAATAATAATGGAAATAGTAATTCACAGTCATATAATGTTTTTAATAATAATAATAATGAATGTTTTGAGATCGATTTTACTTTCTTGGTACCTGATCAGGGTCTTATTTCGAAAGTTTCTGCACCACCACAGATTGTTTTTGTGTTAGATTCAGGATGTACTTCACATATTGTGAATGATATTTCATTATTTGCTGAATATATTATGTTGACAAAACCTCAGTCGATAATGGTTGCCAAAAAGGGCGTTGAACTTGTTGTTTCAGCTGTTGGTACTGTGAAATTAAAAACTGAAAATGGAATTAATATCACATTAAAGAATGTTAGATTTGCTAAAGACCTTCCGACCAATCTTCTCTCAGTCAAATGTATGGCTAGAGCTGGATGTAGGTCTGTATTTGAGGAAGAGTCTGTTAATGTAATAAGTAACAAAACTAATAACATAATTATAACCGGGAAAAGTAATTTAACAAATTTATATACAATAACTTTTTATAATAACGTAACGGAATCATGTAATTTGACACAAAATAAAAATAAAAATCCGTTAGAGTTATGGCATAAGCGACTTGCACATTTGAATAATAATGATGTCAAGCTGTTGTCTAATAAAGGTCGTATTCCTAATATGTCTGATAATCGAGAAATATTTTGTGAACCCTGTATTATGGGGAAACAACATAAAAAACCTTTCGACAGACATGAACAAAAAACAAAAAGTCCGTTGGAATTAGTCCATACTGATGTCTGTGGTATAATAAATCCAGTGTCGTATAATGACAAGAAATATTTTTTAACGTTCGTTGATGATTATTCAAATTTTTGTTTTGTATATCTGCTGAACAACAAAACTGAGGTATTGTCAAAATTTGTTGAATATCACGAATTGGTTTCTAATAAATTTAATACAAATGTAAAGAGATTACGGTGCGATCGTGGTACCAAATATATAAATTCACAGTTTAAAGCATATTGTGTTGAGAAAGGAATTTCCATAGAACCCACTGTTGGTGGATGTCCTCAGCAAAACGGTAAAGCTGAGTGAATGAATCGTACTCTTGGAGAGAGGGCCAGAACTCTCATATATGAAAGCAGCCTGGATAACATTTACTGGAGTGAGGCTTTATTGTGTGCTGCTTACATTTTAAATCAGTGTCCAACCAATAAAAGTTACATTCCTTATGAAAGATGGTACCGTGAGAAGTATGATTATAAAAAGTTGAGGGTTTTTGGCTGCGATGCTTATATGTTGGATTTCGCTCACAGTTCGGATAAATTTGAGAAAAAGAGTAATAAATTAAAGTTTGTGGGATATTCGCCAGCAGGTTACAAGTTACTGGACGTGACTAAACGTAAAATCCATCTCTCCAGAGATGTTGAGTTCAATGAAGAGTCTATAGGTAAATCAAAATATGATGACTCTGACCCTATAATAAAGGAAGTTGACGAAACGAATGTTGATAGTATTGAAGTGGATGGAGAAATTAATAATATACTAGATTTTGGTGATGTTATAGATTCTTGCTTTTTCATAGCTAATGCTGTTGAAAGTGATTGCCCGTTGACGTTTGAGGAGGCGTTGAGGTCCTCTGAGTCTGATCGCTGGAAGAAAGCGATTTAAGATGAAGTTGATGCTTTGACTTCCAATGAAACTTGGAATGTGGTCAAATGTCCAATGGATGATCCTACAATCACGTGTAGATGGCTGTTTACTAAAAAGACTGATTCTGCTGGTAATGTTTTGTACAAGGCCAGGTTAGTGGCTCGCGGATTTCAGCAACAAAAAGGTTTTAATTTCACCGAAGTCTATGCTCCAGTTGCCAAACTGTCAACAGTTCGTGCGTTACTTGCCTTGAGTAATAAATTTAAATATTTTATTCATCAAATTGATATTTGTAGTGCCTTTTTAAATGGTAAAATTAAAGACAAAGTTTTCTTAGAAATTCCAGAAGGCATTGAACGTAATTTAGATAAAAATAGAAATGTTTTATTACTAAACCGATCCATATATGGATTAAAACAATCACCTAAGGTGTGGAATACTATGTTCCATGAATTTTTGGTTTCATTAGATTTTAAACCAGGCATAGCTGATGACTGTTTATATATTCATAAACAAGGAAATTCTATAGTTTATTCACTAACTTACGTTGACGATGTTATCATCAGCTCCAATAATAACGATTTAATAATAGACAATAAAAATAAAATTAGCAAAAAATTTAGGTGTAAAGACCTGGGAATGATTAATAAATATTTAGGTTTAAACATAAATTATGATCGTGAGAATGGACTTTTGGAAATAAATCAAAAATCTTTAATTGAGTCTGTTGCCAAACGTTTTGGTGTTTTGGATTGTATCCCCACACATTCTCCAATTGAACCCAAACTACAATTGCATTGTGATTTAAATGGAATAGATCGTAATTTGAATAATCAATATCAACAATTGTTGGGTTGTCTTATGTATCTTATGTTGGGTTCTCGTCCAGATATCTGCTTTGCAATATCCTACTTCAGTCAATTTCAAAGCACAGCCACACACGAACATTATAAATATTTAATACGAGTTTTAAAATACTTAATAACTACTTCACAATTAAATTTGACTTATAATAGGGATAATAATAATAAATATATAATAGAAATCTACTCTGACGCTGATTGGGCAAATTGCGTCTCTACTCGCAAATCAATTTCTAGTTATTGTGTAAAAGTATTTGGATCTGTGGTTTCCTGGTCTAGTAGGAAGCAACCCACTGTTGCTCTCTCCAGTACTGAGAGTGAGCTTATTGCCTTGTGCGAAGCAACATCCGAAGGACTGTGGATGCAAAATTTAATTAATGACTTTCGGTTTGACCACTCTAAAAGATCCGTGATTTACGAGGACAATCAGAGCTGCCTGGGACTCATAAAGTCAGGTAGATGGAATTCCAAACGATCGAAACACATAGACACTAAGTATAGATTCATATGTTCACACGTTGACAAATCATTTATTTATATGTATATTCCAACGTCCCAACAATTGGGTGACTTGTTTACTAAAGGTCTGCCAAAGCCTGCATTTGTCAATTTTTGTAATGACCTAAATTTAATATAGCTGTTTGTGATTTATATGTTTACCATTTATATGTGTTCTGACAGTCATATTTTTACCATTTTATATATTTTATATTTTTATACGGACTGTGATAATTATCATACACGATTACACGAATACTTTAATATTTTAATACGTTTATAATTATTAAGCTTCACCACGATATATATTAGTTGTTATTTCATTGGACTTTGTTTTGTCCAAATCATATATTCACGATATGTTTTTGTTCATATATGATTTGAGGAGGCGTGTGAGAATATGCTCCTCATGACCTCGCTCATAGTCGATATATTTAGTCGTAACGTGGTCGCTGCTTGTGACGTCATCCGCTATAGCTGATTGTATATTCGTATTTTCAACTGTTAGTTGATCTCCAAATGTTGTTATGTGAACATAAAATAAAATGAGATCTTAAAACTGAATCTTTTACTTATTGTGTTGACTTCAAAATTAGTGTTTCTTCAATGGTGTTCGTTTAATATCATCGCTGGTTGTTGTTCTTATTCGGCTAATGTGAAATCTTTCATATTAGTGATCGTCACTTTCTCACATTATTAGATACAAATACAAAAGAAATACGTTTGTCACGTTCTTTGAAAATAAAATAGGGAATAATAATAGTAATAAGTACACAAAAGATGATAATATTTTTAATGAAATTACAGAGTCTAACTTGGAAAATATAGAAGTAGATGGGGATCTAAATTTGGATTGTTTACCACAGGAGGCGACTGATCGCGATGGCATTGCAAATTGCATATATGTTGCTGAGGATGGCATCCCTTTGACGTTTGAGGAGGCGATAGTTGCACCTGACAGTATGATGTGGAAAGAAGCTATTTCAGATGAAATTAAAGCTCTGGATTCCAATCAGACCTGGCAGGTGACCAAATGTCCAAAGGGCGCCCCCACCATCACATGTCACTGGTTATTTAATAAAAAATATGATAATAATAATAAAGTCCTGTATAAGGCCAGACTTGTTGCCAGAGGGTGTCAGCAGAAGAAAGGATATAACTTTGATGAAGTTTATGCGCCAGTGGCAAAACTTTCGACTGTTAGGACACTGTTGGCAGTTAGTAATAGATTAAAATTTTATATTGAACAGATAGATATATGTAGTGCCTTTCTGAATGGTATTCTATCGGAAGATGTATATCTTGAGATACCAGAAGGTATAGAAACACATAAATAAACACAACAATGTATTAAAATTAAATAGGTCGATTAATGGTCTGAAGCAGTCGCCTAAGGTATGGAACAAATTGTTCAACAAATTCCTTGTATCTCTTGGTTTTGTGCAAAGTAAGGCTGATGACTGCTTATATATTTTCACAAATAAAAATAATAACTCTATAGTATATTTACTCACATACGTCGATGACGTCATAATAAGTTCTAATAATCAAACACTAGTCACATATTTTAAAAAGGAAATTAATAAAAGATTTAAATGTAAAGACCTGGGAAAAATTAATAAATACCTGGGATTAAACATTAATCACAATTGTGACGAAAGCAGTTTGGAAATTGAGCAGAGAGGTCTCATTGAGACTGTTGCAAAACGTTTCGGTGTTGAAAATTGTGCACCTACCTACACACCTATTGACCCCAAACTCCAATTGGACAGGGATCTCAATGCGTGTGATAGTGTGTTGAATAACGACTACCAGCAGCTCTTGGGGTGTCTAATGTACCTAATGCTAGGGTCACGGCCTGATATTTGCTTTGCAATATTGTATTTTAGCCAATTTTCAGTCATGCTACTGATGAACATTTTAGGTATTTATTACGGGTTCTTAAATATTTAGTAACCACAAAGGATAAGAAACCAACATTTACAAACAAACATAATAATAATAACAATATTATAGAAACATATTCTGATGCCAATTGGGGTAATTGTGTGGCTACAAGATGGTTAATCTCTGGATATTGTGTCTTTGTCTATGGCTCGCTGGTGTCCTGGTCCAGCAAAAAGCAGCCAACTATAGTGTTGTCCAGCACTGAGAGTGAGCTCATCGCCATATGCGACGCCACTACTGAATCAATTTGGTTTAGATATTTATTAACTGATTTTTGCATTCAAGTTAAAGACAAGGCCACGATTTATGAGGATAATCAGAGTTGCTTGGCGCTCCTGCATTCGGGTAAATGGAATACTCGCAGGTCTAAGCACATAGATGTAAAGTACCGTTTTGTATGCGATCATGTGAATGTAGACTTTAAATATTTGTACGTACCAACTTCGCGACAGTTGGGTGACGTTTTCACGAAGGGCTGCCCGAGGCCTAAATTTGTTATGTTTTATGAGATGTTAAAATTGTTGTAACTTTTTGTATTTGTTTACCATATATGTTAATATTTTACACGTTGTAATTTTTGTTGTTGTTGACTTTTGTCATTTTTGTGTAATGACAAATTTATAGTTTTAAGTCATTAATTTAGTAATTTGTTTTGTATTGACATTTCGTATAATTATAATTTGAGGAGGTGTGTGAGAATGATAGCAAATTATATTATACGTTAGCTTATTATTCTCACATATCATATGTTGTGGTAACACTGTTTTTAGTCTTATTTGTAATCTGTGATTTTATGTTTGAAACCCAACTGTGATACTATATTTTGTGTGCCTCTTATCGCTCATCAAACGTTGATGAATTAACATCTCCACCATTTTTATGTGGAAATAAAAGTTCGTGAAAGTGAATATTTCTGTTTTACTTATGTGTTCGTAATATGTGTGTCTGATCTTCTTTCAATGTTATCGTGCAGTTAAAGTCTGTCGTCGTCATTTTTGTCTGGCTGGACCAGTTGATAATTCCTATTTCTTCACAACTCTTATGATATTTTACATGTTGTACATTGTTAACACTTTTCACTTTTCCCACTCAAACTCTTTTCTCGTTATGGAGGAAAATAGCCATCTCATTATTAGTTGATTTCATACATGTACAGTTTTTGTCTTTTTAATGCATTATAGTATTTCAAATTGACTTGTTCACTTTCTTTGGATCCAAGAACCTCACTTCAGTTTTTATTAGAAAAGATCTAGAGCTCTGTTTGATCGGACTACACCAACTTACACCAACCAACACCAGGAGGGTGATTTCACAAATGTAGGAATGTTATATGACTTTGTGCTAAGCTTTACTTGAATATTTGTCGAATATCCCTACCGGTGTAGGTTGGTGTAAGTTAGTGTAATCCTATCAAACAGAGCTTAGGATTGGACATGAAAATAAACGCTTTTTAAGAACCAACTTGTTTGTATTTCAAAATAGTACAACACAAGAGGCAAATTAAATGTTTATTAGAGTCGAAAATATATTTGATACATGTAGGCGGTGCTACCAATAAAGAAGCACAAAAAAGTATTAAAGACATGTGTATAGGTTAAGTATTGTATGAATATATTATGTACAGTCATGAGGTAGAGTGGGATTTTCTCCAAATTGATAAATTGACACAAAGTTGGCAAAGTTTAACAAATGAGATAAGTTTTCAGTATAAAATTCACAAGTTAAACTTAAAAAATTTATAGTGCACAATAGTTTAATTACATTTGGCACACAGCCTTTCACACACAGTGAAAAATTATATTATAAAATTTAACAAAGTTTAACACATTTCAAAAATTTTAAATGAAGAAAAGTTTCTCATGCTCTGTTAGTGTGAGGTGTGGACGATGAAGATCATAAGCACAGAGACTATGGTTCTGTTTGATAGGACTACGCCAACTTACATAAACCTACACCATGAGGGAGATTCCACAAAAGTATAAATGTTATGTGACTTTACGCCAAGTTTTACTTGAATATTTGTGGAATATCCCTACCAGTGTAATGGTATCAAACAGAGCTTATATTTTAAGTCATTATGTACATTATTCAGCAAAAGTGTACAAGTAAATGACAAAGTTAACCAGAACATTAAGTTAATCGAAGTATGATTTCATCCAATAAGGAAGTCAGTGCTCCCATTGAGGTAGCCCAAAAATATAATTGACTGGTTGTGTTTATATATGAATAGATAAAATAGTGGAGTGAGGCAGTTTGAAAAAATCACATCAGGATATATATATATGATAGAGACAATATATTACTGTTTATAGATGGGATCAACTGTCCTTAGCATCTACATCAAGAACATGTACATTGGCGTACAAATTACCCCACATCAATTGATATCGACTAATCAGAATAGTCAGATTCTTTGGAATGGGGTAATTTGTATACCAGTGTTTATAAACAAATGTAGTGACAATTTTTTCCTCTAATTAGTTTTTTAGAAAGCAATTACATGATATTGCAGCTCTATCTGTAGGTTTTATCTATTTGCTAAGTTTTTGTGTTAGGGCAGGTGTAACAACAAACACAAGGTTAGAGACAGATTAATATCAGGTTACCTCAAACAAGCAATGTTGGTAAGAAATTATCGAAAGAAAATCCATGGTCTGCGAGGAATTTAAAAAATTATATTTAAAATTAAAATCAAAATTCCCAGATTGTCCCATCGCTACTTTACAGTGCGATAATGCTAGGGAATACTTAGATGGAAATATGAAGTCCTTTTGTGAGGGCAACGGTGTAAATTTGGAGCCAGTTGTTCGGCATTCCCCTGAATTGAATGCGATTGCCAAAAGGCAAAACCAAACAATAATGTCTAGATTTAAGGCTATGTTGTTTGATTCGAACTTAGACTTTAAATTTTGGTCTTTGGCAGTTGTGATAACAGTTTATATAATAAATAGAAGCCCAACTAAGGCAAACCCTGAAAACAAAACACCTTTTGAAATGTTTTACAGCACAAAGCCGGATATCTCAAATATGAGAGTATTTGGATCTCTCACCTACAGGCACATTCCCTTGGAAGTCTGTCAACAGCAAGCCACAAAAAATAGAAGAAAAAGGGCCATAATAGAACACCCAAAACTCATATAATCCGATAAAGGCATTTTTGTAGGTTATACCAATAGTGGATATTGCATCAGAGATCCATTACTGGAAAAATCGCATGTCACTTGCAATGTCAGATTTGATGAAACAATATTATAGAAATAAAAAACACGAATAATAATAATAATCTAAATGATCAAATAATGGAATATGAAAACGACACTTAGGAAACTTCAGTAATACTAAACATAATAAACTCACGTGGCAATAAATACATCGAGGACTGTTTCCCTCAGACTTGGGAGGATGTTGAGTCCAATCCTTTCAGGGAGCAATGGCTCCAGGCATAAAAGACAAGCTGAATTCATTGTCTGATATGGGTGTTTGGGAAGTCATCCCCAAATAGAGGAATGTGAAGTTTGTAGATACCAAGTGGTGCTTCACCACAAAACCCAACAACCTAGGGGTTCATATCCCAAAAGCTAGGTTTGTTGCTAGGGGTTTTAAAGATCTCACTTACTATTCCATGACTGAAACATATGCCCCGGTAATCCAATATTGGTTAATCAGATGGATTCTGTCAGTTACTAATAAGTATGGTTTGAACCTTATACAATTTGACAATAAAACAGCATTTCTTAACTCGGAAATTACCTATCCAATATTTTTATCCCCACCTAAAGGCTGCCAAATAGGCGATAATAAATGCCTTAAGTTAATAAAATCAATATATGGTCTTAAAACTTCATCGAAAAGTTGGTATGATCTATTGAACTCCAGAGTAGTTCAAGCTGGTTTTACACAGTTGAAAATCAATCGATGCTGGTACACTAGGCAAGACAGTAGTGGCACAATGGCGTTTTTAATAGTCTATGTAGATGACATGCTGTTAGCAAGCATCCACGATGAATTTACACAGGAGTTAATAAGTACATTTAATAAATATTTCACGATCAAGATAGAAAATAACCTCACCTTCTTTGTTGGATTTGAGATAGACTGTGCCATCCTGCAAAAACACATCATTTTAACACAATACAGGTATATAGATAAGATTCTCCAGAAGTTTAAAATGACTGATAGTAAACCAATTTCAACACCCATGGTGACTGGGTTAAAACTCAACAAACCTACTAACGGAACTGACAACACCGAATTCAGGGCTATGATTGGAAATTTGCTATATGTAGCGAGACTAACCCGCCTGAACATTGCATTGGCCGCCAACTATTTGTCTCATTTCCAAACCTCCTGAAATGGTGAAATTAAGAATTATGTTCATCGTATCATAAGATACCTTAAAACAACTTGTGCTTTTGCATTGGTTTTCTGTTCAGATCAATCACAAATTAAAGCTTTTGTCGATGCGTCATATGCACCTGACATAGACGATTCACTTGTAGATATAAACAGTTGGGAGAAAGGGTGCTCCTCATCAGGGTTCATGATTTTTGTTAACGGAGACTTACTAAATTTGTTCACCAGCAACATTCAGTTGCAACTTCGTCAACTGCAGCTGAATTAATCGCATTGAATGATGCACTTGACAACATAACCGTGGTTAGGAGATTAGTGGAAAGCATTTTCTCTGTAACTGACCCTGTGCAAGTGTATTAGGACAACATATTGGTGTCCCGCATTGCATCTGGGGGAGGTCAGAAGCGATCCAGGTCTCTCACAATCAAATGTTATGCTCTGTTGGAAGCTTTCCAATAAAAGCTAATTGTCTTTAATGACATTAGGTCTCCCGATCAACTTGCTGATGTCTTAACAAAAGCTCTTGATCGGAAAACTTACCAGAACATTGTATCGAGAATCCTCCGAGTAAGTCAACTTTTCTGCTAATTATCTTAATTGACACAACACTTCAAAATTTTTCATACTTGGTTTTGGACTACCGATGGGCGCCAGTCTTTTAGTGCCTATCATAAACCGAGTGGTCATAAATTCGTTTTCACCATTTCACCTCATCATTTGTATCAACAGGTTCCCCGTCGCTGCTTTGTCTTTCTTACTGATATCAGCATTCCCTACACATATTCCATTGATTTCAATAATAGTTTTCTTTATCCAAATACACATGCTTATAATTTTTTTATATATATATTTATGTTTTGTCTAGCTGACGATGATGAGAAATTGATCTCTTTGACCGATTTGTATACTATAATAATCAATTTTATATGTTATATTTAATAAGAATTGACAATAAAAAAAAGGTTAAATGTATACATGACGTTAGCAATAACACATTCCATAACATAAGTTTATTCACCATATATGTACTCATTCATGTTTTAATTGTACCATCTAATACACTAGTCAACAAAAAAGTTTTAACTTTTTTTTAGCACTTTATATACAATGTTTATATTTTATGTTTTTTTGTTAATTTTGACTGCTATTGCTTATTTTATTTATTTTATGTTTTGCAATATTATACTATACAAATGACACACTTTTTATTCGTTTGTCCGTTTTGAATCTCAGGGGGATGTTGGGATACGATTCCCTCACTCCCTCACAAATACAATGGTGTAAATATCTACCTAATCTGTAAAATAATATATATGTAACAATTTAGCTTTTCATATGTGGCGACACTGGTTGCCGCCTCAAACTTTGACTATACAGAATTAACATGGACTGCTATTTGTGATAAGAATGACGTTAGAAGATGTAAGATGAATTTAGTCGAGTCAGGTATGATAAGGATTTGTAAAACAGTAAAATATTGCTGAAATTTGAGATTGAACTGAATTAATTATGTTTTTTAATTTTTATTAACGAGAAAGTAATAAGTAGAAGCATTTTCTATGGTATTAAATTAAATTTTCATAATTTCTATTCTAAAAAAAATTACCACGCAAAGAACATTGAAACCATTATCAACCCAACCCGACTAACTTTTCCCTCCTTTGTCTTGGCAATTGATAACGAAATTTTGTACGTATTTTTCAATCAAATAGCAGTCCATGTTAATTCTGTATAGTCAAAGGCCTCAAACCTCTTTTCCATTTCTGATCGATGGAGGTTGTTCTCCATTTGTTAGTCGTTGTTACGATGTCGTGAATAAATATTTTTGGTTGACATTTTGTTTTTCACTGATGTTGGTTTGGAAAGATCTCATCGCTCCTCAACAATTTTAAATCTGATTGGAGGAAAAAATAGCCCAGCAGAGAATCTGTTTATTCTGATTGGTCGATGTCGATTGATGTGGAGTAGTAATTTGTACGCCATTGTACAAGTGCTGGGTATAGATGTTAACGACAGCCGATCACATTGTAATACAGCTGCAAGTTGTCCCCATCTTTGAGTATATATTATTTCATATGGAGAGCTGATTCAACAAGTTCTGTTTATCAACAATAGTAAGCGTTTTCGGGGAATGAAATGACTTCTTTTATATGCGAGTATATTTATATATACGAATTGTATATAGATGCACTCGTGTGTAAAAGAAGTCATTTCATTCCCTGAAAGCGCTATCTATGTGTGAATATAACTACGTATAGAAAATGAATACGAATCAGCTCTGCATAGGAAATAATACATACTCAAAGGTCTCAGTCATATATATATATATATATATCCTCGAAACCAACTATAAATATTTGCAGATGCAGTGATTTATCGTAGCTGATTAGTGTAACTGAATTAGTCGTTAGTCGTTGAATTGTAGTAAATGACTAAGTGGATAGGTCTGTTGCTATAGAACTAGAATAAATTCACCTTAGTTCAGTGTTTGAAAGTATGCTAATCAGTTCAAATCTATAGATTTGTACGGATTCAGGATTGTTCTTTATTTCATTTAAGCATGTTTCTTCATTCATGATTCCGTGTTATCAAATACTATTTTTACCTATAGAAAATGAAATTTTTCCCAAGATTAAAATTTCTCGGTATTTTCAGGTTTGTTGTGTAATTATTAGACATGGCTGATATACGGGATATTCTTGATATTGAAAGAGTTCCAAGCATTGAAGGTTTGAGAGATTCCATCTTAGGGGTTTCAGACAAGATGAAATTGAAGAAGAGTGCGTCGAGTAACAGTTCGAAACCTCCCAAGCGCCCAGAGGGCATGGCTAGAGAACTTTATGCATTGCTGTGTGTTGATAGAAAGGACTCTCCTCCACTTCTTCCTACGGACACTGGTAAGAAATATTTCAGTTTTAACACAGTATGCCAAAATAAATTAGACTTTGTTGTTAACAACATCAATTCATTCCATTTTGTGCTATAACAAATTATAGATCTAACTAATCTGTAAATTCCCTTTCTTTCATCATTATTTTAAATCAAGCTGTCGATCAAATTCAAACATCTTTCACGTTTCATCTATTTGTGTACTTGTTTTAGTTTTTTTTTTCTTCTGTGTGGTCTTTATTTTTAAATGAACTTTTATGTGCAATTTGTCTAATAATGCTCGTTTGTTACCTACATATTTGTAATATGTTCCAACTTGTTTTTCTGCCCAGGTATCGGTTACAAACATGAAAAAGCTAAATTGGGAATGCGGAAAGTGCGACCATGGAAATGGATGCCTTTCACAAATCCTGCTAGAAAAGACAGCTCTGTTTTCTACCATTGGCGGCGTGTTGCAGATGAAGGGAAAGAATATCCATTTGCACAGTTTAATAAAGTGAGTAATTTGAAATTTTCGTACGTAAGCTTCCTATTTTCGTTCCTTAGCTGTTACCTGGTTAAAGTGTCGTGAGTAAAGAAGCCGTAAACCTTGTGAAGAAACTGTTTTATAAAATATGCACCTCTAATGCATTGATCTCTATTGGCAGTCCGTCGATATTCCAGAATATTCTGATGTTGAATACGTACAATATTTGAAATCAGATGATTGGTCTAGAGAAGAAACGGATCACCTGTTCGATTTATGTCAACGATTTGATCTCCGCTTCATAGTTATTCATGATAGATATGATACCTCAAAATTCAAAAAACGTGACGTTGAAGATCTGAAAGATCGATACTACTTCGTATCCAATACCATTAAAAAAGTGATTATTTGTGGTTAATTCCCAAGATTGTATAATTGTTTGGATTTTATTTGTGACTCTCGTGTTTTTAGATTCGTCACAGTAGTAACACACCGTATCATGAACCCAAGGCTTACGATGCTGAACACGAAAGACGTAGAAAGGAACAATTAAATAGATTATTTTCTCGAACACCAGAGCAGGTAATCGATTCCAAAGAGTGAGGTAATGATTGTGGGATTTCAAACATTCGTGTATGCGAATAATATTAGCTTTCTTTAAGTGCTTTCAGTCGGCTATAAATTACAGTTTTCACTGTAACTGTATTTTATACATATTCCAGAAAAACAGTGCTCAAATGATTTTCTGAAAATATGATGAAAAAATGTTTGTATTTCATCGATGAAGGGGATTTATTTATGGTTGAATAACTTTATGATAATTCCTTTCAAGTTAGGCAACAAATAACTGCGTTGTATTTTTCGCATTTTGAACTGCAATTGTCAAATCTATTAAAATATTGGAAATTTGGGATATCAACATGCACTATCATTTGTTTTGACATAGGTATTTGAATTTTTGAACCATATTTCAGTTCAAACGAATGATTGAACTGAACTTTGACTGAGATATCAATATATGTTAGTTTAAGATCCTGTGAAAATTTAGCAACAATTGTACGTTTGGTTCTAGAGATATTGCTGAAATTCCTCAACTAGATTGAATTCATATCATCTGAATTATCATATAATCCCAATCAAATGTACGATTTCAGCTAAATTTTCATAGAATTTGCACCTAACATAACTTGATTTGTTCAAAAACTTTCCGCTATTTACAATAAGCTGTTCTCTTGCAGTTGCTCTCGATAACATTAATAGTATATGGGAGGAATGAAACTTTTTCATAGCATGTGAATATGTGATAATAAATTAATGAATTCTTTACCTCATTCAAACTTTTTCCAAAAAGATTATCCTAATAAATTTAAAATGAATAACATGCAAGAGTAGCAATTCACAACAAAGTACAAAAATCTAAAAATAATTTTTCTAATGTTTTGATAATATGCAGTTGATAATTGATTTCAAATTCTTCAATGTATAACCACAACTTGAATCTGTAAACTTTACAATACCTTCGGAGCGACTGTAATTCAAATTGCAGATTCTGAAAACTTCAAAATACAAAAAAAAAACACTTGGAAATATTGCTGCAAGCTCTCAGTCCCATTTTTGAACTTTTTGATTAAGATTTTATAGATTACTGCAAAAACTGCAAATGCTCAAATGAACTTATTGACATTTTATAGCAATTAGGCCCATTTTTGTTACTATTTTGGAGGTTTTATAGATTTAAAATGTTTAATTTTGGATCAATATCTAGAAAATTGGAAGAGCTATTGACTGTAATGTATTAAAACATGCTTTGAATAGTGCGGATCAGTGAAATGATATTTCCATTATGTCAGATTTTATTCCTAATTTGGGATAAAAATTGTTAATGTTCAATTGATAGCTACAAAATTTAGTGCAGTCATTATTTATAATTTTAGTGCCGATTTTTTAATCTTTGTCAAATCATTATTTTGCTGAAAAATTACAAAAACGTCTATTTTCCTTAAAAAATTGAAATTTGAAGTTTTTAGGTGGTATTTTCTGTCTGTAGGAGAGAAAAACTCAAATTGCAGGAAGCTGAATTGACGCCAGGCGTCTATCCTGTTAATGAACAACAGATGATCTTTCAAGCTATCCAAAAGTGTTTTCCGATGGTTGAATTTCCTTTCTGTTACGAAGTTAGAGCGACTTGAATGCTGAAAATGGAGCAAAATTTGAAGCAAAAATTGAGTTTTCAGAAAAAGCTTGATAACTTTTGAAATAATGGATCTAGAGCTCCTGGAATGAGCTTATTGAATTTTTCGAAAAAAATACATCTTGTTCATATAGAACATTGGAGAATTAGAGAAAGAATTTAAAGTTTCTTGGTGTTATTTTCATTATCTAAAAATTTTATTTTTGTTTTTGCCAAATAATGTCGAAAAATACAGATTTTGTTGCCGAATTTTAACCTCTCCGTTAATGATATTCGCATCTTTGAGTGCGAATGTTTTTTACATCACCCATTTTTAGTATCTTGACCTTTTGATTTTGTAATTCAAACTCCATTCATGAATTATTTTTTGCCAATAGATTGAAGAAGAGCAAACGCTGACTCAAGAATTGCGTAAAATCGAGGCCAGAAAGAAAGAACGAGAAAAGAAAGCACAAGATCTTCAGAAACTAATTACCGGATCAGAAAGTCCGGCTGAACCTAGAAAACAAGAAAAGAGACCAGCTCAGAGGAAACGATTTCAAAATCAAATTAAAGTTCGAACTGATCCTAATGTTAGTGATACAAATTAAAATATTCATTTTTTCTTAGAACTTTCATTTCTACCGGTTCTCAGTCGTGTGCAATGTATTTATAGTTGACTGAAGTCATCGGTATCAAGTTCCCTGACCACAAAGCTAGTGGTGCCGCTACCCGAACATCTCGCATGCGTCTTCCAGCGAATGTGGGACAGAAAAAAACTAAAATCGTTGAGCAAAAGTTGAAAGAACTGGGAATAGGTGAGTTCCAGTGATTTAAATTTGAATAGAATAGTTCTAATGAATACTCGGATTTTATTTTCTAATAATTTTACGTAGAATTTTGTGTTTGCTAATTGCAACAAATTAATGTTAGGGTCTGCATGACGTAGGGGTTATTTTTTCGGCCTCATGACTGAAAAGTTTTTGGTTCTATATCAGTTGTATTTTCGACCTAGAATGGTGATGTTTTCAGTTTAGTTCAATTAAATTGGTGACCTAATGTTATTAGAAAATTAACCCCCATTCCGCTACGCCCTCGACTGCCTTTATTAATCTTCAGAAGCTAATAGTTATACTGTCAGAAACTCAGAAACGTTATCAAAAATTAAATAAATTTAAAAGTACATGTCTTGTTTTAGAACTAAATCCTATACCAACAGAAGAAGTTTGTTCTCTATTCAATGAGTTGAGGAGTGATGTTGTTATACTCAATGAAATTAAAAACGCATTGTCGACGTGTATGTTTGAAATCCAGACTTTTAAACATCAATATGAAGCGTATAAGCCTGAACAAGTAAGTATCTTTAAAATTAAGTGAGCGTATTATATGTTATCATCATGATTGGATGAAAAATTAAGTTTTGTTGTTTCAGACTCTTGAAATTCCTGACATCATTTCAAAACATAATAACGAGCCTATGGAAGTTGATAAAAACTGAATAATTCATCTGTGAATAAATTCACTACATTGTATAAATACTTAGTAAGTTAAGAGAGAAAAACAAGAATAATAAATTAACGTTTTTTCATAAATGCGTGAATCGGTGCAAATCTACTGCTATGTCGACTGTTTTCTTCTTATGAAATGAATACGAATGAGGAAGATTGAATCGAAGTTCGGCGATCACTTGATTTTTAACGTTCAAACTTCTGGCTTTTATGGCTATAAAGTCTCTAGTGGTTGTTTTATGCAACGAGTAAACACTTCCTTTCGACAGTTTTACAGCACACTTCAAAAATTCCACATCCATTCCTTTCGTACTGGTACCGAAAGGTGGATTCATCACGACAGTATCATACAATTTATAAAAT
>WOFM01000381.1:38322-177900 GCA_011428145.1 Ericerus pela
AAGGACGATTGTTTGCCTGCCCTTTGGGGCGGTGACTGTCATCGAGGGTCCGAGCCCCTATACCTCATATGGGAGAGTCCCCACAGATATTTTTTAATTTTCCTTTTCTTTTATGGTGTAAGAATTTTGATTTTATGTTTAAAAAAAGTTGTCATATCTCATGTTAAGTGTCATAAAAATGCTTTCTGAATGAATACCTGCCATACTGTCGATGAAGTTATCGAATGGATCCATCCACCCTGTTAGTATTTCCATTCTGCGGATGTTTTCTTCCTCGTCTGTAAATGAAGTAGAAACATTTTAATTTATATTATACCTTTACTGCTCCTTTTTAACATTTATCTTTGTCTATTCATGAGAAAATTTTTGTTGATTCTCAATGGTTTTGTCAAAAAAAAACGGCCCCATACACCCTAAAAATTCTTGGTATACTATCAACCACTTTTTGTTTTGAGATAAATATATTTTCAGTTTTTCTATGAGAGAAAAAGTTCCTCTTCTGAAATTTATTTCTTATTTTAACCACTATTTTTTAGTGGCGTCTAGGATTTTATCAGAGTAGGCGATCAGGATAAAATTAAAATCTCATTTCCTAGTACAAGACCTTTACCTTGTGAGTCACGTGATGATTTAAAATAAAGAAAGAAAAAAACTCCAATGTAGCAAGCTTTGCTAGAAAATGTAGGTTTTGTTATAAAAAAACATTAAATAAGTAAATAAATCTATTATAAAATTCAATCCCACTTTTTGTATATTTATCCGCGTTTTTTGAAACATTTACAACATTTTAATTTCGATAAAAACTGCACTTCTCTCACTTCACGATTTTTCAGGTTTTATTTAAACTACAAAGTTTGGGTTTGTACTATTGAATAGAAGAGAAAATTTGCTTGAGTTCTGTCATAAAATTAATTGATTTATCGCCATTAGTTTTTCACAAATCGGCCGTAAAAAACTGCAAATTAATGAGAAATTTGCTGTTTTTTATTTTTTATTTATTTCAAAAACTAATGATGGCAGAAAAAAAGTTTCAGCGATGACCCCCCTCTCTATTTTTAACAAAAAATTCATTTCCACCGTCAAATTTCACCTAAAATGAATTAATCACGAGATAACGGCGAGAAAAAATGCAAGAACAAAACCGGGCACTCTGCCTATTACTATAGTACATAGATACAAAGTGATTTCTGCATAATATTTCGTCACCATCGAACATTGAAGGTAACTCGTAGGTATATGATTTTGGTCATCTGAGATTTGTAACTGGAGCGGGTGAAGAAGGGGGTAGAGCCCTCCCCAAAGCTAATATAAAAATAAAAAGTAAATAAATATTAAAAAAAAAAATTAAAATATCAAAAGTATTTGGCAGAATGCTGGCTAAAAATTAGGTACGTTATGAAATGAAGTGTCAAAGAAATTCATAATGAATTGCATTGTGAAGTTATGAAAAACTCACTCAAATTTTTAAATGATACTTAGCAAATAAAATAAAGTCAAGCCTGCTTTCTGACCTGCTTCGTTGGTTCATCTGGAATTTATCCTCTCTTCTTAGCAATAGTTTCAAATTTTTTCAAATTACTTCTACAAACCAAATTTTACAGAATGATAGAATATTATCCTATATTTTGTATCTGAACCAAATTTCATGACTATTGGTTAAAAATTTTACATTTTAGAACCATTGAAACCTTAAAAACGCAACATAATGGGATATACTGAACGTGCCATCCAGCCGATCTGGACCAAAAAAAAAAAGTTTATCATTGTCTAGATCCTGTAGATCTGCAGAAGAGGTTTAAAATTGAGAGTATAACCAGAATTCTAATCCTCCACTCCATTTATTTCTCCCTGCTTTGTTCCAAAAATGTTGAATTCGAGGGAATTTTAAGATTTTTGGGAGTCCAAAAAGTTCAATTTTTTGATTTCACCCTCTTATTTCTAGCACTATCAAACTTTTAAGAAAGTTATACTTCAACGAGTAAAAGTCTCAGTTGAATAATTTGATTTTTCTATTTCAATTTACCATATTTTATAAATGAAGAAATAGATTCATGTTTAAAAACTAATAATCGGAAGAAAGATGTAAATAAATTTTAATGAATATTTTACTTTGTAATTATACCAGTGAGATGTGGCATACTAAACTAAATTAGTCTACATACAGAATGATCAGAATTTAGACTTGTGTGTATAATTAAAATGAAGTTGTATTTATTAACTCAAAATTAATTGCCTTTTTGCGAGCTTATACCTGTCACTGTTTCTTCAGAATTTAGAAATATTTTAGAGTCATTTAGCAGATCCCTGCTCTAACAAGAAATTAGTGTACTTTCTCGTTAATTCGTTGTTTACATTAATATTTAATTGTCGCTGGTGTTCCTTCTTGACTCATATTGTTGAAAATTTGTAGAAAATACTACCATTTTATTAGTTTTTAAATAAAAATTAACATTTTTTGTCTTAACTTTCTTACCAATCTAGAAGACATATGGGATATTAAATATAAAAGATCATAATACTAATAGTAAAAAACAAATTCTCCGTCGAAATTTTTAACAATTAGTTTTTCGCTACTGATAGGTAATCTTTTTTTAATTAAGAGGAAAAATTCGAATTCTACAAATAATCCTCTCATATGAAACTACTGAAGAAATTATCGCTTTTTGAAGTTGCTATTTTTGGAGGTTGGAAATAATTAAGTGATTTTTCGATTTTGGAATGCTTATAATTTTTTCTTTCTGTTGATACTTTCTCATTTTTGTCCATCATTCATCATTCATCGTGATTCTGCTTATCTTGTTTGTGTAGCGAGGAAAATATATAGGTTTAGATATTTTAATTTTTCATTAAAATTTTGTTCAATACTTTACTTAGATTCGTTCGTTGATATATTATGTTGCCCGTGTCTTTGTTTGCTGTGAAACTTTTTGATATTATTTCATTATTACTTTAGTAAAAAATTTTTTTTTAAATGCACCACTAATTATTCGGCCCCGAATATTAAGTTTGATTACGCGCTAGAAAACTTGGAACGTCGCGAAGTACTATTGTAATAAAAACTATTAAAAATTGAATCGACTGTCCATCCGGTTGGTTGCCTTTCTTTTACGCCAGCTTTCCGTGTCTATTTATGCATAATTATCATAAATTTTATTTTGTAATTATATGGGAGTATTGGAAAAACTTATAGAAGAGAATTTTCCTCGCATAGTTTATCGGTCTTCGACTCGTGTAATATTCTTACTCAATTGAAAAATGACTAGTTTGCATTATTTTTTCATTCAGCATATTTTACATAGTTTTTGTACTAGAAGTTTGGATACAAGTATAAAAAATCTTGTTTTAAAGATTATCTTCAATTCTTGATAATCCTTTAGTGTTAGACGCTCTAAATATTTTTGAGCCAAAACAAAATTAATAATTTTAATTGAAGACTTTCTTTGTGAAACCCTCGAGAATGTTTGTAACTAACACAATTAAAATTTTCTGAGCAATAAAATTGTGTAACTGTTATATACTTCGCCAAAAATATTCGCTGTAAAAATGAAAATAATAAAATTATTATTTTTTTACGAATTTTGGCAATCATTAACGATTTTTACTTGATTTTTTTTAAGCAAAAAAAATGGAAAGTATTATTTTTAAATAAAATATCGTGAAAAGTACATGATTCCAAAATATTTTCGTCTATATTTTCATTTTTAACTACCTTCTCAATCAGCTGATTACATCTGTGCAAATCGTTGTTTGTTTACAGAAATTGGCCAACTGTAATTATGTCTGAAACTTGCTCAGATAAGTTTGTTTTTATAGCATTCTTTTTTTCCCTATCAGCATTTCTCCTCCTTTAATGTTCGCAGAGAATGAGGATATGCGTGGAGAATATGGAAATGTTTATGAATAAGTTGAACCATCTTAGACCTTCTTAAGTTCGGAATTAATCAATTATATATCATTTACTGTTTTCAAATTAACAAAACAAAATAGTGCTTGCTGCCTCTTAAGTCCTATCCCTAGCTACGTCGCCGTTTTCTTTTCAGTGCTACTTTGTTCTAAAAAAAGGCGACTATTTAGAAATAAGGGTGGTAGTGTCAGTACCTGAATAACGAAGTGTATTGGCCTGTAAGTGTGAAATTAATATTGAAGTGTGTTATTTTAAAAAGGGAATGGACATCGCTAAGTTTTGAAAGTCAAATAAATTATTAATTAATCATTCAGATAGGGGGAAATACATAACAACTTTGTAGTACCAGTACTGGTATGAATTTAATTTCTCGAACTGTATGGGAAGACGTTTAAGTGCTTGTATTTGTTACCTGTTCCCTTTTCTGACGTAATGTAATAAAATATATATATCATTGAAAAGTTAATACTGAGTTTTATGATCAGAAGTTGAGGGGTTAGCCTAGTGATCCTATCGTAGTCCTTTCTATATCCTCGTGGCGGCCACAAATGGCAACTAAAGGTAGATGAATTCATTTCACATACTTGGTTGTACCAATATAAGGACCAAATTTTCAGTCTTCAAATTCCTATGTACATGATGAAACAAAGCGCCGGAATTACCAAATTTTTAAAATTTGATGTTATGAAAAACTTGCACTTCGGGAATCATCAGAGGTTTTCCAGGGTTACCCTTTGAACATTATGTTTATCTCATGGGTATAAAACACCATATGTGGAACAAATGAAATATTAGCTCTGTACCATTAAAAAAACATGAAAAAATCTGAAAAAATTCAAAAATATTTTGAAAATCTGTTGCATTTAGTGCAATAGCGGGACCTGGGGGCATGACCTGTGGAAATGCGCCGATCCTGAGTTGTAGATCACAAATATGTAGGTTCCTCAAATTCTTCTGTATACAAGTGTGAATAAACCTCGATACCCACAGGAATTAAATATGGATTTGCGTGTTCCTTTCTTGTCTACCATTTTGGTAAGGCAGCCAACCTTTTACAACATCTGAAAATGGTGACTGATGATAGGCATTGCTGAGGTATATGTTAGGTTGCACACACACATTGTCTGGGAGTGTTGGAAGGATTGGCACGTCTTTGTTGCTTAGCCTAGTGTTTAACTATCATACGTATATTTATGTAGATAAATTTGCTTTTAGGTAAGTTGACTGTAAGGCCAACAGTGTGTATACGCTACAGTATGTGTCTTACATTTTTCTCATGTTATTTAATAACACCTTCTGAACATATGCAGATATCATCTAAGTAAGCATATGTGAATGGTAAATCCCTTGATAGCCAATTCATGAAACATTGTAAAATTTGTGCAGCATTTCTAAGTCCAAATGGCATTTGCAGGTATTCGAATAAGCCAAATGGAGTGATTAGTGCTGTTTTGCATATATCTTTTTTGGCCATTGTTATGTGATGGAAGCCCCAATTAATGTCTATTTTGGTGAACATTGTTTTTCTTTTCATATCGTTATTGAAATCCATTATATTAGATACAGGGTATTTGTCTGGAATGGTTTTAGTGTTTAGTGCTCTGTAGTCCTTGACAATTCTCCAAGTTTCATTAGCCATTTTTAATCATATGTATAGGTGTTGATCATGAGCTGATAGAAGGTTGACAAATACCTTCAATCATTTTAGAAAATTGCTTTTTGGCTTCAGCAAGTTTGTTGGGTGGCAATCTTTGTGCCCTTGCTGAGCAAGGCTGACCCTTTGTTTCTATTATGTTCACTGTATCGTGTTTGTATGTCGGATGTTTTCTTATTGATGGTAATAAAATACCTGGTTATTCATTTTGTATTTTTAAGAAATTTTTATCTACAGTTGCACAACTTTCAATGGTAGTTATGTTTATTTTAAGCCAGTAAAATGCTGAGGTCAGCACCAGAGTCTATTAGGAATTTTCTCCTTTTTGTCCTGTCCTTGATGAACGGGCGATGAGAAAATTTTGGCAAGGGATTGTTAACTACTGATATGACACCTCATTCTAGTTTGACTTATTAGTCTGCTCACTTTTTTCAATCTCTGAGAGGAGAGTTTTCTTCTCCTACGCATTGGGCCATTCTTTCTACCATCATTTACAGTGGGTATTACAAGCCGTTCCTTTTTCCCATATCGATTATGGTGGAAGTAAAGGGTTTAAGACCAGTTGGGATCATGTTTTTTAGGAGATTTGGATCTTTTGTGTGGTATCCGACTCCTTTTTTTGTCATCTCTCTATCTTCAAGAATGTGACTGCCTATTTCTATTATATTTTTTTCTATCAGGATTCCATCCTCTACTTTTGATCTATTGTTAAAATTACTCCTAGCAGATGTGTATTCTCTAGCCTAGCCAGTTTCTATTTTTAACTCTGCTATTTCATTTTTGAGTTTACTGATTATGTGTGCTGGGGCTGCTGTTGCTTGTATTACAGGTTTTCCTAAATATTCCATTGCTGTTTCTGTAGCTTTTGCTAGTGCCAGTAGGTCATTTTCTGTTCTTGCATTAGTGAGGTTGAGTGCACCCAGTGATTGTACTACTGAAGCTGGTAGTTGTTCACAAAACCTATCTGCAATATCACCTTTTTTAACTAATTTTGTTATAAACACTGTTGGTTTGTCTTCTCCTATTGACATTACACTTAACAATTGCTTTATATCTTGGTGTTGAGTGGTGTCAAAAGTTCTTATTTTTTTGATGAACCATTTTTAAGGGTCTCCTTCTTCCTCCAGACAGCCCATTATGCCTGAGCCTACCCTAATGATTTTGGCTGGCATGTTACCATAGAGTTGTTGGTAGCGCTCTTCTCAGGGAATTTGCTCAACCCTGAAGCAGCTCGTTAATTGCGCAAGCCATGTCTCTACGTCCTTAGGCAGGAACGTAGGAAGATCTACCCTATTTTTCTTGTTTTGGAGGTGGTTGATTAATTTGTTTTGTTTGTCTATGGCATCATTGACACTAGCTCTTATGATGTCCTGGATTAATTTTTCCTGTTCTTCAGCTTCTTTGGAAGCAATAGCTTGGATATCCGCTTGTCTAGTTAATTTTTGTGCTTGTTGTTCAGCAGTTTCAACAGAATTTTCTTGAAAAATTGTGGAGAAATTCAACTCAGTGGAGCATCCTAGGTTTACAAATTGTGGGTTACCACAATTGCTGAGGCTCTTCTTTATTTTTATAATTTTATTTTTTTGTTTTTAGTGTGTTTGATCACCCTTCCAAGTGGACAACGTTTATTTGGAAAGGGGTTTTTATTTCCCACTGAGTTGGACTTTGAGTATGAAGAGTCCAGCGAAGATTTTTGCTAGACAAGCGCAATTACTCGTGCTAGCAGACTAGCGGTATTCAGCCAGCTAGTGTTTTTACACCTGCTTGTAAAAATTTCCCAACCTGAAATATTACTTTGGGGTAACCAGGCTGTGAGTAAACCTCGATACCCACAGGCATTAATATGAATTTGCATGTTCCTTTCATGTCTACCATTTTGGTAAGACAGCCAACCTTACAACATCTGAAAGGCATTGCTGGATTATATATTAAGCTGCACACACACATTGTCTGGGAGTGTCGGAAAGATAGGCACATCTTTGTTGCTTAGCATAGTGTTTAACCATCATACTTATATTTACATAGATGTGTTCACGCTTGGCCATGTTTGTAGCATCTAGGCTAAAGAGAACTAATTTATAGTTTGTCTGTTAGCCTATGTGCTACAAACGTGCGTTTTTATTTTAATGTCTGTAGACTAAAGTGTGTTGAGTTGGTGACAAACCAAGTCCACAGTCTGTCAACTTTGGCCGAGCCGCAAAGGAGAAGAGGAACATGGTCCCATGGCGCTTTGGCTTGTACTGACCTGGCAACACTGATGAATTCGTTTCTATGATGGAAACAACAAAACATATGTAGTTGGCATTTTATTTTGTTTTGTCTATTGCTCGCTTTTGCCAAAATGTCAGCGACATTAGAAAAAATGAAAAATTTTACATGCCTATATCACAATCAAAATCAAAAATCAGGATTATTTATGAATTTTTAGTCAGAATAGTAAACCCTAGCCAAAAGACTTGATGTCCCCATTTCGTATATTTTCCTGAATACTTTCAGTCAGAAATGCATATTTTTTAGGTTTCCAGTCATTTGTTAAATTAACGGTTTTCCCTGAAATTAACCCAATAAAAATCGATTATCAGCTAATATCAATGGTACTTAAATTTACATTAATTCCTAGGCAAGTATTTAAAAGCTGACAAGTGTAATTAATTTGTTAAATTATCCCATTTGACTGAAATAATTTAGCCAATTACGTAAATAATTCGTGAAATCGACTTCTTTAGAGTTTTGGTAGTACATATAATGGGTTATTAGGTGAAATTGATAATTTTTTTTTTTAGAAAGACAATTTCTCGTATGCCTTAAGCTATTATGGGAAGTCTAAAATTTTTCAAATAACTGCATTTTCCATCATTTACTTTTTTGACCAAGCCTTTGTAATAAAATTATCTGAGATATATTTCTCATGTATTTTAATTTTTCCTTTGATATTTGAAAAATTGATTAAAATTTTTCAATCATTGTTGATAATTCTTTGAGAGGTTTTCAGTCAAAAAGAATAACAATATAAAAAAAGTTCATTTACAGTTATTTTCGTCTCTTTAACCGACTTCGAAAAAAAAAGGAGGAGGTTATCAATTCGATCCGTATATATGTTTTTTTTTTTATGTTTGTTCCAGCATAATTTCTTAAACTGAGCATCAATTTTGATGAATTTTTTTCATCTGATAAGGATGATCCTATGGTGGTCCCATTAAACTTTTTTTTATAATCGATGAGGTAGTTTTGGAGTTTACTTTAAATAAAAAAACTGTTAGTTTTAAAGTAATATTGCCGCTATGGCTATAAACAAGAAGTCACTGAAAAATTTTTTTCCAGAAAACAGAAAGGACTTACAAAAAAATAATAAAAAATGTACTAAAAAGTAAAAAGTTATTCTTTTGAAATTTCTTCAGCAAGATCTAGGTCTAGGTATTGGAATTACTGAAGTCTGCGCTCTTTTCCTTTACCATGTAGGCCTTATACATACGTCAATTCCTTCCAATTTTATATGATAAAAATTTTTTAATTAACGCCGACTTCAGTAATTTCAGTCCCTTAACCTAAATCTTGCTGGAGAAATTTTAAAAGAGCTACTTTTTTCACTTCTTCTTACATTTTTCATTACTTTTTTTGAAGTTGATTCTTTTTTAGAAAAAAAATTTTTTTCTATTTATTTTTGTGATTTTAGTAATTTTTAATATTGACTAATTCTTTTTTGTCTACGTTATTTACTTAACTAAGTCCTAAGTCTCAAAAAATGTACTTTTATGACTAATTTTACTGAGGCATGTTCACAAAGTTGGTATCAATTAAGCATATCAGAAGCGCTACCTTTTTTTTATGTTGTTCCGTTAGTTGAGTTTTATGCGATAATAGTGGAAAAAAGAGAATCAGGAAATTCACCTGACGAAACACTGATGAGCGAAACCTAGTGATTGAGAAAAAGGGAAATATATAAGATAATAGGAGTGCTGTTAAAACAGTGTAGGAACGTGTTAGAAAGAGAAAGAATGATAAAAAGTTATTGTTATCTCTCTTCCTCTCATTGTAGGTATGGTGAATCAAATGTAAACACTATGATAATGGGCTTGTAATGCTTGTTAAAGCTTCAAACTTTGTATGTTTTCTACAGGATTTTACTTACATAACTTTGTAAGAGTGGGTCTAATAATAAAAATTGAAAAAATCAAGTTCCACATTAATAACGAATAATTTTTAATATAATTTATTAGTCAACAAAAATGGGCAGAATAGCAGATGATCACAAACACTTTTAACAGAAACATCGGAGAAACCTCAGGATTGTGAATCAGTTTTTGAACAGCTAGTTACCTCGTTAATTTATTTTCTTTTGTATTCTTTGAAACTAAGACTGGAAAAAAAGAAACTGAATCAGTTTTATCTACTCCAAAATCAAAAAAACAGACATTGAGAAGAAGTTGAATTATATTTCTTAATTAACATCATTCATCGGACTGAACTTACAATATCATTTTCTTGAGATTTTATTATGTCTTTCGTACCACAAAAAGCAATGATAAATTTAAACAATGGTACATATCAATGAATGTACATAACAGTAATTATCATAATATTTATCAACAGTGTAGTTTAAGAATAATTATGTAACTATGGTATTCGACAATGAGTACCTAATCATTTTTTGAATTCGGTGATTTACGTATAATTTTCACAACATTTACGAAAATTATATCATGTCTTATCTGTTACTGTTATATTACTTCTAATGAAGGATATTAGATTTTGATAGAAAAAATTATTCTGTCAGTTAATTTTTGTGGAAAATGTTCCCTGATCGGTCAGGAACATGATAAGAAAAGAGTCTACCTTAAACAAACTTGAGTTTTTTATTTAACAACTATTTACATGAAAAATTGAAAAGTTTTCTTCAAACAACTTTTTTGGTTCCTCATTGTTTTCAAAAATGATGGTAGGATTTTTTTCGTAAAAAACATGCATGTCACTACTTTGTCAGACCATACTATAGTCTTGATTATTTTTCAAAAATAGAACTCCAGGGCAAAGTAGGGCAGTTCATTTAATCAATTCAGGGGAGTGTGAGCAACATAAATATGGTTGCACGTATTGATCTATTCGATTAAATGAAATAATTGTTATTTAAAAAAAATATATTTACTGTGTTCTTTATTTTATTAAAAACAACATGTTTCAAGTATTTAAAATGTTGGTGAGAATCATATGATGCGAATTTTTTCAATTAATTTTTAAATCAGCTGTCACTTGAATACAAAAAAAAATTATTTGGAATTAACTTTTTTAATATTTTTAAACTAGAATTTTCTTTTCGAGTAAGTATAAGTAGTATTTTCAAGTAAGTACAGTCACAATAAAAAATATTTTTCCCTAAAACATTAAAACGTATTGATTTCGGAAATTCATGATTTTCTGATTATGATGAATTCGGCTTTTCCTTTTCCATTGTGAATTTGAAATATGTAATTACAAGAATGATTCGAAAAGTGTGAAACTGAAAGTTTAATTACATGCTTAACATACCTTATTTCACGTAGCATATAGTTTTTCAAAAAAAATATATAAAATGAATTTGGGCTATTAGTTGTAAAAGGAAAAAATAAAAATCGAGTTATACATTCACAATACAAAAAGCTGAAAATTATTTTCATCAGAAATATATGTATTAATATATTCTAGAAGAAACATTTTTTTGACATCGCCTGAAAAGATGCATAAATTTTATCTTAGTGGTAAATTGTAGCTAATTTTATTATTAAAGATAGATACAAAAAGAGATAATCAAAAGACAGAGAAAAGTGCGAATATTATAGCAGTTAAAGGTTACAGCAAAATGTACTAACTGATTTCAGATAATGGAAAATGATCGACTGTTTCAAAAAAGACAAACAAAATATACACGAATTTCTTGGTAATTACTAATTAGTGATGATTTTCATACTAAAGTGTCAGGAAGGAAATGAGCTTTAGGTGTGGAAAAGTCTATGACTAAATTAGTTTGGGATTTTTGCGAGAAAAGAAAACAATTAATACAATAATCCCATTTTAGATTTTTTTTTTTTGTAAGGCTTAGTAAGGGATAGAATGTTGAAATGTCAAAAATGTTTTTGGTTACTGTATCGCATTACAGAATAATGGCGAACTTTGTGTGATAGTAGGACCGAAAAAGCTGAATTAAAAAACAAAAATCGAGGTTTTTTGTTTTTTACAAATGAAAATTGAATGTATGTAGCCGCCACTTCAACAATGGTAGCATCAATAAAAATTTCTCAAGGGTGTGTAAACAAGCTAATGATTTGAAATGAAAAAAAACCAAAAATAAAACAAAAATTGACAATACCAATAACGTTTATCAAAAACTTCAATTACATAATTAAAAACATACGGACATAACAACATCTTTGTAAGGATATAAATGCCGGTCCTAGGTGCTCTTTCCAACTGATAGTTGATCAGTTGATTCATACTCATAGCGAAGCGTTCATCAAATTTTACAACTTTCATCAGTCACTTTACAATTCTGTTTTCGCTTTTCCAATGGTCTTTGGCATTTCCATATTCGTCGAATCTTCAAGTTCTCTCTATTTATAATGATGAGGAGTAACCTCCAATAACCATTTACTTTTTATTTTGGAAGTTTAAAAATGTTAACATCGCAATTATACACACACTTCATGTAAAATGTTAGGATCAGGCCCCTTTAGTTTCGCTATACCTGTCACATGTATTCTTTCTTTGTAAACACTAATTTATGATAAATGACCCATCAAGGAAGCATTTCATGCAAACTAGTGCTTGGGTGTATTTCAACCATTTGATTATTTGTCAATGTTTTTTAATTGCTGCCTTTAGACAACTTCTCAACATGATAAAAATATCCAGCAATAATAGCCTCTAAGAGAAACAAATAAAAATTTTGTTCAATGTAACTTAGGTAAAAAGTAAATTTCAACACAAAATGAAGTATACTTATTTTTCAAATATCAATGTTGTCAAAAATGTTGGACATCAAATCTATTTCAACTGTGGACAGTAAATTTACCAATTGCTCGTGTACATTCCTGGCTCTTTTCATAATCTGGAAGAAAAATTTTATTTTAGAGATTTGGACAAAACATAATAGTGAAAAAAAACCAGTCACCCAAAGTTCCATCTTTCAAGACCAGTGGTATATGAACAGAGATTAAAGAGGCTTTATTCCCTGTTTAAATTATTTTATCCAGATTTGTTTCAAAATAAATAAAAAATGAAAATGAGAAAAATTTTTAACATGAAAAACAATTTGCTGTAACATATTTCCATAATCAATTCTCTCTTTTATTGAAATCGAAGACGTATTTCAGGTATTTTATTTTCCCCAAGGACTTCTTACGCCTATATGCAAAATCAAATAAGTTTGGCTGTGTTTAATATGGAAAAAAGGAAATATTTTAGGGATCAGTCAATCACATAATTAAGATATAATTACAATAGTACCAATACAACTTACTCAACTTTCTGTTATGTTGCATCCATTGCTACTTCTTAAAGATCAGACTCCCTTTTTTTTTAAACCATTTAGAGCTTCTGGAATTTAATTTAATACACTTAAACTAAAAAATCTGCATTTTTAACTAATTTTAATATACATTAAAGCTCATTATCACAGTGTATTCCTCTGATTTATCATCTGTTTATCATACACACAATGAGAGAAAGAGAGATAGCAGTACCTTTTTATCATTCTTCCTCTTTCTAACGCATTCCTGCCAGCCAGTTCACATTTGGCTTACAGGAAGTACTCTTTCCATTATGTTATATATTTCGATGTTGAGAAATGAGAAACCCTTCCTTTTTTTATTTTGCTTCATTAGTTCAGACAGAAGTGGGCAAGATCACAAAAAAATGACTCGGATCATGGATCCTTTTCAATTTTTAAAGAAGTGATTCGAGTCCAGATCACAAATCACTCTCCAAAGAATGATGCGAATCTAGATCACAGATCATCTGTTAAAAAAGAAGGATCAATTCAGATAATTTCCATTGATCCTATAGATTATTTGAAAACAAAAGTTGTTAAATTAATTTCTAAAAAATAATTGAATAATTCTCAAGTACAATTCCTTATTTTCCATGTTTTCTTATTTTTTTGAAAAATCTGAAAAAACGGATTACAAGAAATGGATCCGAACTGATACTTCCAAATTTGGATCCTTTCTAAGAAAGTAATCTGAATCACAGGTCACAAATCCATCAAATAAACATGATTCGAGTTTCGGATCACAGATCATAAATAGGATCTGGAAATAGGATCTGGAATCCGTGATCCAAATAGTTCAGATTCTGCCCACTCCTGATTCAGATTTGGCCCATTTTATTAAAGAACTATAGCCACAGTAAAGGTTCAGACATATGCCATTTTGAATTGTACTTTTTCCAATAAAAGTTTTTTTCGGAGTTTTGGATATGGGACGTTATAAAAGCATCTTTAAAAAAATTCATTTTGATAAAAGTTTATTTCGGAGTTTTGGACATGGGATGTTTTTACTCGGCTTATAAAAACATTTTTTTAAATTCATTTTAACATAATTTGTTTTTAATGAATGAAATTGGATCAATAAAAATATTTTTGAACCTTAAAAGTGAGAAGAAGGTCAAAGATTTGGTTCTGTATCTATGAAGTGGAGAAATGATTTTATATTACAACAAAAAACTTATATGGTTTAATTTTCTTGCATCTATCTAGATCATTTGGAAAAGATGAGAATATTTTTGACTAAAATATATTATTTACATCAGGGTACACAGATTTTTCTTGGGGAAAAAGAGCATATGACTAAAAATTGACAAAAAAGTAATTATTAAGTAGGTTTTCTATTGAAAATATACTTACTAACCTTGGTGTCATGGAATGACCTGCGGGTGGGGGTTGGTACATTTTTTATTTCATAACTCATGGAATCTTCTGACAATAATAACTCAAATTTATATACATATATGTGTTGTATCATATATATTATGTAATATATAGTATATATATATATATAAATTAAAAATTGAAGTTGCGGACTTTTTTTACCATGTATGTTTGTTCATCCATGTCAGAATGGGAGTAAATCGTGCTTATTTTTTTTTTTGCTGATATTTTTCCATTCACTGAAGGTTATTTGTTCGCTTCTAGGTCACCATATTTCCTGTTGACTTGAAAAAAATTTAGAGAAAGTATTGTGTAGAATTTGCGTGTTGAATGGTTTACGTCATGAAACAAAGCATTTTCCATCCCTAAAGTTGATGGTCCCCCTTAATAGCCCCCCTAAAATCAAAATTTTGTACCATAAAATGTTCTACTGATTGCTGCTCAAAAACTATTGAGCCTATAAAAAATAGATAAATCACTTTATTTTTTAGAAAATTGTATAAGAAAACTTTTTGCTAAGAATAAAATTATCTGTAGAATCAACCCTTACCCGAGAAAATCAGCTGAAATATGGTCCAAAATATTTGGGGGCTGAAGAGGGAATATCAACTTGAGAGGTGATAAGTGTTCAATTTTGTATAGTTCCAAGTTCAGTATGATAAGCTTCCAAAGAGCAAAACTATATCTTTCTTATTTCTCTTAAAAAAGGATGTTACAGTGTGGTGACCCAAAAAGTACGCCATTTTACCAAAAATACGCTACAGTAAATGTTGTTAAAGTCAGTCACTACCTGGTGTGTGTGCGTGCGTGCGTTTGTGTATGCCGATATGATTATTTTTATTTTTGATTTGCCTGTAAAATTTTCAATCTTCAACTAATAGCTACGAAATATGAAAAAAATATTCACTATAATCTAATATAATTTTCTGTAGATTTTGGCGCAGATCGACCGTACAGTACTTTCTGTATGGCTATTTTCGTTTTTGTTTTCGCTATAAAATTTTCAATTTTCGACTAATAGCTACGAAATTTGAAACAAATATTCATTATAATCCATTATAACTTGCTACAAATTTTATTACGGATCAATCGTGCAGTACTTCAGGTAGCATTATTTTCGTTCTTATTTTTGCTATAAAATGTCTAATTTTAGGCCAATAGGAACGTAATTCGGAACCAATATATTTATTATGATCTATAATAACTTTTTAGTGAGTATCTTATTTTATAATTTTTGAAAACCTTTTTCTAACAAAGCTGCTGCTGCGTTAGAGTTTTTAATTTTTATTCGTTTTGTACTTCAATATTTACGATTTACATTTACAATTTTACATATTTTTCTTAGTTTTGTTTAAAATTTGGATGCTAATAATATAGATATGAAAAACAAAAAAAGAGTAAAGTTCCCATTTTGGACTAAAAAAAGAGAGTAAATATTCTTGAGAAGAGTACTTTTGTGCACTATAATTTACACCTCACATTTTTTTCATGTTATAGTTTTACCAGTTAATACAAATTGTTTCTTTTTCAGTCCCGTGAAAAAATGATACGTGGGGTACGACGGGGTTGCGTTCGTTTAAAGGGTGCAATAATTGGTATCGACGACGAAGACAATACAACCTTCACGATTACCGTTGATAGCAAGACGTTTCATTTTCAAGCTAGAAATTTTGAAGAACGTGAAAAATGGGTTCGATGTCTGGAAGACACTATCGTACGTCACGCATATGGTTGCCACAGTTCATCCTCTTCGGTAAGTATACCATAGTATCCGATTATGTAGTTTCGGTGAATAAAAATCCTTTCAAAATTTTGATCGCTATTGGTTATTTTGTCGTAATATATTTCCTTTTCCTTTTTATTGTAGATGCAATACGATCATCTAAAATCGTTGCCTACGATTAATAATTTTGATAAAAAAGTAACAGAAGCTGACGCTTATCTCCAAGTACTAATTGATCAAGTAAAAGTAAGTAATTTTTCTATTTTTTTAACTCTTCCAATTATTTATAAATTCTGAATGTAAAATTAAATGTGTGATTTAATTTTTCGGTTCTTGCGAGTTCAAAAGTTTAATGTTTTGTTTAGGAATTGGAATTGAAAACCAATAACTCAGTGTCTGAAGAAAAAGAAACATGCGAACGAATAATATACGATACAAATGTACGTTTTTATTATGTTTACTTCATTACCGTTTCATGTTTATTCGTAGGTAGTCCGAAAATTTTCGAATAGTTGAGTGTACGTACTAACGGATTTTTAAGCTGTTTATTTCTCTTCGAAAAAACAACGTGGCTGGAGAATTCTCTGTGTTCATTCTTTCATGGTCGGCATCCAATATGTAGCGAAGGTGCACGCGCTACACTTGGGAAACTTTGAGATACACTATTTTGATCTAATTATATGACTGCTATTCACATTCACTGACTTTTTGTCTATTTTCCAATTTGTAATAGGACAAATGCGAATTTGTAGGGTTTCTTAATTTTTTTTTTTTAAGGCAATAATGAATTTTGAGTTTGCTACACTTAGGAAAACCAAAAGTTACCCGCCGTGCATTCTTTCATCGAAAGCCTACGTATCTCCGATTTCAGACAAGTGTCATGTGTAAAAATGCCCACCTCTTACATTCAGAATCAAAAATTTTGTATTATGAATGTATGCTTTAGCATTGAAGCTTAATGTCGTGTCCGCGGTTGAAGTGTGGATCACTTAAAAGAATATTTGAAATTACCGTAGGCGCTGCTTAATTAATCCGTCGCGTGTTAAACCGATTTTTTGGATAAATCGGCGAAATTTCCAAAAACAGAACAAAAGGGACTTTCCTATGCATTTTTCACCGGACAATCCGGAAATATTTTTCATTTAATCCGGTGAAAAAAAAGGCGAATTGTGTTGATTTTATAATCAGTGAAGTATCATTACTTCAGATTTTAAAATGCGAGTAAGATGCTCATATATGCAGTAAGAAGTGAAGCACAGGCAAGATTTTAAAAGCTGCTGTTATCACATTTTACATTACACATTTTGTTTTTGAGGAAATTGTTTTGCAACAAAATTATTTCGTTCATGAAACTGCTCAAAATTCTATCTTGGTAATAGAATTGAGGATTCGCTGAGTCCGTGAAATTTTAGGTGCTGGAACACTATTTTATGAGTCGGGGAAGAGAAAAATTCGATAAAATTGTCGTTTTACGAACTAGGTTCAGTGAGGTGTTTCTTTGTGTATTTTTTAACTATGAATCGAATGAACCTTATTCCTAACAACGAAGTAACTATATAGGTCCTGGTGTTTGTTTCATGGCTACGATTAATTCCTTTTCATTTCTTTGAAGACGTTAGTTTTTTCTATACTATAAGATTAATTCATTATCGTTTGAAGTCTGGAAAAATTATCAAGTCAACATTTTAGTCCAATTTTCTTAGAACAAATAATTATTTTGCTCTTGGACGACTGGAAATATTTTTATTTTATATTGTTATTCCGAAAATTATAATAATATTATTTCTTTTTTTTTTTCCAGAATATGCTTGAACAAGTGAAACACACCATTGTTTTGCTGCAAATTGCGAAGGTAAATTCGGTAAATTAATTCTTTTAGAAATTATTTATTATACCTATGTATGTCTCTTTGATGGTCAATATTTTTGAACTTTTTTTTTTTAGTTTTCTTCCCAATTTATATTCTTTTTTGGTTTTCAAGCATCTAGTAGAGTTGTGTTCATTATGTAAATCTATTTACTTTTGCCAATACACAATTATTATCCCTACAAACTTAATGAAAAAAAAAATTTTTTAATTTAAATTCTATGTTCTCATTTCTTTGTTGCAGAATTCGGCATTTCCTGTTAATGGCACATATCAACCGCAGATGCAGAACTCAAATCAGTGTAATGAAAGCTGCATTCTAGGTATGATATGAATTTTTAGTAGTCATTATCCTCCATCTAGGTAGGTGAACTGAACTTTTGGAAATAAAACTCATGTTCTCGAATTAGGATTTATTTTTATTAAAAGCTTTTATGCTACTCACTACGGAAGTCGCTACTGCAATTATAAAATATATCAATACTACTGGCAATCTTCCGCAACAAAATAATGTTTGTTTCGTATAAAGCTAAAGCCAAAAAAAGAATAGATAAAAGCTTATCTTTTGAAAATTCGTTTTAACCTAAACTTATTAAAATTACTTTTACTTTAAAATTGATAAAAAGCATTAAAACTATAGACGTGGAGCTCCTTCACAATGTCGGTGAAAAAGTTTAAAAACGTATTAAATTCGCCCAACTTCAGAATTTATTTTCCGTTAAGACGTGTAAAATTTCTCGTTTAAAATGTAAGTGGAAAAAAAAACTGGTGAAGCAATACTTCGCTAGAAAACTCAGTTCAGTCAGTTTTCATTCATAATTTAAAAAAAAAACCTGAAATCCAAAAACTTGAAAAAATTGTTGGGACCACCAATCCTTTTCCCCTCACACTCCTACAAACACACTTTTTTTACATAAACAATTTTATACTCGCCACTGCACTGATACTCATTCTGCTGCTCATTCGTTTAACTTTGTTTATATCCATTTCTAAATACTTTCTGAAATTCGGAACTTTACATATTTTCTTTGTTGCAATTATGTACTTCTAAGACGTAACTTCATGAAAATCTTTATTTTTTCTAGAATTTCGTCGAATCCTTCCTCAACTTCTATAAAAATTATGAAAAACTATTGATAGTTAATGACATCTTTAACAAACATATATCGATTTATCGATGTTTTATTGTTAAAAACTGATTTTCCAGGATGCTTTTGTTTTTTACTTTTCTCGGAAACTACTGAATCATAGATCTGGTTTCATATGATGAATATCTTTTGTGAAAATTTTAACTTATTCTTTTTGTTGTTTTCTCAAAACTGTGAGCACAAAATTTTTTCAACAATTTTTTTTTCAGGTTTATTAGAAACTACCGAATTAATAGGGATCAAACTTCTATCAGACTTGCACCTACATAAGGATAATCAATTGCAAAAGTTTCAGTTCCATCACTTTTGTTGTTTTCTCTCAATCCTGGAAAAACAACTGTGGAATACCTTGTTGTGAGAGATATTCACACATTGAAGGTTTTCAACAGTATTTGTGTTCTGCCACTTCGTGCATTACAGTACAGGAGAACCAAATCCTTGGCAAACACTGGCGATTTTGTAGCCAGTTATGTGAGTTTATATATTGGATTTGGCACGCGCACACAGACACATATATGTACATTTACATATGTATATGTGTTATAGAAAGTAAGTCATTTCTTATTCATTGCTATGGCAATTGATAAGAAATGACATAATACGTTCGTGTATTAGTTTGAGACATCGCCGAGATCTTTATCTATTATATTGTCATCGGCCGAACATTGTATCTTACTTGCCTGTATGTGCAAGTAAGAACATAGGAACAAACAAAGTGTGTATATGATTTTGGTTGTAATGCACTTGATAAGAAAAGGCATCATGCGTACTAGATATATATAGTCCCCACAACAACTTTTCCAGGAATTTTTTGTTTTCCAGTTTTCTCAAGTACTACAAAATGGATGAGTACCAACCTTCTTTCAAACCTATTCCCATATGATAACTATCTTACTTACAAATTTCAGCTCTATCTGTTTGGTAATTTTCTCAAAACTGTGAACACAAAATTTTTTTCAGTAATTTTTCTTCTCCCGCTACAGTTTTATCAGAAACTCCTGAACTATTTAGGGGATCTATAAGTTTATAGTGGAAAAGTGCTTTAAAACCTCTAGGACTTTCATCAGAAAAAAGATTTATAAAATTCTGGAAGAGTATGTTTGGAGTGAATCTATTGATTTTCTTACTATCATTTTTTAAATTTTCTTCATAAGTGTTTAATTTTGATTTAGCTCCACTACTTACCAATGATTTCAGTGAGATCACTTTCCCAAGTCAATATTGTTTGTCTTTGACTTTGTAATCGAAACTATTTTGATTTCAAAATTCTCTCTATGAGGATCAAGTTTAGTAAATCCATATAACTGTGAAAATTACAATATTATGCCACTGAAAATGAATTTACAACTTTTTGGTTATTTAGATGACTTTTATAAAAGTTGTTTTTGAATAATTAATGAGTTGTCAATTTTCATACAATATAAAACTGTAACATGAATCCTTTGGCCAAGATTTCCAAAAATGAATTACTTTAGATTATTTTGAACTTCTGTATGCATTACGTTAAAGGTTTAAAATTGATTTATTTTACCTTTTTCTGTTCAAATACCTTAGTGGCAAAAAAATGTCATTTTAAGAAAGTGGATATTTGTACGTAGGTGTATGAAATGAGACTAGTCACTCATACATACAAACAATTTTTACGCATAGTTTGAATAATGTATGTGAAAGTCCATATAATGTATGTGCCTAATATTGGGTGTGATATGCATACTGATGTAATGCGTTTCACACATATTCTGACACATATGTCTATCACAAAAAATGTAAAATTTGTCATCTATCATATGCCCAATTTCTTACATCATATGTAAAATATTATGCATCATACTCGAAATTTTATCTATCATACCTACAATTTTATGCGCCATGCGTATAATTAACTACTGAAAATACTATACTTACATTTTGACATTGATTTACAGGCAAATACCATTCTTTATGATACAATTATAAGTGTGAAAACTGGAATATATGTTGTTCAGATCCCAAACAAATCTAAAATTTTTTTGTTTTTTTTGTTTTACTTTGTTTGTTTTGTTTTTTTTTATTGTTAACCCATCAATAGTTTTGCGGCAAAAATTTTTTTTTTAACTTACCATTAGGGCCTCAAGGTTTTTAAAAAGTTGGCAAAAAATTATTTATTAACAGTTATGTGCAGTACATCATCATACATATTTTCAGATTTTTTTTTAACTCTCCTTTACACCCCCCAGTGGTCTCAGAAAATCTGTAGAGTTCCATCATAAGTTACACTTTTGAGGTTCAATGTAATTATCATTCGATAGAGCTTAAATTTGGTAGGTAGTTGGTTCCAGACCTATAAACTACTTGTTTCAAGTTTGGTCAAATTTGATTGATTAGTTCAGCCTTTGGGGCTGACAAAAGTTTAATCATTGAGAGTAAGATTTAATTATCAATATAGAGGAATGAAATTTTGCAAACATGCTTTCCCAGCATACTCGCTCACAGCACTTACATTTTTCTAATTTTAGTCATTCCCCCTTTCATTCACAACCTTCCCATTTATAAAATCCTGAGAAAAACTAAGTTTAGGGTGTCTTGCAAGAGTTCATTTGATGTGACTTGAATAGCTAAATACAACACAATATCATTTATTGTTGTAGCTTAATTAAGTGGCGAATTGTTGGAGCAAAACGTGGGTGGAAATATGTTTTTGTATTTTGTGGACCCCCAGTGCATTGGACAGGTCTGATTTTTCATAACCTTGATGCACCATGACAAGCTGAATCCAATGAATACCTCAATGTTCATTGTCATAATTCAATTAGGAAGTAAGTTGATAGCAAAAAAGTATTTAAACTATGGTTTTGGGTTTTTATAGGCACCAAAACCATTAAACGGATACTATTTTGCGTGAAGTCGATGTGCCATGTCTTGGAGAGCATTTTGATACCTGGCTCTAGCCTCTGGCATTATTATGGGCTAAGATATTCCTCTTTTTCCACAATTATTTTTGCACTATGATTTTTTTATTTGTAAATGAAATGTATTTGTGATTATATGTACTTTCAATCCCCATTCTACATTGAATTGTGCGTACAATACCTTTTTTTTGTACACTCAGATAAGGCTTCTCCAGTATAATAAGTAAATATCTGTTGAATTGTGCCTATAATATACTTATTTTTTCGTACTCAGATTAGGCTGTTCCAGTATAATTAACAATGATATGTTGTGTTTTACGTAGTACGCACTCTATTCAGTATTATCAAATTAGGTGTCTACAGTTAATTAATATGGGTAGGCGTGGTATTACGTGTGCAACATATCCAAAAACAGACTATTTTTCTTTTAAAAAATTGCAAATTGTATAAAATTATAAGTTAATATAAACAAAAAATAACATTTGTACGTCATACTCATTATAAGTATATGTAATACTCATGGAATTGAGAGTAACAAATGATTTCACAACTGAAATATGATGGTGCAGGCTTCTGACTTGGAGATAAGAATGGTTGACACCTCAAGGACTGAAAATAGTTACTACTTTGGCTTTTACATTTTTCCTATATAAATATATTATACCCATTATAAAAATACTTGAGTAAAAATAAGTTCCTAAAATTTAAAACAAAAAAGTTCCAATATATCTGTTTCATAACACTGAGGTGAGCTGAGATATGGGGTAACAAAGAAGGGAATTCTTTTCAAAATCATAATAATCTGCATTATTTTCTAATGAGGAAGTTGAAATGATATCGATGTGAAGATCTTGAATCATGTAGGTGATTGATTCTGAGCAGTTCTACCTTCACATGACTGTATGAAGTCCCAAAGTGCTACAGAAAATATAGTACAGCCCACACTCATGTGAAGCCAGATAAATTGGCTAGTATAATTATAATAATTAAAAAAAAGAAAATTCAGGTCTGTAATTTAATTCTTGAAGAATAAAAAAAAAATTATTAAATCTCAAAAGGTAGATATCCCTAGTTTGGAAATTCAAATCATAGGAATAGAAGGAAAATTGAAGCTGATGTTTGTGCCACAATCAGTTTTTTTAACTGACTTTGAAAAAAAAAAGAAGGAGATTATCAATTCGATCCATACATATGTTTTTTTATTTTTTTTTTGTTTGTTCCAGCATAATTTCCAAACTGGATGCTCATTTTGATGATAGTTTATTAAATGATAGAGGATGATCCCACGTGTCCCATTAATTTAAAGAAAAAATAGATGTGGTAGTTATGGAGTTATCTTTAAAAAAAAAAAAAGATTAGTTTTGAAGTAATATTGCCGCTAACTCTAGAAATGAAAAATCATTGAAAAAAATTTTTTTCCAAAAAATAGATCCAAATTAAAAAAAAAAAAATAATACTAAAGATTGAAAAATAATACTTTTAAAATTTCTTCAGCAAGATCTAGGTCTATGGACTGGAATTATTGGAGTTGGCGCTCTTTTATTTTATCATGTAGGCTTTATACCTACGTCAATTCCTTCCAGTTTTATATGAAAATATATTTTGCCCAAATTCAATACAAAATCAATCCTTATCAGTCTCTAACCACCATCAAAATTTTAAGTCAGAATCTTTTAGTTAATGGGATTTATCGAAATAACAACATGGTGGGTTTGCAAAACTTTGAAAACCCATCTCTCGGGTACTACTAAATGAATTTCTAAAATTTTTACACAGATGTGTAGCCGTGAAAGCCCTTAACACTACCTCAAGTTTCATTTCCATAGATCAGTTAGCGGAGGCTCCACAGATTCCCACAAAATGTCAAAATTAGCAAAATGTGGAAATATCTATACATTCATGTATACATATATATCTTTATGTATATTGTGTACAGAAATATTTGAGTGATCTATATGTGGAATACCTTGTTGTGAGAGATATTCACACTAGAAGGTCTTCAACAGTATTTGCGTTTTCTGCCACTTCATACGGTTAAGTATGGGAGAGCCAAATCCTTGGCAAACACTGGCGATTTTTGAGCCGGTTCTGAGAGTTTATATACAGGATTTGGTACATGCACACAGACACACATGCATACGTACATGTACGTAATTATGTCATGTGTTACGTCGTTTCTTGTCTCCGTTGAGGTGATAAGAAACAACGTAGCGTGTTTGGTACCGGGCCGTGACATTACTGAGATCGTTATCAGGTAATTGATCTCGGCCCATACAATGTATCTTACCTGTACGTACGTACAGGTACGAACATACAAACGCACCAGTGTAAATTTGTTTAACGTCATGAAGACAATTATTGCCAGCCTTTGGGTGGCGACTGTTGTTGAGGGGTGCAAGCCCCTGTTACCTCATACGAGTATTGTCCCCACAGCTACTCCCCCCAGTTTTTGCGCCGCAAAAATGATAAGTCGCGTGCCTGGGGGGACTTATTGAGTCTACTGCTGTCGCTGATCCTTCTCCCATTTAGCTAGAGCCGACCCTACCGCAGCGCCTACACACTTGTAAGATTGCTTAAGAGCGTTAAAACGGGCTTGATAGGTCTCCCAGCTCTGTTGTCCCCTACGTCTGGGTGATCTATTTTGTGCCGGACAAGTGTATGGGTGTGGACGGTAGGAAGGAAGAGGACCAGAGGGGTTTGGGAGTCTTGGCCTTTTAAACATCGGGGAGTTCGAATTCCCCGATGGTTTATAGGTTAGACTTAGGGCGGGGGGAGGGCATAGTTTTTGCGCCTCTTCCGCAGGAGGTTGCCTCCTCACCACCAATTTCGCCAGGGCTGAAGACTCCAGGGGTGGGCACTCCACTCTCGGTGTCTTTTCTGGTGATTTCGGCGGTGAGATAAGGGCAGGAAGGGGTGTGGACATCATCTTGACGATGTCCACAGCCGATGTCGTATCCACTAGTAGCTCGTTTTTGATTCTTTCGATCTCCTTTTCGTGTTCTGTCTGTGCTGAGGCACAGGCGGAACTACAAATTTGAAATCTTGAGTCGAAAACGGTGTATTAGTTGGGGATGACATTATAAGGAAGGAAAAAATAGAAAACATAGAGGCGAGAAAAAGAGAGAAAAAATATGGTAGAAAATTTTCGGCGTGTCACAGTCAAAAGCAGAAAGGTGAGTGAAAAACTTTGCGAGAATATTTTCAATCGCAGCTTTATTCCAAGCCGTTATCTCATTTCAGACATGTTCGGAGGGGATAGTGCATTAAATATTCTATAGCTGAAAAGTTTTCCAGTCCAAATCTGTTAAGTACAAGCAGAGTTAAGCATGTTTGAATTTTCGTACTTTGAATTTTGTATTTCACAAAGGAATGCACTCTTCGTTTGTGACGTCACGATCTATTGACTATTTTGTTATCTGTATGTTTGTCAATAGAAACACGTTGCAATGTTTTCTTCCGTATCGCACGTGGATTTGTTTATTCGTGTCGTGTTTTATTTGTACGCACTTTTTCTCTGCTTATCTGAGGAATTTCTTTTGTTACAAATATTCCCAGATTCTCGTACGTATTTTTATGTGGGTTTGTATTTTTCGCAGTGGATATTAACTTTTGTGAATATTTTTAGTTTCTCCTTGCTAATCTCTCGGATTTTCGAGTTGGAATCTGGTTTTTTTGCTTTCTGCTACCTAGGGGCCTGCCTCTTTTTCGTGGGCATAAGGGGGCCGATGGATCGTAATGTATTTTGACGATCTCGTCACTGAACTTCACCGTTTTCTTTATTTTTATTTTTTCTTCTGGTGATTTTTGTGATTTATCACCTTTTTCGACTGGTTTGTCCTCAACTTTTTGTGGTTGTGTGTTATTGGACTATGTAGTCTGCTTTTCTTCTTCTATTTTCCTGTCTGTTGTTTTCCTTACTGCTCTTTGGAGCATTTTTTTGTCGTCATTTATAAGGTACGCAGGTTTCAATCTGTCAATTGAAATCGTTTTTTCTTCACCTGCGATTAGTATCACGAAATTCTTGTCATCCCGTGATACAACCTTATAATGACCGGCATATGGTTTCTGCAACGAAGATCTTATTTTTTCGTCTCTGACAAACACATGAGATGTTGTGGCTAAGTGTTTGGAGACATAAATCTTTGGTTGGTCATGATGAGCTGCCTGTTTCAAAAAACTATTAGCATCAGTCCGTATGTTTTGGACAAGCGTTTCGGGGCTAATTTCTTTCAAGTGGGTGAAGAAGTCCCCTGGTAGGCGTAACTCTTCGCTGAGCGCTAATTGCGCCATAGAGTGACCCGTGTCCATTTGAAGAGCAGATTGAAGGCCCAAGAGGATGGTAGGAAGTATTTGTACCCATCTCTTGGTGTCACAAGCCATGATGGAGGCTTTCAAAGCTCTGTGCCATCGCTCAACTTTACCGTTTGCTTGAGGATGGTAAGCTGTGGTGTGATTGTGTTATGCACCAAGCTTCTTAGACAGCTCTTGGAAGAGCGAGCTTTCAAATTGACGACCCTGGTCCGTGATGATGACTTCAGGTACGCCATAGTGGGCAATCCAGGTGTCGTATAACCTGGCAGCTACCGTGGGAGCTGGCAGCTACCGTGGGAGCTGTCATCTCATAGAGAGGAACTGCTTCTGGCCATCGGGTTGCTCTATCAATCATCGTTAACAGGTATCTGTCTATGTGTATTGTTTTAAACCACTCTGTTTGTTTGAAAGATTTGAGTGGTAAACTAGTGTGTCTTCCTACTTTGGACTTTTGGCAATTCAGGCAACTGTGAGCCCATTTGTTGCAGTTGGACTTCATCCGAGGCCAAACAAATCTTGATGCTACTAATCCAGCAGTGCATTTTGGTCCAGGGTGCGATAGATTGTGCACACTACTGAAAGCCAATTTGCGATACTTTGTTGGCAGGAATGGCCTGTTCTTGCCTGTACTAATGTCGCATGTTAGTAAGACATTAGTACCAGGGATTTTCCTTTGTCTCAATTTGAGAGCTGTGTCATCCTTTGACAACAGTTCTTGCAATTCTGCATCCCTTAACTGTTCTTTAGCTATTTTAGGGTAAGGTAATTGAGACGGTGCCAAGATCTGTCCTATGTAGTCCAATTGTCGAGCTCTTCTCGGGGAAGCTGGTTCTGTCTTTTGCGTGAAGGTATGTGTTAGGGGTTTATAATCTGTATACACAGTGAAACATCTACCCTCTAATTGGTGCCTGAAATGCTTCAACGCAGCGAATATTCCCAGTAACTCCCTGTCGTATGTGCTGTAGTTCTTCTCAGTTTTTGATAGCTTTCTGGAGAAGAAAGCGAGCAGTAACTTCTTGTCATTGTCCTTTTGGTACAGTGTTGCACCAATAGCAAAGTCGGATGCATCAGTTATGACACATAATGGCAGACTTTCATCTGGGTGAGCTAGTAGAGTTGCATTTGCCAGTGTTTCTTTTATATTTTCAAAGGCTTTTTCAGCTTCTTCTGTCCAATCGAGTGTAGTCTTGTCTTTCTTTTTATTTGTTTTGATCAATGCAAACAGCTTACTTTGTTCTGCTGCAGCATTTTTAATGCAACGTCTGTAGAAATTCACCATCCCCAAGAAGCGTCTGAGTTCTGCAACGTTTGAGGGTTTCGGGAATTTCAATATGGGCTCTACCTTGGTCTTCAAAGGGGAAATGCCTTCGGTTGAGACTTGATAGCCGAGAAAGTCATTCTTGGTCTGTTTGTATAAACTTTTTCCAACATTGATGGTAAGTCCAGCAGCGTGTATACGTTGTACGATGGTTCTTACATTCTTCTCGTGCTGTTGCTCACCGCCTTCTGAGCAAATGCATATGTCATCCAGATATGCATAAGCAAACGGCAAATCCATAAACAATCCATTGATAAATCTCTGGAAAGTTTGTGCAGAATTACGGAGTCCAAACAGCATTCGAAGGTATTCGAATAAACCAAAGGGGGTTATGACCACTGTCTTTGGAATGTCCTGTTCAGCCATTGGAATTTGGTGGAATGCCCAGTTGATGTTGATTTTTGTGAACATCGTTTTACCCTTCATATTTGCGTTGAAGTCCATTATGTTTGGGACTGGATAGAGGTCAGGAACTGTTTTGGCATTTAAGGCCCTGTAGTTTCCAACAATTCGCCACTCTCCACTGGCTTTTTTGGTCATGTGGATCGGGGAACTCCATGAGCTTTTTGAGGGGCGGCATATGCCTTCCCCTATTATGCGATCATAGTATTCCCGTGCTGCTTTGAGTTTATCTGGCAGTAGCCTGCGGGCTCTAGCATGGCAAGGCGGTCCTTTAGTTTCTATATAATGAACGGTGTCATGCTTATAGGTCGGATGCCTGCGAATCGATGGTTGAGTGACTCCAGGAAAGTCTGACAGAATCCGTAGGAATTGTTCGTCAACTTTAGTGCAGCTGGATATGTTGGTGTCCAGTTGGTACGCTACGGTTTTGCCTTCCATCCATAGACCAGTATTATTGTCTATGATTTTTCCATTTTTGAGGTCAATGACCAGGCCGTAATGCGCAAGAAAATCTGCGCCCAGGATCGGAGTTGGAACGTCCACAATTGTGAAGGACCACATCATGTCTCTTCGCAAACCGATGCTTACTTTGCTGGATTCTATTCTGTAAGCTGGAAGGTTTTGACCATTCACAGTTCAGAGGTAGTATTTCGGAGGAAATGCCTTTTGGTTCTTACTTACTGGCAAAATGCTCAAGTCAGCACCTGAGTCTATTAGGTAACGTCTCCTGTTTGTCCTGTCCTTGATGAACAGGCGGCATGAATACTTTTTCGAGGGATCTTCAGCCGCATAGACGACCCCTCTTTCTAGTTTGATGACTTACTATATGTTTTTCCCCACCATTGGCTTCTGTTATTGCACTAGGTGGCTTCTGCGCCAAATCTATTATGGAAGAAGCAGGATTTATCGTCCCAGTTTTGAGACCGGGGTTTGGGGTACGATGTTCTTCTAGGGGGAGTTGGACTCTGACCCCTGGTAGAATTTCTCTTTCAGTCTCTGGACCTAGATTTTCTATCTTTATTCCTGTTATTGCTCCTGTTTTTTGAGCGGTTATTACTTCTACCATTTCTTGAATTGTTGTTGTTGCTTTTCTTTTTTACTTCACTAGTCTGCTGAGCTATCTGGGCTCTAAGCTGAGCTAGTTCTCCAGTTTCTGTCGATACTGCACAAATTGAGGATGCTGATCTCGAATGTTCCAGTGCACTATCAGCACTCTTTGCCAAGAAGTCTAGGTCCTCGGAGTTATTGATCACCGTGGTACCTATAGCAGCCAGACACTGCACATGTTGGGGCAGTTGTTTGCAGAACTGGTTCCCAATGACTGATGGCGATACGATATTGTCGGCCTTCTGTCGTAATTTGGCCATGAAGTGGAGGGTTTATCATCTCCCATCTTCATTCCACCCATAACATCATCAATTATTTGGTTTTGAGTCTTACCAAACACATTTCGAATTTTCTTGCAGAACCAACTGTACTTGTCTGCTTCCGCCGGAGGGCATTCCATGATATCTGGAATGCGGCGTATTATTTCTGCGGGCATGCCGCTACAAATATGAGAGTACTTCTGGTCGTTCTGTAAGTTTTCTTTCTTGAAACAACCTTCAAGGAGTGTCAACCAGAGTTCCACCTCCCAAAAATAAGTATCATTGGAGGAATAAGGTCTCTCAATTTTTGCTTTTTATCCATGATATTTGACATCCTTCCTACTTGAGAGATCTATAACAAGGGAAAAATGAAGTAATTTTAACGAAAATTAAAAATTTTCACTATTCAGTTAATGGTTCAGTTGTCAGACTTTTCATAATAAAAATCACCTTCCGCTAATTATACTTATTATGTTTCTTTTATCTGCATTGTACCGCCACTTGTTGTAAATTCAGTCCATATAGTTACATAAAGTTAAAGACGCCACATGAGAGGAGGCGTGAAAGGGCATAAATAACTGAAATATTGTGAAATGTTAGTAAAATAGTTCCCCTGGGAAGCAATTCCGCTAATGCTTAAGAGAAGCACAAAGCATATTTGGATTTATGTCTTGATTTGTGTAACAAGTATACTTATCTTAAGGTTTAAATGTGATTCTGTTGAATCTAATTATATCTGAAGTGAAAGTAGTCGCCCTCTGTTAATCCAGTAGTGAAACATGTTAATTTTGAGATATGACTGAATGTTTAAAAACGTTAGTAACATATATAAATCAAAAGTTATTGAGCACAATTGCAATAGAACCGTTGGTTGTAGAGAATTGAAATTTTGATGAAACATGTGCATATGTTAGCTGAAGACTGAAAATTTGGTTCAAATCATACGTTAGATTCTCAAGATATCGCTGTAGTTTTGCTGACATGTAAGATTTAGATAGATTAAATCAATCAAGTTGAAAAAATTTTGACAATGTGTTTCAAAAACTGATATTACAATTAAGCTGAAATTTTAGTATGACATTGACACAATATGTTAACGCAAGATTGTATCAAGATTGGGCAGTATTCGCATGTTTGGTTCTCGATATATCACTGAAAATCTGCTCAGATTAATGTAATTCAAATTATAAGGATTCAATCGAGTTGAAGAATTTGAGGAATTTTGGCAGTATCTCAACAACGAAATGTACGATTAAGCTGAAATTTTCACTGAATCTTTAGTAAACATACTACAGTGTCTTAGAAAAAATTCAAATCTCTACATTGAATGGTTTTCTCGCAATTATGTTCGATAACTATGATTATTTATGAGAGATTTACATCTTTGTATCTTTGTCTCTGATGTCAGCTTCCTCTTCATTAATCATAATATTTATTTAAATATACGTATATGAAGTTCAACAGAGTTAATTTGAATAATCATCTTCTGAATTTTACTGTTTGAGAACTACTATTGAAGGAAAATAAAGATGTGTAACAATTTAGTTTAATGGTATCATCAAAGAAAAAAAGTGTTAAATTGTTTAGACAGTAAGGCACACCAACCAAGCCACCTATGACATCTTAGGAGTTGTTGTATCTGGCGTAGAAGAATAAAGTCTTGTATGCATTATGAACCACAATACTCTAGCTGAGCATTTAACTGAATCACCACCTATACCCAGTAAACTCACCATCAAGTTAGGTAAGCCCCAGAATAAACACCTGGATAATAACACAGTAAACAAGAGTACATCCAACCCAATCTATTCAGAATAAAGTGGTTGTTTACCAGGGTTATGTCCTTACCGCGTTCAAAATAAACACTATTTCTTCACCCTGGTACAACTTTTGCAACCCCCTCTTGAAATGGTTAATTCTTACTCAAACTATTGTTTGCCTATGCGAGCAAGTTGATTAAAGTATGTGAACTGATATAAGGACATGAATCAATCAAATCACAGTTGTCGCACAAGTTAGCCTATACCTCTACACCTTTCCGAATAAAAGTCACAACCTTAAGGCAACCAAGTAAATTGTCAAGGAGATAAGATTTAACTAATTTTATTCTGAAGGCGTTCCCATTGATGTGTTATTATATTAGGTTTGTTTTGTTTGCCACGTGGGTCGACACCAAGGGTTGGTATTCTACTGTTTCAAATTTTGAGATAAATGAACAAATTGAAGAGCAGGAATGACTCGAATGTTCAGGAATTAAAGACATACAGCTGAAGATGTCTGTATTACCTACTCAAAAACATGTCAATAATAGAACATTGATAGAACATCTCAAATTAGGATATTTGTTACTAATTATGTGTATTAGCTTGATAGTGTGTGTGTGTATTGGTACAGAGATGTCTATTTCCACACTGAAATATGCAGGCAGAATGTACAAGTTACAACTCAAATTGTTTCTTTTCTATCCTTAATGTGTTTTCAAACCACAGCACATATGGAACATTTAAGATCTCTGTAGTTGTATGTCTCTGAGTGGAATAGCTTCTTTTGGTATGAGTAGATGCTAGAGAGAAAAGATTTTTTCTGAAGTTCAGTTTTGGATTTTGAAAATTTTACAAGTCCTTATCAATTTCTTTTGAACTGTGCTAGAGAAATAGGGTTCACTCTAGTATTTTTACTTAGGTACATGTAAAATTGGATGAAATTTTTCATAATGTTTTTCCAGCATGTTTTATTCAAACATCTCTTATTCATTGGTGGATAAGCTAGATTTGCTGGTGTTACCATGAATGTACAGTTCCAGTATTCGTGACTTCATGTACTCTTTAGTTTTTTTGTTTCATTCATTGAATCATATTTACAACAAATTACCTTTCAAAAGACGATTAAATTATTGATCAATTAATTCATTAAATTTCGGATTTTAGTTGCTTGAATAAATAATTAGCGAAGTAAGAACTAATTGATTAATGTTCTTGGTAATAATCTTCCGAATTGTGAAAAAATTAGAAGGAATTCAAAATTATTCAGAGGAATTGCGAGAGAATAATCGTTTGTAGAAAGCTGAAATTTTGGAGAGATATCGAGGTATATTAATTGAAAATTCTGAGAAAATTTGGCTGAAATTGTGCATTTGATTTTCAAAATATTGCTTAAATACTTTTAATATTGAGTGATTCAAATAATCAAATGATACAAGAATTCAATCTAGTTGTGGAATTTCAGAAATATCTTGAGAATCAAATGTACAATTTCAGTCAAATTTTCATAGAATTCTTAACTAACTACCTCGATGTCTCTGTAAAATTTCAGCTCTCCACAATGGATGGTTGTCTCAAAATTTCTGTTGTTAATTTTGAATTCCCCAAAATTTTTTCACATTTTCAATGATAATCATCAGGAACACTAGATGAATTAATAATTTATAGAATATGATACTCACTGATGAGTTGTAAAATTTTCAAAGTCTAACTGAAGTTTAGAAAAAATCTTTACTCTGTATACTCTGTTCACAATAAGAAGTGTGTGACATCATAAACCGTATCCACGTTTATCTTCTTGAAATACAATGTTCGTTTACTTCACAAAATGATGCTTATTATTGTACAACAATGTGCATTGATACCATTTCCTCTCTCCGCAACTAACTACCACATCTATTGGTGATTCTGACATCATGTACTTCTAGTTTGTGATGTCACTTCAGGGTCATGTTTTTTTTTAGAGGGCAAATAGAACAAACCTATTGACTTTGTATAACTGACAGGTGTTTTTGGCTTTAATTGCTGTTTTGCTGGTGATATAATCACATTCAATATACATTTTCTTATCAGTATAGGTTTTTTGAGTTGTTTTGTCCTCGCAGATGTATACACTATGTATAACATAGATAACTAACTTGCAATTTTCACTACATTGAGCAATTACTCTCATGAAGTGTTGAGATTGCGTCAATTCCCTGGCCTGCTGGCAAAAAAATCGTGTTCAGGGCATTTCTTATGCAGAAAAGGCTATTTTCAAAAAAGTGCTGTGTGTTTATTAATGCATGTTCTAAAGTCATATTTGGTGTGGATGTTCTATTTGCTTTTAAGAGTAAAAGCAAAATGCCAAAAATTATTGTTACCAGGTGTGGAATACCTTGTTGTGAGAAAGTATTCTCACCAGAAGGTAAATTCAACAGAATTTAAGTGTGTTCAGCCACATCATATTTATCATATGGGTAAGCCAAAACCTGGGAGAACACTGGCAATTTTAGAGCCAGTTCGGACGGTTTATATACTGGCTTATTTACACACACACATACACATATATGTAAGGAATATGTAGGTAAGTGAAAGCAGCCCGGTTGCGTCATCTCTTGTAGTAATAAGAGATGATGGGCCAGTTCATGTACGGATTGTGACATCATTTCATTATTGAGATTAGTCACGATTCAGTACTCGTACATTACCTGCAAGTACATGCAGGTAATTACGATCAAACGTAATTGTGTTTTTGTTTAACGTTGCAAGGATGAAAATGAGCCTGCCTTTTGGCAGCAACTGTTAGTGGGGGCTGAGCCCCTACACCTCATATCAGAGTCACCACATCGGGCAAAAAAATTCATTTTCTTGTACTAATTTTGAATAAGGTAATTTGTATTAAAAATTTATGCAAGTCCTTATCATTTCTACTTTTTACCTACTGATTACAATTTGTTTACTGTGGTATGGTAAGAGGAAGTGCAGGTTACTGAAAACAGGCAAGTTAGCTATCTAGGTTATATAGTACATCTTTGGTTGTCACGCAAATTCTTTTGGTTCAGTTGTTATATCAGTTAGTGTATTTTCAATTATTTTAGCCATAAGACTTTTCAAGTACTTATTTTTTTAAATTGTAATTGTTTTTGGGAATAGTGTCCCTTAAATTTACATTAATTTTGTTTTAATGCATATCTCCAGAGTAATAAAATCAATAGCCCAAAATTATCATATAAAATTAATTTTGTTAAAGAGTCATTGTTTATATATCCAACCAAATTATTTTGGCACATATCTGATATCAGTGCCAAATGTTTTTTATGTTTTTTGTCTGTACCATGATGTAAATTTTCTGGTGTACCGTAGAACATACTAAAAATACCTTTCAGTTTTTTGCAAATAATTTTCATATTTAAAACTGCCTAAAAACATGAAAGATTTGGATCTTGAAAAAGTTTAGGATACTGTGAATGATGTCTTAAATTAGCAAATTCATGAGGAAAGTATCACAATTGAAAAACAATCAATTTTCCTAATAATAATTATACTATTGTAATCCAAATAGCAGATATCATCTGTTATTTGAGTATAATTACTTTTAGATATGGTGCACTTCATATTGTATTAGATAAAGTAAATTTAATTTTCATCACCCTCAATACTGTGGTACACTGCGGTTGTGTACTATGGAACAAAAATGGTTACATCCTTTATGATGAACTTAGAAAAAAACTATCACATATTAATTATTTCTTTTGGTTTTGCTTTGTAGATGAAGGTTTGTTCTTTTCCAATTTAATGTTTCAAATTTCTAACTCAGTTCTAGCTCACACAAGAAACAAAAAGGAAAAAAGCGTTCCATAGTACCCCAGTCTCCCCTACTGATTTACTTCAGTGATGAGAAATGAATTAATAAAATTAAAACCATTACTCTTTAGTATCATTTAAGTTTAGTGGCACATTAAATTACACACAAGTTGATTGAGTAACTGTTTCTTTGTCATATTTTGTTAGTATTGAGAATGAACTCCGCTTGGGAAGTCGAACTATTTTTCTAAATATACTATTTATCTTAATATCTTTCGGCCATAAAGGATTTTATTCTAAAATACTGAACCTATTTATTACATTGTTTTTGGAAAGAGGGGATGTATGGAGATTGAAGAGAATTCTTAATGCTTACGTGATCAGAAATAAAATGATAAAATGTTCATAATATTTCATTAGCCGAGTACACTTTCCTAAAAAAAAAAAAGGTAGCTTAACTGCCTACAAAGAAGTTTTTATCAGATGAAACAAGTAATTTTGCTGTTGAAGCTAAAGATGCTTGTGCTGAACTGAACTTCATGTCTGTCAGATGTTTCACTGAAGTTTTTGATTTTTCCTTTGTAATAATAAATGCAGAAGCTGTTAATTATTTCATGAAATTATTTTGTGATATTATTTCGCTAATTATTCCCTCAATGTACATACGTCACTACCTACATAGCCACACACAGGCATGAAAAAAATGTTTGTTTTCTCCTCCAAAACAACAAATTCCACGTTACCAGAAATTGAGGGTTGGCATAAGCCAAAGCACCATGGAGAGGAGCTTCGAGCTTATATCTAATATATAAAGACAAGTTGCCATTCTCTGTCCTGAATGTTCTCTCAATATATCGAACAAAATTTTTTGAAATTCATACCACATATGTAGAATATCCTACAGGTGGTTTATAGACCTCAAAAAGTAAAATCCGTTCAGTCAAACTGCTAAAATTAAGGTTTAAAGTTGTCTTGCATAAGTGTTTATGTGTGAGTGGGTATGTGACACTAATCTTTACATTAGTGTTTGTGTGTGCTTCAGAAAATTATTTACCAAATGAATAACCCAACAAGAGGCAAAGCTATATATCAGGCCTCCTGGTTTATTTGTTTATGTTAATGTCAGCAGATTCATTCCAGACATTCTTTTTTTTTCCTATTGAAAGGAATAAGATAAAAAAACTTTAGTGCAGCAAGCCTCGCTAGAAAAAATAGGTTTTCAAGAGAAAGAATTATGAATTTTGATGGTCATATTAATTTTCTGTAAGTTTATATGCATTAATAGTATGTTATGATTGTATGAAATGTGTCAACTGCTGACAAAATATTAGACAATGTGAAATATAACAGCATTTTTTCTTGAAAAAATGAAAAATAAATAAAGATGATAAAGTGTAGTAATTAATCATATAATTTAAAGTAAAACCAGTGAAATATAATGAAGTTATGAAATAAAAAAATAAAAAATATAAGCATATGATTAATTTTTGTAATAAAGAGAAGTCCGTGCAAATTAGAAAGAAGAAAGAAAAAAAGCTTTACTGGATGTACCATCCAGTCAGTCTGTACCAAAATCTGTAGCATGCTACAATAAATTTTTATGAATGTTTATTTCAAATTTTGTACATATGATTCCAAAATTCCGCATTTTGTGAACAATATAAAAACAAAAATATCAGTACTGGAAGTACTGCCCCGCCAATCTGCGCTAAAATTGGGAGTATACTGAAACAAATTAAAATGAATATTTACGCTGAATTTTGTGGCTATTGGTGTAAAACTGAGCATTTTATAGCCAACATAAAAACAAAAATGGTGGTAACGGAAGTACCATCTGGCCAATCCAAACTAAAATCAATAGGTCTGATCTTTAGCTCAGTAAAAATGTTCTTACCAAATTTTGTGATTATCAAATGAAAATTGCAACCTATACTGTGGGAACAAGAAATTGATTTATACTATGAATTTGAGATATTGGTGTCAAATTTTCCTGAAGTCATAAAACAAAAAATGTACCCACCCCTAACCCTGAGGGCTAATACCGCACCAAGGGTAATAAGTAAAAATATTTGTTTTGAATTTCAAAATTACACAGTTTGAAACCATTAAAAATAAAAATTGACTTGAAGGAAATACCATCCTATCGATTTACATGAAAACTGGTAGAATTTTACAATCGATTATTATAAACATTTGTTCAAAATGAAGTGTTTTACAGCCAGACTAAAAACAAAAATAAGTATCTTTACCGGAAGTACCATCCGGTAAATCCAAACCAAAATTAGCAGTATGCTACTATAAAATATAATAAATATTTGTTTTAAATTTTATACCTACATATTGTTCCAAAATTGAGCATTTTGTGACCAATATAAAAAAAATAGCGGTACTGGAAGTACCTTCCAACCAATCCATGCCAAAATTTGTAGCAACTTATAATATATCATATTAAATATCTGTTGTAAATTTCGTAGCTATTGTTCGAAAATTAAAAATTTTATAACTAAAAGAAAAACAAAAGTTTCCATATCAGAAGATTTGGGAATTAAAAAATTATAAAGGGAAACTTGAGAATTTTAATTCGGAATTTTAAAGTTTTCAGGTGGAAATTTTTGATTTTCTCCCACCCCCCAAAAAATGCCTTTGTTTCATCAGTGTTGTCTATTGAAATTTTTATTGAATGACAATAGTGATCAATGGCCTTCAAATTCTGAAATCATTAAATGAAATGTTATTAAGTCGTGTAAAGAAAACTATGAAATACAGATACTTCATTTAACCTCTTCCTAAAGTCTTTTTGCAAGCTTATTTGCACATTTTAAAAGCGAGAAATATAATCAATTTGTAGAAATTATCACGTATTGATAATAAAGTACAAACAAATATATTGATAAGGGCACATACATATTTTGACAAAATAATATGGTTAAAAAACTGAAATCTTCTTGAATTACAGAATGGTTTCCTACTGGATGGAGAAAACTCAGAAAATAAGTCTGATATTTGGTGATATTTTGTGGTATTATTGTCTGGCTGGTCTGTGAGGGGGGCACTTCAGCTTGTGTATATATATATGTTATGGAAGATTGACTTGTATAACATTTCTATACCATTTCTATATGTAGTTTACTTTCAGACATTGATAGCATTTTTGGAGAAAGAAATTCTTTGTGAAATTACTGTTTTTGCATGTTACTACTATACGTCATTCACACTAAGAAGTGCGTGACATCAGAATCTCCTATTGACTAGGTAGTTGGTTAGAGATAGAGGAAAAAGTATCACATTTTTATTCAATGATAACCCTCATTTTGTGGAATAAACAAACATCCAGTTTTGTGCAAACAAGTGTGGATATAATTCATGACATCATGCACTTTTTAGACTATAGGTACAACATGAGTGTTAAGCTCTGACCATCAGGCACAGCCATGTTAAAACACTCTCTTCCACACTCAACATCAAAACTTTTTAATAATGAGTGTGAGTGTGAGTGTTAATGCTCAAAGTTGTGGCTGCAGCCTTAGCCTGACCAGGGTATATATCTATGTAGAAATATATAGATATAGATATACATCTTAAGTAATTTTTTTTCCTGAAACACTCTATCATTGAAGAACAAGGGAGTTATTCCACTAACACATTATGTCGTTACAGCCACTGACATTGTTCATATCTTCTTTTGCGTGGAATAAAATCCAATAAGAATTTCACAAAACCATCCACCAAGTTGAAAAGTTTGTTTAAAGGTGTAAATGGCTAAATATTGCAAAATATTAGTGGAATAGCTCCCCAGAATCAAAAGAATCAACCCTCTGTTACATATTTACTAAAAAGTTTTTTCTAATCATTAGCTCATCTCCTTTATCTTTTGTTTATTCTTCTTAATTTAATTCTTTTCCCACTTCTTTTAATTCCTCTATTTCACCATTCTGTTGACACTTGACAGTTTATTCTATTAGCAGTCACATTTTATTTGTGGAAATGAACTCAAGTAGTTTAAACTTATGTGACTTATGTCCATTCTCGCTATTTGTTGCTTTTGAATTGAAAATTTGTTTTTTGAATCTTTCAGTCCAAACTTAGTTGAACTCTTAATACTAACATCTGTTGATTTAAAGGCGAGTTTTATTATTCATTGAAACTTAATTGTTATTTTGATTTTTTTTTAGATTCAAAATGCGAAATTGAAGAAGGCTCCGAAATGAGTGAAAAAGAAATGTTACCTGTGTTTCGTCCATTACCGGTTACAACGGGATATGTGGCAGGTACGGATTTTCTTCAAACAATCTCACTTTACATTATATATCTGTTCAATTAAAGCACCAGAGATCGTTGTTGGGACTCACATCATATGATCTCACAATTCTGTAAATGAACTGGCCCATCATTTCTTATCACTATAAGATATGACGCACTGGGGTGTTCACACAAACATATGTAATCACTGTAACGTATATTTTCGTCTATTTTTAGAAATGACGAACATATTCGTCCACACATTTTCGAATACCAAAAACGTAGATATTTATCAACAATAATCATCCTATAACTCTTTATAAACAACCACTAAATTACCCGTATTTAATTTTATGAATATAGATATACTTTCTGTATATTCATGACCTAATTGTACCTGTCCCTCGAGTACTCGACGAGTCAGCACAATCCTATAATAACAACACCCTACTTCACTTTATCTATCTGACACGTACGTTTTCATACCCTGAACGAGTATATAATCCCTCGATTCAGTGGAATAAGACACAGTTCCTCGACAGCTACTTCTAAGTACCTGGAACCTCTCTTGTAGAAGTCTCTAGTGAACAGATAGTCTTGCTTGTTGAATTGTGATTGTATATGTATAAATATTAACGTTTATTTATGTACTGTGATGTACAAATTATTATTTTATTAAATGTGTAAACTCACTCATGTGTTTTAAATATTATTGAGTCTCTAACTAATGTTAAGGTCCACGATAGTCTGTGGATGATAAACTTGAATTTATTTTAGAAGTATTACTGCTTTTACAGTACGTGATATTTCGTGTATAGTGTAATACCGAAAGTGGTTCTAATTAGGTACATTACCACCTCTTTTGGCCGTTACAATCACTAAATATGTGTGTTGGTGTGCGTGTAAATAATCCCATGTATAAACTGTCCAAACCGGCTCTAAAATTACCAGTGTTTGCCCAGGTTTTAGCTTACCTGTATGTTTATATATGAAGTCATTGAACACGCAAAATCTGTAGATTACCTTCTGCTGAGAATATCTTTTCACAACAAGGTATTCCACAGTGGTGACCCCAACATGATTTATTTTGGCCATGCCGTGGGTGACTAGAGGTGCATTGCACTATTTCAAAAATTGGCATAATGCTCTGGCAAGATACTCACTTGCTCAACAAATACAAAAATTTTTTGCAGACTAGACATCATTGATTGTCAAAGTAGAGTCTGCTGAATTGGGAATTTATACCCCCTTCTTAAAATAAATAAACAGGAAGGAAAAAGACAGTAGACCTTTAGGAAGAAAGTTGAACTCATCCCCCAACCTATCCCACGTCAACTCGACAATCTGAAGCAGAAATTGTAAAGCCCTCTCAACACCCAGAATTAGTACGCCTAGGAACTGCACCAACCAAGACGAGCTCGCAGTAAAAACTTTGAGAAGTGGTTTGACAATAAGCCAAGGCTCCAACCCAAAGACACCCGACTTACAAATACAAGAACCAGTGTTTTCAACCAGTGAGAAAACTCAAGTATCTGTGGAATACCTCAGTCAGCAAAAAGAAACTGAGATGTTTCCACCAACAACTGGAGCAGAGATCTCAAAAAACCCACAACAAACATCAGCAAGAGGTTGCAGTTGCTGCAGAATCAACCAGGACAAAACCCTAATTTCTATAGACGGAGGATAGAGATTCTGGAATTTCTGCTCAATGAGGTAGAATCATGGCTAACTCTCCTTGAAGGCAGTTTCAAGACCAAAAATATATAGTTGAACCAATGATATCTTCACATCTGCAGTGGCATTCCACCCCAGATTATTTGCCACATTCTGGATATTATGGAATGCCCTTTGACAGAAGAGGACAATTATGCCTGGTTTGTCAGCAGGATAAAAGATGTTTTTGGTAAAACAAAAAACCAAATCATCAATAATGTTATGGGTGGAATGAAGATTGGGGATGATAAACCCAAAGTCCTCATGGCTAAATTGCGAGAGAAGGCGGATAATATTGTAACCCCTTCTGTAATAGGAAACCAATTTTGGAAACAACTGGGTACCGCAAAGTGTTGCGCAGTGTTTGGCAGCCATCGGATCTACCACAATAAACACTTCCACAGATCTTGATTTTCTAGCAAAAAGCGCAGATAATACACTGGAATATACAAGGTTAAAACCTTCTGTCAGTGCCGTGTCTGCAGAGGCTGGGAAGATCACTCAGCTTAGAGCACAAATAGCTCAGTTGATGATTAAAATTCAAAGAAGAAACAAAAGCCAGAATTCGAACAAACAGAATGGTAACTGGTACCAAAGGTCAAACTAAACCAAAGGCATTTCCCTCCTGAAGACCAAAGTCGAACCAATATTGAATTTCCCAAAACCCTAAAATGTCACTGAACTGAGGCATTTCTTGGGGGTAGTGAATTTCTATAGATGTTGCATGAAGAATGCTGCAGCCAAACAATGTAAGCTGTTTGCAATGATAAAAACAAATAAAAAGAAAGATAGAACTCCACCCGATTGGAATAAAGAAGCCAAACGGGCCTTTGAGAAAATTAAAGAAACCATGGCAAATGCAACGTTATTGGCTCATCCAGACAAAAGTCTGACATTATGCGTAGGTACCAATGCCTCAGACTTTGCTATTGGTGCAACTCTGTACCAACTTTATAAAGACAACAAAAAACTACCACTAACTTTCTTCTTGAGGAAGCTCTCAAAAACAAAATAAATATACCACATATGATTAGGAATTGCTCGGAATTTTTTCTGTGCTGAATCATTTCAGACATCAATTAGAGGGTAGATGTTTTAATGTGTATACAGATCATAAACTTCTAATACATGCTTTCAAGCAAAAAGCAGAACCAGCATTGCCGAGAAGGGCAAGACAATTAGACTTTATTGGTCAATTGACTACCGACATCCAGTATATAAGTGGAGAACTTAACACTCCAGCTAATGGTATAAGAATAATCGAAGCTATCTCAGCCCCTGTCAAATTACCTTATGCTGAAGTAGCTAAAGAACAGCTTAAGGATGCAGAATTTCAAGAGTTGTTATTGAATAATGATACTTCTCTCAAATTGCGACAACGAAAAATTCCCGGTACTGACATTTTATTAACATGTGACATCAGTACAGGTAAGAATAGACCATTTCTACAAAAAAGAATATCGCAAATTGGCTTTCAACAGTGTACATAACCTGTCACATGCTAGACCAAAATGCAGTGCTAATTTAATCTCAACAAGGTTTGTTTGGCCACGAATGAAGTTGAACTGCAACAAATGGACTCAAAGTTGCCTGAACTGTCAAGAGTTCAAAGTAGGAAGACATACTCACTTGCCCCTCAAATCCTTCAAACACACATAGCAATTTAAAACAGTACATATGGACTTGATAGGCCCATTGCCACCATCCCAAGGACACAGATACCTGTTCACAATAATCAACAGGGCGACTCGATGGCCAGATGTAATTCCTCTCTATGTGATGATAGCTCCAACTGTAGCTACCAGGTTATACAACACCTGGATTGCAAGGTGTGGCATACCCAAAACCATAGTTACAGACCAAGGTTGCCAATTTGAAAGCTCACTTTTCTAAAAGTTGTCTAAGAAGCTTGGTGTACAACACAGTCACACCACAGCTTACCATCCTCAAGACAATGGCAAAATTGAGAGATGGCACAGAGCACTGAAGGCTCAATAATGGCTCAAGATACCAACAGATGGGTACAAATACTTCCTACCATCCTCTTATGCCTTTGATCTATCCTATAAAAAGACACAGGTCATTCTGCAGCGCAATTAGCATTTGACAAAGAGCTACTCCTACCAAGGGACTTCTTCACAGAATTGAAAGAAGTTAGCCCCAAAATCATGGTACAAAATATAAGAAATGATGCCAATAATTTCCTCAAATAGGCAGCTTGTCATGGCCACCCAAGATTTATGTCTCAAAACACTTGGCCAATACATCACATGTATTTGTTAGAGATGAGAAAATAAGGTCTGCCCTGGAAAAACCATATACTGGTCCTTACACAGTAGTATCACTTGATAACAAAAACTTTGTGATACTCATAGCAGGTGAAACAAGAACTATTTCAATTGATAGATTGAAGCCTGCGTACTTAGTAAATGATGATAAGAGAGTATCAAAATGGGAAAGAGAGCATGCAGAAGATATACAGACAGATTCTTAAACAAATATAAAAGAAACTGTCGAAACCAGTGAAACAATTAATTTACAAACACAAAATACACAAAAAACAAAAAAGTCAGTAAAATTTTTGGACGACATTATAACAAAAACGTATGATCAGGAGGTTCCATTATGCCCTAGAGAAAGAGGCAGGCCATTAGGCAGTAGAAAAAGCAAAAATTTTCACTCCAATCACAAACTTTGGAGATAAGCAAACATTGGAATGCGAACAAAAAGAAAAAGACATGAATAAACAAACCCATGTGAGATATGGAACACAAACATCACAATGTGTTTCTGTTGTCACAACAAAGATAATCTCAACATCTATAAACATCGTAACGTCACAAAAGGAGATTCTTTATGATCTGAAATACTTGAAAAACTTCAGAGTTTGTTTTATGCACAACTTTACTTAAACCAGAATCTTATAGGAAAACTTTCATATGTCTGAAAATTTTAAGCGTTATCCTCTCCATGAAAGGACAAACTTAAATAAGGTGATGTTTTGACACTGAGATTGATCAGAAATCTCGCAACAAAATTACCCGCTGTTCTATTGTTGATCGACTTAAATGTGTTCTTTAACTTTATATATTTTATAATTAGTATTTCTCTCTTTCCATATTCTTATAATAAGTACTTTATAATGTAGCAGCCAATCCAAAAACTTCCTAAGGCATACAGTTCCAAAAATACACGAGAAGCTGACAAGAAATTAAAAGCTGGACAACTTCTCGAACAAACCAGGAATTAGCACACATTGAAGAAGAACTGCTAAAGGATACAACACCTCCCATTCAGAAAATACTCAAACAAATGTCATCTCCACTTCCACCCCTCATCTCCCCTCCTCAGTCACCCAAAAGGAAGGTCCCAACTTTGGAAACTCCAAAGCTGGAGCAATCCCTGCAGATAACCCCAGAACCTATGAAGTTTATTTTCAAGGCAAAGAGGGTTGCTTGATTCTAAACCCTGGTCAACTCAGCTCAGAAGAATTCAAACTCCCCTGTGCTAAGAAAACCAGAGTTTAAAACTCCAAAACCTCTCCATTCCTATTTCCAACCCTACGCCATGAACAAAAACCAACCATCTCGACATGAAGAAAATAGCCATGCAAGCTACCAGGCCAAAGCCAATGCCCGTAAGCAATCTTACAAGTGCGTCGGGGCTGTGGTTGGCAGTGCACTGGTGAAATGGGAGGCCAACCAAAAATGGCGCTAAGACTCATAAGTCCCCCAGTCCTGCACATATTTTATCATTTTTGCGGCGCAATAACTGGAGGAAGTATCAGTGGGGACTTACATTGTATGAAGTAAAGGGGCTTGGACCCTGACAACAGTTGCTGCCACAAGGCAGGCTAATATTTGTCTCAATGATGTTAAACCAAATGCACAAATTGAGTACCAAATTGTGACCAATCTCAACAATGTGGTAATGTCACAATTCCGTACACAAACCGCCACATCATTTCTTATCACTATAAGAAATGACGCACCAGGCCATTTACACAAACCTATGTAATCACTGTGTATGTGCGTTGGTGTGATATAAATAAGCCCGTATATAAACTGTCCAAACCAGCTCTAAAATTTCCAGTGTTTGCCCAGGTTTTGGCTTACCCATGTGTTTACATATGAAATGGTTGAACACTCAAAATCTAGATTACCTTCTGGTGAGAATATCTTTTCACGACAAGGTATTCCACAATTGTTAACTTTTTTTCATTCTTGGCTATTTTGCTTCATTGTTTATTTTTGTTCAGGTATTTCTCGATCTTCTTTAACTGATGTGAAAAATATTTTATTGCAGATGTGCCTGACGTTTCGTATTCGACATCAGAAGATGAGGATTTCTATGACGCGTGCGAGGACGAATGTTTAAATACGACAAATAGTGACCGAAATTCAGAAACTGAAGAATTTATGTCAACGTACCAAAGGTATTTATCATTATATAATATCATTGTATTATTTAAATTAATGTTCCTCTATTATTATTATTATTTGTTAATCACAAATAAACGGTTATCAGGATTATTGGTATGGTAAAAATTTTAGAAAAATTTATAAAAATTTTTGGACTTTTGATTATAAAAATATAATTTGAGTTTTTCAAGAAGAAAAGGTTGGAAAATTGAGCGTTATTTAATGTGAGTCAGTTTTTACCATTGACTGTCATATTTGATTTAAAAAATGTAAAATTTACTGGCACTGGGACGATGTACCTTGTTGTGGTGAAATGAAAGCAGTGTCTGAGGTATCGACTAATAATATTGAAATTCATTAACAAGAAAGAGAACTGATCGATGCTTACATAAGTAAGTGCGTTACCCGTAATTCGAAAAGAAAAAAATATTTATTCATAGGTTTTTTTTGTTGAAAAGATTAATGTATAATATTGCGGAAAAATCTGTACAGAATAAAAACTACTGAAACAGTTTAATTTATACTTTTGTTTATCGCATTGGTTGTATAGTTTTTTTTTTCATCTGAAGGGCATCTTAACTATTTGGTTAAAGGTTGAGTAGTTCTTGGTGATTTTTGGAAAAATTATTCTGTTCTGGTATTTCTCAAATCGCTCAAAATTCTCTCAAGTCAATCAAATTAAGACCACCCTCCTTGAAATTAGAAAAGACGTATATTTGTCAAAAATTGTGTTCATAATTTGTTTGTTTATACCTGTAAATTTTTCTAAATTTTCGTCTTCATAAATTGGTAAGAAAATGAAATTTGCGATCCATTTTTGTTGGATTTTGCCAACAGTTTTGTTACTATAATACACGTTTCTCTTCTATAATCCGGTTGTGTAAATATTCGTATTTCATGTGTGTAATCATTCTCCGCCCACAAAACGGATTTCAAGTTCTATTGATCAGTTTATTTTTGCTCTAATAGTATCTCGTATTTTGAAATGTCCGTGAAAACCATGATAATTGTATCGTAACTTTCTCACTAGCATTAACTATGTTATAATTAATTACATGCAAAATTTAGTGTTCATCCATTCATTAAAAGTGAATTTGTTGTAATTGACTTAATGCTCCCTAGGCTGATATTAAAATGAGAAATATGGATTAAAAATGTTGACCTCAAATTGAAGGCGATAAAAGATTGAATTCTTAAATGTGTTAGGTTCTTTAAATGTTTTTAGGAAATAATTTTTATAATTAAACGTCATACAATGGTTCCAAGTTACTTTAACCTTCTATTACTTTTCATGCTTCCCTCAGGAAAAAGTAAAAACTTCTCAAGTGAAGATGTAAAACTACTTATTACTCATACAAAACCAATTTAAAAATCAAAAATTATCTAAAAACCAAATAGGAAATTGAACTTAACTGTAAATAAGATATTTTCAAATATTTTCAAATTTTTACACTTTCCTATTACAGCTGTTGAAAAATCTCTTGAAATTTATTTGTATAATACACAAGGAAAAGTACTAGAATTTTCTACCTCGGAATTATTTCAACACAAAAATTTATTTTTATAAAAAAGAGGAAAATTTATTTTTTTCTGTTTTCAGAATCAAAACTGTGGATACCTTAATAATTCTTTTCATGATATAAAATTAAAAACACTCTGAGATGAATAAACTCCAATAGGATAAAGAGACTTTATCAAATTTTTAAAAACCCTTATAGAAATTGAATAAGTTGAAAAATAGGAATTTAGTCAAATATTCTGAATCCCTCATTTGCTTCATGTTCATAAATTTTACTGCCAACATTTCCAAATAATTTTGTTTTCACATAAATATTCTGAAATAAGAAAATTTTTGGGACCATTTCTAGTCATTGTCTGTAAAAACTTAATAAACTGTTGTGTGCTAGTAATAAGATTTCAAGTGAAATGGAAAAGAACCATCCACAATTAATATTTTTGGGATTTACAAAATTTGATTCGAAAAATTTGTGTATTTCTCATTTCTCACGAATTCTGAAGTAAAATTTTTCTTGAAAGTCAATTTATGGTATAGTGTGACATATTTCTCCCATTCAGAAAACAGATAAGTAGGAAATCAGCAGTTATTGGAATCTTCTATCCATTTTATATTCTTAAATTACCCATATATTTCTTATTTTATCCGTCAATAGGAATTTTGATATTATTATTATAGATACATGACATCCTAAAGCAATAACTCTTATTATTCCTATTAATTTTACCTACATTTTTGTTATATTCTTCAATTCTTACTTTCTTTGAAGGTCTATTAACAGTATCACTTCAGAATTTCTGAAATTACTCTGTGTCCTGTAACGTATATTATATATGGGCTTTCAACTTAAATCAATTCCTATTAGTGTTTTTAAAAATTTGATAAAATTGTAACGAATACAGTTGGCCATAAATTATTTAACGACTATATTCGGACCCACAGGCGATATTACTTTATTTCGTAAACAGTGTCCCCATTTCGATTTACTCTTTTTCTTTCTTGAATTTATATTCTTTATCTTCCCTTTTTAATTTAATTTTTCTATATAAAGACAATGACTTGTGACATAGAATTGTCTAACAGCTTGTAACCAGTCAAAAATTCTGAAAATGTCACTATAACGAACCATTCAAACTGCAGATTTTGCACTATTATTACCCAGTTTGCTGGCAAACGGAGCATTAAAATTGACTTCACAAAAAAGTCAGGGATGGGGATGATGAAAATTATCCGTTTCATGAGAAAAGAAAATGATTGGTACCATTTTTTCATTTTGACCTAATTTTGTATATGTATATATGTAACGCTCAAAATTTTGTGTTCGTAGTTTTGAAAAAACTACCTAGTAGATAGGGCTGAAATTTTTACAAGATTCCTGGAAAAGTAGCTTTTCTGGGATTGTGAGAATATGATGAAAGGGATCAAGCTGAAATTTTCATGGTAGACTTTTCTTATGTTGGTGCAAGTTTCTTAGAAGTTTGATGCTTATTGGTTTAGTAATTTCTGAGAAAAGTGGAGAAGAAAAATTGCTAGAAAAAATTTTACATTCACAGTTTTGAGAAAACTACTTAACAGAAAGGGCTGAAATTTTTTTGAAAGATAGCTATTGTATGGGAGCAGGTCTGATAGAAGTTTAATGCTCATCAAAAATCTCAGGAAAAGCTGTTTTCAGGCAATAAAACATTGATAGGTTGATTTTTTAGTTAAAGATATGGATAGCTATTGATAGTTTTTTGGTAATTTCTCAACCTGGAACTAGCCATGAAATATCGATATATTGATAGCTATCAATTTAAATATTGTTGAAAATAATTTTTTGTATTTTTGTGAAAAGTTTTAAATAGCTGGGTAATATAGTTTCAATTTATTTCGTAATCATACTTTTCAAGCTACACCCTTTTGGCCAGAAAAATTTATTGTTGTTAAAATCATAGTTCTAATTTCATTGTTTGCTGAAAGGACTTTTACCCTGCTTGTATATAAAGTCTAGCCAAGTTACCAAATTTCCAAAGCTGTTGTTGATTGCTGAACTTTTCAGGAGCCCTACTTGTGTTCCCTGAATGTTTGTAAAATCATTAGTTGCCTCCATGCTTTTATGAAACTAATTCATCGAAGTCAAATTAGTGAAATATTGTCTTGAGCTAATGAAATTTGAACAGAAAACTACTTTGCAGTTTAAAACTTACATTGTCAAATTAGCTCTACATCATCAAAATCATCTTTAAGTTTTAGTATAATTTATCAACTCAAAAATGTTAAAACCACCTAAAATTTCATGGAAGTTTATCCTCAAACAGCCAAAATGCTGTATTTCACATTGTCATATTTGTTTAAGTTGTAGTCAAAATTCATCATAAACTGGTTCATCACATTAAGAATCATCATGATTCAAGGTCAGTTGTTCGTCAAAGTCATAAAATTGGTTATTGTACTCAAAAGATTGTCTTTGGCTGTAAAAGTTAATTTGTGTAACATAAGGTATTTAAAATTTTATTCGTAACATTTCGTATTTTATATCGATTTTATTATATACCATATCAAAATTTTGTGTTGAAATCCAAAATTTTTGTAATTTTTGTAATTTTTGGATATTATTGTCTGAAAAAATAAATGCAATCAGACAATTTTCAGCAAGTTGTTTGCACCTTTTTGCAAACGCTTTTGTCCAAGAGTATACTTTTTGTCATGTAAGTGAGGCTTGTTTTGTTCTTTCATTCAATCTCATGCACTTGTATCATTGTTCAGTGCAACAAACTCTAACTTACTATAGACAAATTTACTTGATGGTGTGGTTTTCCATTTCAAACCACCATTTTACCTGAACTTACAATTTTTTGATTTTTGCACAACTTTTTCAGAACATTGTTGAATTTATTTCCTGTCATTTTGCTTGAACAAATAAAGACTTGATCAAATTTTATTATTTTATTTTAATTTTTTTTTATACCAATTCTTTTGAATTTTATTTTATTTATTATTTCAGTTTTTTTTTTAATCAAATTAATTGAATTTCGATTGGATTTTTATAAAATTATTTTTTTAATTGAAAAATAAACCATATCCTCTCAAAAAATTACTTCAAATTAGTTTTGAAATTTAGAGTTTTCAGGTGTTGTGATTGGTTACTCCCTTGCTAATGAAGACAAGATAGATTAGATAATGATGTCTTTACTTAGAAAAATTGATACTGTTTTTGTCAAATTTAGAAATTTTGAAACACATAGAAAAACTGTTGTACAGTTAGTAAAAATGGTCTTACAAAAATGTGATCTTATAGATTATTTGAGAACACAATCGGTGTTTCACTAGCCCAAGTCTTCGTATCAAACCTTGAATAATAAAAATAATAGGAATTTTTGAAATAATCAAAACTAAAATTTGAATTCAATTTTTAGGATGACAAGTTATTTAAATGATCACAAAGTAAGACTGATACACCTACAACAATACTTATCCTCCAAAGGATAAAGTCTACAACACGGATGTTACTTCTTATAGATGGAATAAAAAAGACACATGTCTCGTACATGCCCTAATGAAAAGTCTTCTCAAGCTAATACTCCTCAAATGTCCAAAAATAACAACTGTTCTAAACCTCAAAGCTTAAATAACTCCAATTCTCAAAATAAGTCAAATTTTAGAGTTAAATATGCCGTGATGCTTCACTCTACCCCCAACAACTTGAGCTTTGAAGACTTATTAGAAGAAAAATTCCATTGGCCAAAAACCCCCCACAGTATCAAAAATCAAGAAACTTAAGAACAAATTACATACCTTGTTACTGGATAATGGAGCAAATGATGATCAATGATTTCAGTAAACTCAGCAATATTTGCAAACTTGACAATACTTGAAAAGCTCAATTTCCTAAGAAAGTTATCTTTGTAAATCCTACATACATATGTTGGATAAATTTATGTTAATGTCTGCAATTCTAAAGCAGAATTTACCACTATTCACCTCTAAGAAGTATATTATGATCCAGATCTTAGTATTGACATTTGGTCTGGTGCTAAGATCATAAGAGTCCAGAATTTTAAAGATCATTACCGACACAGACCATGTGGACATTAGTAAAGAAACTGGCTAAATTACCATAACTGCTCCCAGGAGAGGTTTTATGTACTATGTCATTTACAAGATAGTTGAAGAAGATAAAGTTTGCCAGGATTTGGTATGCATGCCTGTTACTCAAACAAACATAACTCAGAATGATCAGACAGTTGATCATGATAATAATTTAATTACAGCTGAAGAGGAGCGTGAAGATGATCCATAAGAAATAAAAGAAAACATTAACAATATTGAAAATTTACAAGAAGCTATTGTGGATCCAGCCATACTGGAGATTGATTCCAAAAATAAAGATGTCCTTATTAGTGAGAATGTTGGTATTAGTAGTTAGTATAAGATAAATATAAATACATCAAAAATACTTAGGCATATAAGTTAAGATACATTAGTGGCAAAAGCTTAAAGGTCTTGTCAAAAGTAGTTGTAGGAATTCCAGCAAATTTAGTGATTTTTTTGAGATGATGACTCTGCCACTTGTGACATCAAATAAAAGCTAAGTCCACTAGGTTAGATCACCAAGGTATGAGAATAAACCTACACATAGAATAGAAGTAGTTTCATCATATATAACGGGTCCATTTCAAGATGCATATAACTGAGAAAAATTTAAAATTTTTATGTCTATTATATATGTCTTATAAATATAAAAGTAACTTCTGTAACCCTTCCACCTGACCATTTTTGTAGACATATTTGGCTATGCGTATATTTGAGTCTAACTTAAAATAATTTTTTTCTTCTTAATATTATATCAATGTACTTGGTTAACTGATAATGCCAACATAATTTATGTATGTAGATCTGTAAGAATTAATGCTGTGTTGTGGCATCGGGTACTTAATGCTAATGTATAGACAAAGTCTTTATTGAATATACAAGTTATTTTACACCTTGTCTCATCATTAACATTTTTGTACCATGCCAATTACTTCCACATTTTGCCACATCAATGCCCTATAAGATTGATATTCCTAGAATTTTTATTTAATTCCATTGCAATCAATGTTATCGTGAACTAATGTGAAAAAACCGTTGTTTTTAAAAAGCTGAAATTTTGCAGAGATATTTTCATATATTAGGTCAAAATTTTGTGAAAATTTCATCAAAATTGTACGTTTGGTTATCAAGATATCACCAAAATTGTGTCAGATCAAATAATTCTAATTATATGAACTCAATCATTTCTCAAGAACCAAATCTAGCATTGAGCCAAAATTTTAATTTGTTATAGCTTGAGAATTTGTGAAAATTTGGATGAAATTGTATGTTGGGATTGGAAAGTATCGCTGAAATTCTATTTGTATTCTGTCATTCTAACCTAGTTGAAGAGTTTCAGCAATATCTCTCAAACCCAATGTGCAATTTTGTCTAAATTTTCACAAATTCTGTAGCCAATGCATCAAAATGATTCATCAAAATTTCATCTCAATCATATGTTAGGTTCTTGAGAATTGATTTGAGTTCATATAACTTGAATCATACAATTTAACATAATTTTGACAATATCTTCATAACCAAATGTACAATTTCAATTAATTTTTACAGTATATCAAGCTAAATTTGGCAATGTCTCTGAAAAATTTCATTTTCTGAAAGCAGAGGTTCCCTCATAATTGTTTTTTGGATAAGAACTTTGTATATAGATAATAATACATATGTATGTACTGTATTGTGTTCAGACAAATTTGAGTGATCTATATATTTGATATCTACAGCTCAGAATTGGTACTTTTAAACATGTCTCATACCCAGGTCCTTTCATTGCACTGAATTTGATAGTTTATTTTCTTTGAAAAATGTCCTTAAACATTGTAGCACAGCAAAACTTTGGTAGAAAACCAAGTTCATCCAGTGTTAAAAGGAGGTAGCTGGTTACAAATGGTGAATCTGCCATCTATAGCTATTCTAATTTCCTACCCTCATAACATTTTTAGAGACCTTAAAAAAATCACTTTGGTATACTTTTTTATATCCCACTACCCCCAATATATACTTCAAGCAGAGTTCAGCATCATTCGAATCAGTTTTTGTAATTTAGAAAATTCATTTGAATCCAATAAATAGGGGATTCTCTCTGAAAGATCAACTGTGGCGTTTGAAGCATTAGGTATAACTATGTGGATAAACAAACAAGGTAAAAATATGGTAAGTATACAGCAGTCTATAAAATTTTAAGACTGCTCAAATACTTCTTCATAATTCTCTTTAAAGAATATTTGGCTTTTCATTGAACATACCAAATTAAATAAGAGACTCTAAAGAATAAAATGAGACCAAGAACAATAATTTTGAACTGTCAGAAGCCAAGATAATAAAAAATAAGTTAAGTTAAAAACAAATTTTAAAAAAAATACACTTATAATTTTGAGAAGAAAATAACGGCTAAAGAGAAAATAAAATTTCTCACCTTTTTTCCCAAGACAGAAACAAACAAAAATTGAAAAAACAACTGATAAAAACTGATATAAGTGTATGTTTGTGTGTGTTGCAACTCATGAAAGCAGAGCTGAAGTTGGTCATCTGGTGTACTTCAGCAAATTGTGTGAGTAGAATAAATGTGTATAAAAATTGTCTTAATTTCACTGTTTTTAGGCCTTTTCATTTGTTGATTGCTAGTTTGTGTGCATCATGAAATTTTTTTCTAAGGTGCCACCTGTATTGTGATGTCAAAAATGAAATCTCCATATTGGATTTGTGAATGTTATTCAAATCCGTTAGACAGATTCCACAGACCTGAACTTTTTTAATAATTTCCCAATAATCAAAAATTCACTTTTCTTTTTGTTTCAAAGAATCAGAAATGAAAATCATCTCAACTCATTTAAATTTATAAACTTTTTGTAAAAAATATATTTGTATTCAATTTTGAATGTGAAAACAAAACAATTCAGTTTTTTTTTACAGTGTGGAATACCTTGTCGTGAGAGATATTCACAGAAGAAGGTTTTCAACAGTATTTGCGTGTTCTGCCACTTCATACAATTAAGTATGGGAGAGCCAAATCCTCGGCGAACACTGGCGATTTTAGAGCCGGTTCTGAGATTTTATATACAGGATTTGGTACACGCACGCAAACTCACATGCATACGTACATGTACGTAATTATGTCATGCGTTACGTCATTTCTTGCCTCTGTCGAGGTGATAAGAAACGACGCATCGCGTTTGGTACCTGGCTGTGACATCACCGAGATTGTTATCAGGTAATTGATCTTGGCCTGTGCAATGTATTTTACCTGTACGTACGTACAGGTACGAACATACAAACGCACCAGTGTATATTTGTTTAACATCATAAAGACGATTATTGCCAGCCTTTGGGCGGCGACTGTTGTTGAGGGGTGCAAGCCCCTATTACCTCATAAGAGTAATGTCCCCACAGCTACTCCCCCCAGTTTTTGCGCCACAAAAATGATAAGTTGCGCATCTGGGGGGGACTTATCGAGTCTACTGCTGTCGCTGGTCCTTCTCCCATTTAGTGAGGGCTGAGCCTACTGCAGCCCCCACACACTCGTAAGAGTGTTTATGTGCGTTAAACCGGGCTTGGTAGGTGTCCCTGCTAGCCTGTCCCCTTCGTCTAGGTGGTTGATTTTGATGAGCCAGATGGGTGTAAGGATGGGGACAGTGGAAAAGTGAAGGACCAGACAGGGTCTTTGGTTTTGGCCAGTTGAACATCGGGGAGTTCAAATTCCCCAATGGTCGGTAGGCTTGACCAAAGATAGGAGGAGGGCATATTTGAGGCACCTCTTCGGCTAATTTCTTTCGAGTGGGTGAAAAAGTCCCCTGGTAAGCGTAGCTCTTCATCATGCGCCAAGTGCGCTGCAAAGTGACCTGTGTCCGTTTGAAGAGCAGATCAAAGGCCCAAGAGGAAGGTTGGTAGTATATCAACCCATCTCTTGGTGTCGCATGCTGTGATGGAGGCTTTCAAAGCTCTGTGCCATCGCTCAACTTTACCATTTGCTTGAGGATGGTAAGCTGTGGTGTGGTTGTGTTGTGCACCAAGCTTCTTAGACAGCTCTTGAAAGAGCTAGCTTTCGAATTGGCAACCCTGGTCTGTAATGATGACTTTAGGTACGCCATAGCTAGCAATCCAGGTGTCGTATAATGTGGCAGCTACTGTGGGAGCTGTCATATCATACAGAGGAACTGCCTCTGGCCATCGAGTTGCTCTATCTATCATCGTCAACAGGTATCTGTGTCCTTGGGATGGGGGTAATGGACCCACCAAGTCTATGTGTATTGTTTTGAACTGCTCCGTTTGTTTGAAAGATTTGAGAGGTGAGCGAGTATGTCTTCCTACTTTGGACTCTTGGCAATTCAGGCAACTGCGAGCCCATTTGTTGCAGTTGGACTTTATTCGAGGCCAGACAAATCTTGATGCTACTAATCCAGCAGTGCATTTTGGTCCAGGGTACGATAGATTGTGCACACTACTGAAAGCCAATTTGCGATACTTTGTTGGCAGGAATGGCCTGTTTTTGCCTGTACTAATGTCGCATGTTAGTAAAACATTAGTACCAGGGATTTTCCTTTGTCTCAATTTGAGAGCTGTGTCATCCTTTGACAACAGTTCTTGCAATTCTGCATCCCTTAACTGTTCTTTAGCTATTTCAGTGGAAGGTAATTGAGACTGTACCAAGATGGCTTCGATCCTACTAAGAGCATCAGCTGGAGTGTTGAGTTCTCCACTTATATACTGGATGTCCGTAGTCAACTGTCCTATGTAGTCCAATTGTCGAGCTCTTCTCGGGGAAGCTGGTTCTGTCTTTTGCATGAAGGCATGTGTTAGGGGTTTATGATCTGTATACACAGTGAAACATCTACCCTCTAATTGGTGCCTGAAATGCTTCAATGCAGCAGATATTCCCAGTAACTCCCTGTCGTATGTGCTGTAATTCTTTTCAGTTTTTGATAGCTTTCTGGAGAAGAAAGCGAGCGGTAACTTCTTGTCATTGTCCTTTTGGTACAGTGTTGCACCAATAGCAAAGTTGGATGCATCAGTTGTGACACATAACGGCAGACTTTTGTCTGGGTGAGCGAGCAGAGTTGCATTTGCCAGTGTTTCTTTAATATTTTCAAAGGCTTTTTCAGCTTTTTTAGTCCAATCGAGTGGAGTCTTATCTTTCCTTTTATTTGTTTTGATTAATGCAAACAGCTTACTTTGTTCGGCTGCGGCATTTTTAATGCAACGTCTGTAGAAATTCACCATCCCCAAGAAGCGTCTGAGTTCAGCAACGTTTGAGGGTTTTGGGAATTTCAGTGTGGGCTCTACCTTGGTCTTCAGAGGGGAAATGCCTTCGGTCGAGACTTGATAGCCGAGAAAGTCAATTTTGGTCTGTTTGTATAAACTTTTTCTAACATTGATGGTAAGTCCAGCAGCGTGTATACGCTGTACAATGGCTCTTACATTCTTCTCGTGCTGTTGCTCACCGCCTTCTGAGCAAATGCATATGTCATCCAAATATGCATAAGCAAACAGCAAATCCATAAACAATCCATTGATGAATCTTTGGAAAGTTTGTGCAGAATTACGGAGTCCAAACGGCATTCGAAGGTATTCGAATAAACCAAAGGGGGTTATGACCACTGTCTTTGGAATGTCCTGTTCAGCAATTGGAATTTGGTGGAATTCCCAGTTAATGTCGATTTTTGTATCTGTATTCTTTCAAATTTTTTCTCACACATCAAAAATTATTCAAGTTAAAAATAAAAATGGAAACTGTTCAGAATTTGGTTTTCATTAAATTTTCATTATTGGTTATGAAACTAATTAGTAGTTTCCAGTACAGTTTCCATTTTAGAAGTTTGATGATTCCCGTTATTTTGGTTACTAGAATAAACAAGTATAGTTTTTGTTTTCAAAAAATTTGGTTTCCATTTTTTAATCCCTGATTACCCTTTAAGACATGAAATATCTTTTTGTAACTAAGATAAGCAAAGCCCTGTTTCCAAATCTTTTCTGATGTAAAATACAATGTTTTCCTCTCTTCCCAATCAACCGCCATATCTATTGGTGATTCTGACCAGGAGTGGGCAGGATCCAAACTATTCAGATCATGTATCCGAGATCACAGATCTTTTTTATGATTTATGATTCAAAACTCGAATAATTTTTATTTGATGGATATGTGATCTCTGATTGAAATCACTTTCTGAGAGAGGATCCAAAGTATCTGTTCAGATCCATTTCTCAGAAATCAGGATCTATTTTTTCAGATTTTTCAAAAAATACAAGAAACATGTAAAATAAAAAATGTATTTGAGAATCTTGTTTTCAAATCATCCACTGGATCCATACAAATGATCAGAATGGATCTTCTATTTTTCAATTTTATTATATAGTACTGGACCAGTAAAGCTCCATGAGACCAACATACTTTTTATTGTCAAGACATGCTGGTGAAAAAGGAGGCAACTCTAGGGTACCTTCTGCTTATTTTTGATGTTTTGCTTGAGTTCACCAATTTAGAATAGATCTGATAAAGACCTCCCTTAAATCCACAAAGATAGTGTACATAAACACAAAGCAGAGTATGTCAAAAGCAGTGATGGTTGCAGGAATTCCTGATTCCCATTCTAGAAACAAATTGCCAGGAATTTGCAATTTCCATTCCCACAAAAAATGTTCCTGGGAACCAAGATCATTGTAGTTTTTCTTTGAAATTGTTTCAAGGTACCAAGCACCAAGACACTAATTCTATGCATCCTTGCCAAAATCCTGGGCACCAATGTATTGTATCAGTGCCCAAAAATGTTCTCTTTTAAAAGGCATCAGTGTCCATAGTCTAAAGTCCTAGGTCCTAGGCACCATGGTGCCAAAAAAAAGAACACATCTATGCATTACATCAGTGCCCAAATGTTTTCTTCTGCCTTGTATTAGTACAAAAATATTAAGTACCTGGGCAATAATGTTTTGTATCAGAGCCTAAAATGTTCTCTTTTGTAATGAATCAGTGCCACAGTAATAGGTACTAAAATAGCAGTGCATTGCAAATGAGAACACATCTATGCATTAAATTAGTTCGCAGATGTTAATAAATTAAAATTTGTGGTATGACTTTTGAAGCTGGAATTTATTATCTCCATAATTATGGTAAAAGTTCTTATAGTTGTGAAAACCTTTTTTATTTTTCACACTCCATAGGCTGTGAATATTAAGGAGAAACTTTATTCTTCAGAATTTTCAAATAGAACTATTGATTTAAAAAAAACCTCTCCATGGTTTCTCAGAATGAATGTTGTATTTTTTATATGAATTTTATCACTCTTCAAAGGCCTCTATGCATATGTATACCTATAATTTATTTGTATACTCGTGGTATAAAATATTTTAAATAAGTATGTAAAGTATGAAGGCTTCAAAAAATTTTTAAAGAAATTATTTATAATAAATTTGTTTAAAAAATAAGAATATTTTTGAACTCTGAATTTCCTTTGTTACACAGTATCATCAGGTTTGAAAATAAATCTGCTGAATGCATGAAAGAAATTCTTTTAAGAGGAATAAAATTTTTTTGGAGGGTGTTGAAAGAAAAACCAAATGGTAAAAATGGTTTTTGTTTTTTCATGATTTTGTACTTGTTAAAGGAACATGACAAGACTAGTTTTTTTCTCCACTTCTTGTTTTGTTTTTACGAATCCCATACTATAATACGAGCAATAATTGTATGTATGTATTTATGTATGTATGCATGTAACTGCGTTCTAAAGAACTAGATCAACAATGTTATCAAACTTTATAAGAAAGGGGTTTTCGAGTACAAAAAAATGATCTAGATAGGTCTCAATTTTGAGAAAATTCACCTGGCTGAAAGTGACGGATAAGTAAGGTTTTATTAGCTAATTTTGATAGGCCTGAGCTGCGTATGATTATTATGAGCTAATAGTTGTAATCCTTAATTTTATTCTTGAGAATCAAAATATGTTATAAAAATATATTTATGAAATTCCCCAGGTTGAATTAAATTAACAAAATTTTTTCTAATTTCCACATCTGAGCTTTGTTGGTGAACTAGGTACTAATTCTAATATAACCATTTTTTATTTTTCTCATATATGAACCTTCAAACTGAAAATTCTTGAGCCTTTACTCTTATAACATCATGTATCTAAAATATTCAATATCTGAATTTTAAATTAATTTTGGAATTGATGTACAAGGAAGTGGTCATTTCATTTATTATTACTTTTTGTTTCTTCTAAGAAATTTTTAATTTTCTCTAATTCTACTGAATGAAAATTAATGGGGTAGTCTTGAGATGATTTGTGTGGGTGTAGATCCATTTTTACTATCCATTTATGCATTTTCAATTTTCTCAAGTTCTACCAAATGAAAATTTATTGGGAAGGTCTTAAAATGAAATATAAGGGTGCAGTATTAATTTTCACTGACCTTTCCCTGGGAATTCCTGTTCCAGGAATATTTGCCAGGAATTCCTGAATCAAAAAAACATTCCCAGGAATGCCCATCACTGAATCAAAAGGTATTTAGCATAGGCATGTCTAACCAGAAATCATATTATTTACTGGTCCAGTACTATATAGTCAAAAGTTTTCATAGATGATCCAGAATCCAGATTTGAATCATTCTGTAAAGAACAGAGTTTGAAAGCTAATTGATAAAGCTATCACTTTTGGCTTATAGCTTTCAAACCTTAAACATAAAGCTTTCGCTTTTGACTTTTGGCTTTCAGCTTTTTCATAACTTTTTAAATTTTTGCAAAATTAGTTTCGAGAAAATTTCTAATTTTGAAAACGGAAAAATATTAGTCTGAAAATTTCCACGAGTGAAATATAAATAAAGAAAGTCTATAAACATAAAATTTGATTTTGGTTCTTGACTTTTCACACAAAGCTTTTGGCTTTCAGCCTTTTCCTTTGAAAATTTCTGGCTTTTGGCCAGCTTTCAAACTTTGCTGGAGAGTGACTCAAATCAATTCTTTAAAATTGAAAAGGATCCGTGGTCCAAGTCATTTCTTTTTGTGATCTTGCCCTCTCCTGTTCTGACCTTGCACATTTCTTAGTGTGAAGTAGAGATGACAATGTAGAATTCAATTCTAAATCCACACATATATTCTGCATTTAGAATAGGAAAAATTCAATTTCACGTTTTTGAGCGTTTTCATTTGTTGATTTCTGTTGATTGTTTAATGTTTGTCCACATAATTGAACTTTTTTTTCAAGACGCCATTCGTACTGTGACGTCAAAAGTAAAATCCTCCATTAAATTAAGAAAAATAAACAAAAGATGAGAATATAAATCTCAAGTAATTTTCTTCCTGGAAACGCTATCGTTAAAAAATGAAACCAGGAGAATCAGCCCTCCGTTATATATATAATATATATTGAAAAGATTTTTCTTATCTGTAGTTTATCTCATTTTTCGTCTATTTTTCTTAATTTAATGGAGGATTTTACTTTTGACGTCACAGTACAGATGGCGCCTCGGAAAAAGAGTTCAATTATGGAAAAACAATCAACGGAAATCAACAAACGAAAACACTCAAAAATATGAAATTGAGACGATTTTTTCTATTGTTTTATTATCTCGGCTTCTGAGGGCTCAAAATTTTTGTTCTTGGTCTCATTTTATTCCTTATAGTTTAATTTTTAATTTATTAGGTCCAATGAAAAGCCAATTGTTCTTTAAAGAGAATTACAACGAAGTATTTGGAGCAAATTTGAAGGCCAATACTTACGATACCACATAATTATGTATAATTACGCAAACGTCACAGTCGATCTTTCTTGGAGAATCCCCCATTCTTTTTCCATGTCTTTTCATTCCCCTGTTTCACTGTTCTGTTGACCCTTGATAGTTTATTGTCGTAGCTTAGCCGTCAAATACCGTTCGTTCCGCATAGTACTGGATGACGTGAAATGCAGAAGCTCTATAGAATATGGAGCGATAAATAAAATAACAGAATGAAAATATTATAAGAAAAAGGAATGACGTGAATACGTGTGTATTTCTGTTTATACGGGTTCTCCTTCTCCGGCTTTCCCTCAAACAGTTTTCGCGTTAGAAACTTAGAGCGCGTCTGCGAAGTCAGTCTTGCGATCGATAAAAACGTTTCCTTGCGTATTTATCGTACAGAGAACTTCGATGTTGGTGCGTGTTTTTTTTATTTTATTGTAATTTGTTCTGTTTAATTTCTTAATTTCGGGCTGTTATGTTTTTTAATCCATATGCTCGACTCCTTTTTTTAAATTGCTGTGTTGTAAATCATATATTTAATCATTATTTGTAAAGTATCAATCGACTGCATTCAAATTCTCAGTTCTGTATGGAAGTTGATCTTTTCAACCGCCTGTTTGTCTCGCTCTCTTGCTACCCGAAAATTTGATGCGATGCGGTGATAGTGGTTGATTTCAAAGTCTGGTTTTCGAATAGAATTATTCAGTGTACTTCTCGATGTCCATACTATCGAAATATTGTTTTCTTTTTGAACTTAAAACGAGATTTGGTTAGTGTTGGTGTCTTACAGATTGCGTGCGGTTGATTATCCGTTTCAATGAGTTGATTTTTACTTTGAATTTTGACCTTGCGAGATAAAACGAAATTATGTTTAAATTACGCGGATAGCTTTATTTGTGTGTACGTGTATTTTGATAGCGAGATCGCAAATTTATGAAAGCCCAAATTCATTCTTCTCTTCTTGGGAATTGCCCGGTGTCTAATCTCGTCTGTAAAGGTTTTCTTAGTTAGGTATATTAACTTTCTAGGTTCTTACCTAGTAAATTAATGGTTCGTTAATTTATGAGATTTTCTGTGAAGTTTTTTAGATTAGGTATATAATTTTTGGTACTTCTACTTCTTTGACTTGACACATTCTTCTGAAATCTGATTTGATTCGAATTCTCGAATAAAAGTATGGAACATCAGATATTTTTGAAAAGCGTGCGTTTCACAGAGTTGAATCGCAATACCCTTATTACTCATTTTGTAAACATTTTGCCAGATTTTTCAAATTTTGCAGAATGTGTGTAAATAGTTTTTACGAGTTCACGTGTTGCCCAGTTGCTATTAATAAAATTGACATCTGAATTTTATTTTGAAGTAAAAATTAATTGTTTTATTCAGAATTTCGCTTTTCATTCCGTTTGTTTCTCTTTTCGTGATTTTTCGCTGTAAATTATTTGATAGTTTTATATAATTTGTGGGATTTCTGGTTACAAATTTTAATTAAAAAATCTGATACTAATATTTGTGAAGAGAAGTCATCGAATTTAGTGCTTTCCATCAATTATACCTGTTCCAAAAGTGAAATGCAAGAATTCTTAAAGGCGCATCCTTGGGACCTTAATCTATATATTTATCTATGAATAATATAATTTATATAGTGATCTCCCTCTAGCACATTAATCTGGAACGAAAAAACCTGATCGAAGAATATTGTCAACAGCATTAGTATTAATAATAATAATAATAATAATAATAATAATAATAATTTATTAACTAAATACATATATGTTGTGCATTTTTCAATACCTTCCTTAAAACACTGAGTGAACATTAACTGATATATTGAAGAAATAAATAAAAATTAATAGACCTTGATAATTTGGTATTGGATAGTTTCATTTTCTCGTTTCTTTTACACCACACAGAGACATACAGTTTAAGAGACTTTCAACACCTGTTCAAGAACATATCAAAGATAGAACCTTGATAAAACGTTTTGAATTTGAATATTTGTTACTATGCGTGTATTATAGCATAATAGTGTGTGTGTATTGGTGTAGATATGTCTATTTTTTTTACAATGAAATAAAGTAAAACGTACAACTCAAATTGCTTCTTTTCTATCTTTTACATGTTTTCAAACCACTTCACATATGGAGTGTTGGACATCTCTGTAGCTGTATGTCTCTAACTACTCGCCAATTAGCAGAATTGCCTCCCTGCTGCAAGTATGCCACTAAAGCCTATAGTCTATCTCAAATAATAAAGACGTGATGTCATTTGAGCAGATGAACTTGGGGGAAAGCAAAAGGTAAAAATTCACCATATTCAATGAAGGCTACATCCAAAAAAGTTATTTTCAAACTTGTTTTTGCACTTTATGTTGCTGTGAATTGTGAGCGTCGCTATCAGATTGATGTTTTTGAATATTATTTTTAGTTGTCTTTAGAATTAAGTACATAATAACATCAAATTAAATCATTTTCTGATTTTCTCAGCTTCTAAAGACTCAAATTTCTTATTTTTTGGCTTGTTTCATTCTTTGAAGCTTCCTGTATAATTTCATTTATGTCGAACAAAGCTATCTTTTCTTTTAAGACACTTAAGACCAAAAATTCCTATAATTCCATGTTTTCATAAGTATTAGACATAGACACCCTGTAGGATTACTGATAAGAATTGTCTTGTATATAATATTGCATTTTAGAATCATTCATGTTATTTAATTCTGAAGACCATAATACACAATTTGCCATTTTGCATTTCACATTTTGCAATTTCTTACTGTTTTCTGAATCTTGTGCAGTGTTTTTTTGTTCTAATTTTGCAAAAATAGCTTCAGTTTTCTGGTAGAAGAGGGAAATTTTATATCTGGGATCTATTATGTAATTTGTTTGGAAGATAACCAAAAGAGGCCCAAACATCAACAAACTGATCTTTAATCATAAATTGATCTGTGTGGAGTCACTCTGAACCATTCTGTAACCCTGTTTGGAGGACTTTCAGATGTCTCATGTCTTCCAAATCTGCATGCTCACAAGTGGGTAGAAATGGATGATGTTTCTTGTTTAGTTTTATGAATCTGTTCGTTATTTTATTTATTGATAGATCGCAGTTTAGCCAACTTTGTTCCATAAACATCTAAAAAATCTCACTGTAATGATGTATTTTATCATCTCTTCCAGAGTTAAACAAGAAGTCACTGAGTGATTACAGAATGCACCCCTGGACAAAATGGCAAAATGCAAAATGTGAAACACAAAGGATAAGTTGTATGTAGTGGCCTTAGGTACCTATTTAGTAATTCTGATCAGCAGTGTTATTGATGAACAAATTCATCCACAGCACTGTACCTATTGCATATTATTTTTGTCAGTTAATGGAAGCTTCCATGTCATCACCACATGTTTGGGATGCTGAATTCAAGTTCCATATTAAAATTTTCATTAAATACCTTTTTCAGCCCTACTGTAACCCAAAATGGGTAAATACAGAACTTTTCTCAAATTTATTGGTTTTATACACCATTCCATATATTTTTGGAAGCTAATTTCAAATTTAAATTAATTTTTTTCATCAGTACGTACGTTTTTCAGCAACTGGTGGTTGAAAATCTGGTATTGAGAAAACCTGAGACCATGCCAAAACTTTAATACTAATAACCTGATATCAAATTGAAGAACTGATTTTTACAGAATTCTTGAGGGATTGGTGTATAAATCACAAGTGTCTCGCGCCAGCTTACTCAATATATCATTACTATTTGTTATTATATGTTTCTTACAGTTGTGTGTTGTAGGGTGTTAAAAACTGCAGATTTGGAAAGTTGTTTGTGGTGTAATAGGTTAAGAGATGAATTAGTGGCTGGATGTACCATGTTCGAGGCACCTATGCTGCATTTTTTATGTAATTTTTTTTTTTTGGAGGGTATAATTTATTTTACTAAAAATCTACCATTCTGACTGGCTTTAATGAAATAATCATGTGTGCTTTCCGCAGGTTCTTTGTGCGCCTTTTTATACCATGTATTTTAGGAGTGAAAGCCAAAAAAATCTGGGTGATAGACAACACTTCATACATATGTTTAAAAGTAGTTACATAACCCTTCAGGTAATGGGCGTTGTGAAAAGAATATGTTTTTAGTTCTAAAATACCAATTTTATCCAATGAAATTACGTTTATAACTTCAACCATAGAGAGAATTATTGAATTGAGACATTAAATTGAAGAGTAAAGTCTTGACGAATAAAATAAGACAAAGAACATGGAGATTAAATGATAGGAGCTGAAATATTGGCCGAGAAAGATCTCAGCTATGGGTACAAAAATAACCAAACTGTCTGAAATTCAAAAATGCTTACCAGATAATAGTTTTAACTAGTTGTTTCACAAAATACGATTTTATTTTTATTTCCAACTTAAAAAAATTTCATGAAATAGTTTTCTTCAATATAGGATGCAAAAAATTAATGTGACTCTATTTAGCACCATAACAGATTTATAGCCACACCTCATCACACCTCATGCTATGTGTGACAAAGTTTGTAACATAAGTTTTCTTAGCCCAGGCATAACATCATAACAGAATTCAAGAACCAGAAATATCAATGTTATCGCCGTAACAGAGTCCATAGCCAAATAGTAACAGAAAAAAGTTTTTATGAACACCTACCAAGTACTACCTCCCTAAATGATACAATAATGGACTATTAGTAGGTACATACTAAATTCTGTATCTTATATACAGTCTAATGATAAATTAGTTGGGAAAGTGCCTATCTGATGCTGAAGTTCAGTAATGGGGAGAATTTCCCAGCATAAAATACTTGTAAATTACACATTTTCTTAATTTTTTAATTTTTGCTCAAAAAATTTTTCTCCTTCTATAATGAAGTTTGCCCCTCCTAACATCAAGGTATGGTTACAGGCCTGCGTTTCTGACTTGTAAGTTTCATTTAAAAAAATGAAAGATGGAGCCATAACATCCTCAGTCCATCGGCAACCACCATCGTGCCAAATATTTTTATTTGTTCATCCCGATAAAATTGATTTGGAATTAACGTCTCTTTTTTTTAGATCGTCCTAAAATTGAGTTCCATAATGAACAAGTTCATATTTTTGAGTTATGAAAGTTAGATAATTGGTGTTTTTTTTTGTTTTTTTTTTTTTTGTAATCTTTTTCATCTCTTTTTTGTAGCATCTGCTTTTTGTTATGAAATCACAATAATTTTCAAATTACTGTAATTATTACAATTTTCTTTCTTTTTTACCATCAAAACTTGCGACGGTTTAATCTTAATTTGGTGACGACACTTCTGGATCTCCTTTAATTTTTAGCATGCCGTCCAGCAGTGTAAATTCGTGTATCACTTGCAATAATTTGACAATTGTTATTTCTCTCTCAGGTTATTTTGTCTGGAAAGTGAATGATTTTCCTTTCATGAGTATTTATTTGCAGTCGTAAAATCTTTCAAATTTCTTAATACATTCGGAATCAGTTTCAAGATAATAAAATTGTGTCATTAATAGTTGACTTTTGAAGTTTTTTTAATTTTTTTTTGTACAGTATAATTTTGTGCGTCTAGTCGGGTTTCATCTTCATTTGTGCATTTATGTCGAAAAATCGTGGAGAAAAAAATTTAAAATCGGTGACCAATCGTTGTGTGAAATATCGCCTTGTTTTAGTTAGCGGACTATGTTCTTGAGAAAGTGATATATTCGCGTTTCATTTGATACGCGTTTTTAATGCGTGCCAAAATTATGAATACCGTAGTCTCTTTATAATTGATGAAATTTGACTATACGATAATGTTGAGAATATTAAAGTTTGCCTCGTCATTTAAAGAAAGCGATTCTTCCGGTGATGATGAAGAAAGGTATGTTAATTTACAAAATACAGTAATTTTGTTGTTTTGATGAAGTAAAAAACCAACTAAAAATTTCAGCACGGCGTTTGAACACTGATATTAATACATTGAGTGCTAGTGTATTGAAATTTGTATGAATTTAGTGTCATGTCCTCACTCAAAGAGTTCATATTGGGTCATAAAATGTGCCGGATGAAAAAACTTGTGGAAAATTCAAAATTGCATTTTAAACAACTTAATAATCAATTTAATACCTGATTCGGGGGTGAAACGGGCGACTCTGAAGGAATTATCAAAGAGCAACTAATAATTTTTTCTCAAATTTATTGATATCATCATAATTAAGAACATGAAAACGGATTGAAGAAAAGTGTTGGGTATTATTTAATTTTTTACGATAACATCCACCAGATGATGTCCATCTCGAAGCAAACATTTGTGAAAATACCTCATCATGACATCTCGCCGCTTTTTCTAAGGTGTTAGGTATTTGTGCCATTTCCTCTCTAATTTATTGTTTTACAACTTCCAGTGCCCTATTGTTTCGTGGAAACCTTCACTCTTCAGACTCCCTCAGAAAAAAATCGCAAGCCGTGAGGTCAAAGAACCGGGGGCCATGGATTATCCCCATTTCGACAAATTAACGAATACTTGCTTCAAGATGGACGTCGTTATACCGATTTTATTTTTGATGTGTAAACATCTGAGATTGGTGTTCATTTTTTTATTCCACCCATTCGTGGACCCATTCCTCGAATCATTCCTCAACCCCAAGGGGTTTCATAAGGGAACCAGATTTTGAATTCAAATATTATATCGTGTGAGACATCATGAGGTATGTTTTTTGAAGTGCTGATTTCAAATTTGGCAATCATTTTTTCATTTGACCTCTCAAAACCTAGGGGCTTCAAAAGAGGCCAAATTTTGATTTTTTGTTTTTCATTGTATATTAAATCATAATTTGTGTTTTTTAAGGTTCCCTAATTTCATATCAATTAGTGGGGTGATGGGTTTAGAAATTTTCTCAAAGTTCACGAAGAGAGAAAAAGTTAAAAGAGGTTTAGGATTTTTTCTTTTATCTTTTTTAATTTTGGGGATATGTTTTTAATATGTAGGGTAATAGTAGGTTCACATATGCTTAATGTCCTAGGATTCACAATTTTTTTTTATTTGCTAGTTCCACCAGAATTTTATTCAGATTCTTATTACCATGTTTATATCACTGAACTAAGTGATTTTTATATTTACTATAAAATAGTAGTTCAATTGGATAAAATCAGAACTAAAAAGTACAAAATGAAATGAATAAAAAATTCTTGTAGGTTAATGCTTTTATTTAATTAATGCGATAAAAAGGAAATAACTCCCTAAAAATAAGAAAAAAGTTCATTTTTTTAAAAATTTTGTTTGTATCATCCAGAAATGGCATTAAATAAAAGCGTGGGACGAATACCTGAAAAAGTAGTAGAGAATTGTAATTACCTCCCACTCCCATTTTGAACTTAGTTGGCTTGGGATGGCAATGATAAATTTGGATACATTCAATTCTTAAATGTTTGTCAAGCCCACATTTTTATTTGATAAAATTTCCGGATGATACAAGCAAAATAAAAAAAAACTTTTTCGCATATATAGAAAGTTATTTTCTTTTTATCGGATTAATTAAATAGAAACATTTACCTAGAAAAATTTTTTATCCATTTTATTTTTTTAGTGAGATCTATGATGTTGATCTGTCATTTTTTTTGAGATCTTGCCCTTCTATGCTATTTAGCATGAAATTTAAAAATCTTGCTCATGGAGGCATTTACAATGTTCCTATAAAGTTGGTAGATGTCTGTAATACCTCTATATAAACATCCGTTGATTTTTATCAAGTTTTATAGACACCTAAATTGGTGGCTCTGAAATGAGAGAAACATGATATGTCTATAAGAAAGTTAAGGAATGAAATTTTCCAGGTGTTTTGGAGGAGTATGGTTTAATACATGTGCAGTAAAACACTTGCTCTTATTTATAACCAAACCTATGTAGTCTTTTATTAAAAATGAAGATAGAGCGAATATTAACAATGATTTTAAGATTGAATAAACAAAGAATGAATTATTACAATAGTTTATCAAAACAAATAAGTTAGTTGAATAGACTACGGTACATCGAAATAAGTACCCAATTAATAATTGAGTTGTAGGTCAGTGTATTTTTTCATGATGCGATGATATTCATTCATTGAGATTTTTAAATGGAACTGTGAGAGAACCATTAATTCCAGGAAGCTGAAATTTTTGGGAAATGTTGATTTATCATTAGCTGAAAATTTGTTGAAAGTTTGACTAAAATTTCATGTTTGGTTGTTGAGATATTGTTGAAACTGTGGTTACCGTATCTAATTAAGATGATGAATACAATCAGTTGCCAAATTTCAGTGATATCTTGATAACCAAACGTGCAATTTCAGCCAAGCTTTCAACAAATTTTCAGCTAATGTTCATGAGCATCAGAAAGTTTTAGCAATGTAGATTTGACAATTCTTTTACAATTCCATTTGTCTAACATTTGGCCAACAAAATTAGGAATGTATTTTATAAGAAATTCTTTCAAGGAGATTTGTTCACAAAAAATGTGACATCACATTGATTGTTCTTATAGCATGTTTGTAAACATCTAGAAATGTTCATAAATGTTCATAAGCTTTATAGATAGGCTTATTATATGTCCCAGTTTGAGGCACTGGTTCCACCCAGCTGGTTGAGCTGCATGTCCCAATTTTCAGTCTTACCAAAATTTATGGACAAAAAAAAATCCGAGAATTCTATTTAAATCAGTATGTTATTCTAGAGCATAAACTGCAAATCTAATTTGGCAACAAAATATCGTTAGAATTTTAAAATAGAGCCAAATCAATGTCTGCCCCAAAGTCTTTATCAAGTATACAAGTCATTTCAATCCCTGAAAAAGTAGGTCGGTCCATCAAATTTAGTTCCATAAATCACCACCACAGTGCACATTGGATGGAGTGTTCCCTTTAATTCTATATTTATTACATTGCAATTGAAGTTAAGAAAACAATTGCGAGAGAACCGTTGCTTTTAGAAAACTGAAATTTTGCAAAGACATTGCCACTTTAGCTTGATATTCTGAGAAAATTTATGTCTTTGAAATTATGTCAAATTAAATGTAGAATAATCATTCAATTACGATTAATTGATTATTTTTCAATAATTGGCATCACTGACCCACACCCACCTCTAAGTTGTTTCTTGAGATCAGTTTTAATAAGCAGATTTTCATAGAAAGCCCACAAAGTATTAAATCTAATAGATGATGCTTGCGAGATGAAAAACTGCACTGCTTTTTCAATGAAGTATCCCCACTCCTAAGGAACTGTACAATTTTCATCTCATTTTAAACTACGAAATTTGGTTCGATGTGGTTTCTGAATTGTCAGTTATATTTATTTGTTCACTTAATTCAATTATTTGAAGTAAAATAGTTCTCAACATTGTTAATAGGCCCAAATATAGGTGAGCAAATTTGAATGGCACCGGAAGGATGGGGACAGCTTCTCAAAACTGGTGCTATTTTTTCTAGCAGCATTTAGATAGGCATGCATCCTCTGTTATATTTAATACTCTGAGAAAATCTACGTACTTATATTAGAAAAATGTTTTTGGTGAACCTATACCCATCGTGTATCCCAGTTCCAGTTTGGAATTTTATAATTATGGTAAACTTACTTACAGGTTTGTCTTAAACACCCCCCAGGAATAGTTCCTTCTTTACTGATGAAAGTTTTCAAGCATTCTTTTTTTCTCATCTATTATTTTGAGTGTAAGCAATAAAAAAAATAATTTTCTGTTTCCTTGAGAAAAAGGGGAAAATTTTGTTTTTTGTGCCCTAAAAAGATGAAATTTATTCAAATAGTCTTAAATATACTCTTAAAATAGCCATTATATGCTAAAATATGCTCTGTGCAACACCCCCTTCACTATCCCTCCTTTTTTTCCCTCAAATCCAAATAATAATTAATAATTTTATTTTTTTAAACCAAAATATTAGAAATATTAGAAATATGCTACTACAAATTTGATTCATTTTACCCAGAATTTGATGATTCCTAAAGATATCTCAAATATTATAAAATTTCAAGTGGGATACAAAAATAGTATAATGCACACCAAGGTTTGAAAGTGAGGAATTACATGCGAAGGCAAATTTGCAAAACGAGTGTAGCAAGTGAGCAATTCCAGAATCATGTAAACTCACTTTCAAACCTTATTGAAGATATTTTTTATAATTAATGATCAGAAAGCAACAAAATCGTTAATTAGCTTTTTCAAAGAGAAAAAAATTATCTAAATAAACAGGTATAGTTATACTGACTGCCTCTCCTTAACTAACTTGTATAGCCTACTGGTTAAAAAGTCTCCCTTCTAACATGGCGGTCGCAGGTTCGAATCTTAAGGCCGATGGTTAATTTTTCTAAAAAATTATAATTTTAAATTTGGAGAAATCACTTTACTTTGAGGCTATCATAAATTCACAAATAGCAAGGGCCGCTTTTCGCCCGAAAAATATGTTTGTAAACATGGCCTTTCAGATCATGAATTATAAAAAATATATTATAATAACTTACAATTCACAGCCTTACGTCATGAGCATTCAAAGTGTATTTTTCAGGTATCTTATTTCACTCGATATTTTTTATTGTATTGATGTTTTTGTTTTTAATAAATTTAAATATGAAGATATAATATATAATATATTATGTATGTTGTCCTAATTTTTACACGTACCTGTATAAATAATGTGAGAAGAAAATCTTTTCTTTAGTGACCAAAGTATTGTATATCGAAATCATGAAAATTTCGGGATTGACAACTTTTTTTTCATCGATGAAGCTCTCTCTTATTGACATAATTGATTTTAAAGTCCTTAATTTTTAGAATAAATTAATAAATATCTGGTATAAAAGCGGTGTAGCAAATTCAATCGCATTCATTGAGGGCATTAATTTTCAACGTTCCGTTAAAAATTTTTGATACTCTTTGAAAAACTTGATGCAATATTAGCCCAAAATAAATTAATTTTTTAACCTATAAAATATCCAGTATAGATATAACTAGTCTACTTTTTTTTTTTTTTTTTTTGTATGAAGAGAAGAATATTACTCTGATATTAGTGATTGCTTAAAATGATTCTCGTAATTTCCTGAAATTTCTCAAAATATAACGCCGCACAATTTGCACTGAAAAACCATTCGTTATCTTCATTATCCTAACTGATTGGTTTATTATGTCCCAATCATAAAGAAGTAAATACAGGGAAAAAAGGGGAAAGTAACAACGTTTCAAAGCTCTTTAATCGCCTATATTCGTCGTCTCGCTCGAATTATTCGTATCAAATGATTTTTCTCTTTTTTTTCTTATGTTTCTTCTATAGACGTATAACCTCTAATCGTTCTCCTGCATCAACGCCTCAACGAAGTTCACTGGTTTCTATGAATGACAATAATGTGACTTCGGCTAACGAAAATGATTCCAGCAGGGAAAGTGTCAATTTCAAAGAAGGTAGAACAGATTCATCGTCCGAAGTGCCCATGTTACCAGATGGAAATATTGATTTTGATGGTGAATGTAGAATTTTAATTGTATGTTTTGATTAACTTTTAAAGAAATTTTCGTCTGATTTTGGAACTTCGTTGTATGTTGCAGCATTGTACGAAGATCCGAATGAAAATGAGCGTAAGTACCTTCATAGTATCTCATTTTTCATCCATAACTGGTGAAAAAAATTTCAAGTAAATTTGTTCATAATTATAATAGTTTTGGTCGAGTCACAAGGATCTGTTGTCAAACACTTGATTTCGCAAGTGAAAATTGGTATGGATCTCACGAAAGTTGTCTTGCCAACGTTCATTTTAGAAAGACGTTCGTTACTGGAAATGTATGCAGACTGTTTTGCACATCCTGACGTATTTATAAAGTACGTTATTTATAATATTTCATGAAATTTAATGTTAAACCCCTATAATCAAAATATTAATGAAATAATCGAGTTGAAATGAGAAACGAAAAATTTTTTTGAATTTCCAGAAGGTATTGACATGTTTAATAATTTATCTTGATTATTATTGAAAAAGGGAACAGTTCAATTTCTTATATTTTAACCTGGTTTTGTTTTTTGCTGTTGCAGAGCTTCAGAACTGGAATCGCCGAAAGATCGTATGGTGCAAATTGTCAAATGGTATCTGTCATCATTTCACGCTGGCCGTAAAAGTGCTGTCGCGAAAAAACCTTACAATCCGATTTTGGGAGAAGTATTTCAGTGTTGGTGGAATTTAGAGAATGACGTCGATCAGCTCGGAACGACAGATGTCTGTATGGAAGGTCCTGTGCCTTGGTGTAAAAACAACCAACTGGTGTTCATAGCCGAACAAGTTTCTCACCATCCACCCAGTGTGTATGCGTTTGTTAACTAAAGACTATTTTTAATTGTGAACGACTTCTTTCCCTTAATAAAGGTAAAGTAATAATTGAAGCACTAGTAGAAACGCTGGCTGAAGTAAGGAAAAGTCGAAGTTATTTGGAATAAAGTTTATGTAAACCCAGCAGTACTAGCGTGAAAAAATAGAAAACTGTCGCCGCATTGATCCGGTTTTTAGAAAAAATATGTATGCTAATTCATTAGCGAGATAATTTGTCAAATTTATTTTAAATAGAGTTCTTACCTTAGTTGTTAGATATAGGCAGAAAATTTAGTGCTTCAAAAATAAATCCCAACTGACGCATTACATGATTGTAAATAATATTTGGTGTCTGTCATATTTAATATCTGAAATGAATGGGATTGTCCTTTTCTTGTGGAAAAAATTCTCGAGTCATCAACTTAAACAATATGTGTTCAGTTTCAGCTTTCTACGCCGAACATCCTTCCAAGCGAGTATCTCTATGTGCTCATGTTTGGACAAAATCAAAGTTTTTGGGTTTATCGATTGGCGTTCATAATATCGGTTATGGCACAGTTCGGTTGATAGATCGCAAAGAAGAGTACATCTCTTCTTTTCCAAACGGTTATGGCAGGTAATTATTACGTTATTTTTCATGTAGTCACCTTTAACGAAAAATACTAAAATGAAAATAAAAAATTTACAGATCAATATTAACGGTTCCATGGATTGAATTAGGTGGATCAACGAGTATTAAGTGTCCACAAACTGGTTACTATTGTAATATAGAATTTTTAACCAAACCTTTTTACGGAGGTAAAAAACATCGAATATCTGCTGAAGTATTCGCGCCAAAGGATAAAAAATCATTTTTAACAATCACTGGTGAATGGAACGGTTTAATGGAAGCCAAGTGGACTGATGGAGTAAGTTTTTTCGTTTGTTTTGTTCAGTGTCTACAGTAGAAATAGTTTTTTTACTTTCATTGTTCGCGGTTATTTATTATACAGCCAACAGAACCGTTTATTGACACGCGAAAACTTCCTATCATTAAGAAGCGTGTTCGAAGAATCGACGAACAGGCGGAAAATGAGTCTAGAAAAATATGGAAATTGGTGACGCTTGGATTGAAGTTAGTCTCACTGTATCCTCTTCAAAATTTATTTTACAGTTAGTTCCCATTTGTTTAAATTTTTGTTCTTGTTTTGTTTCGTAGATATAATGATGTAGATCAAGCCACAAATGCTAAAATACAAATAGAACAGAAACAAAGAGAAGAAGCGCAAGCAAGGAAAGAGAAAAATGAACCTTGGGAACCAAAAGTAATGAAACCCTGGACTTTCTTTTTTTTTACTCAATTTTTGTAGTAGTTGACAGTTAGGTGCCAAAAAGCTCCTGCCTCTAATAAAAATTTGAGTTTGTGAAAGATGTATACTCCATTCGAAATAAGAAGGTAAATGTTTTTAAGCTGGACCGCAGCCCAATCACACACAGTAGCAGAACATAGTACAAATGTTTCTTATCAACTTTGAAAAACATGATCAGATCACTATTGTTCAAATGTGTGAATCACGCTGTTTTTTCGTGTGTTGCAGATTGTAGTTTTACCTTTTTATTTTGAACTAGCTACACGCGGTGTTAGCTTCGCTTAAGTGATGCGTCTGTTACTGACCTAAGATCTCCGAAAGTTCAAATGCTCATAACTTTACCACCAGGGGGGCTACATACCTCCCAGTTGTATAAAAACCTTCTATGGAACAACACAAATAATTCCTCAAAATTTCAAAATAATCAGTGAAAAACTTTCGGAGATCTTAGGTTAATAACGAACGAACATTTACATTCTCATTTATATAGATAAGGCAGTGTTGTTTGCTTCACAATTCTCATCAGTGATTACACTGGGTGACTAAATATTCATGAAAAGCGTGAAAAACTAGCAATTTTTAATCATAATTGTATTAAAACAAGAGATAGCTACTTGTTCGACATAAATGAAATTATAAAAGGAAGCTTCAAGGAATAAAATAAGCCAAAGAATGAGAAATTCGAGTCTTTGGAAGCTGAGAAAATGATTTAATTTAATGTTATCAGGGTGCTTAACCTAACCCTGCAGACAATTAATAATACCGCTTAAAAACAACAATTTAAGGCACAATTTCATGTTCTATTTTGATTTTCTCGGCTTCTAAAAGCTCATATTGTTTTATCTTTGGCTTATTTTATTCGTTGAAGCCTCCTCTAAAATTTCATTTATGTCGAATAAGTAACTATTACTTATTTTGAGACGATTATAACCAAAAATTTGAATATTCACTATACTTTTCATGTGTTTTAGCCACTCAGTGAAAAAAAGCTTTCAGTTGTGACGTCCCGCGACACTCAAAACATTCCTTGGTTCCGTTGTCTTATCAATAAAGTTGTTTAGCACTGTTTTAGTCGGGAGTTCGAGTCATTGTATTTCTCGATATTTAAACGGATATTGGGATTAATATCGTTTAATTTCTTTTAAATTTTATTTCCAATACAACACTCCACGGTAAAAAGTCAACAGTCCGAACTTACAAATAAAAATTAATTTTGATTATTGTGAACGAAATGATGTTGGTTTTCTCTTTCTGAATCATGCCTCTGGAATTCGAAAAAAATACAACCAACCTTTATAAACAATTATTAAATTAAAAGAGACCTAAAAATTATACGCATCAACTTCATATGGGGAATTCAGTGGTAAACTTGATGACTAATAACACAATTGAACCAAGAACATTTTCATGATATCAAACTTAATTTCTGTGTAAGGTAGAATTTACATTTTGGTTAGTTTTATTTTGGGTTGAGTAGTTGATAAATTGATCATTTTACTTTAGGTATTAATGAAGGGAGGGAAAAAATGATGATTGGTTTCCGGTGGCCAATGGCCTCTCAGTATGTGTCTAGTGTTAGTATCAATTGAACCTTAGCCGAACGCTTGATCATTTTGAATTGGGTATATCACGGTGGCTGATTTCGAACCTACAAGCTTTCAGTTAAAAGACAGAGAATTAAACCACGCAAACTCCTAGTACCATGTTTACACTGACGTCGAATTACTAATTACTTGTGACAAAAATTTATGTTCTTTTTTATTTTCTAGTATTTTTACGAAGACGACGGAGCCTGGTGTTACAGAAATCCGTTAGAGAAACGACTGAAAATTCAAATTACAAGACCACCAACCTCTTTATCCTAGTTACCAGAAAACCTGATACAGATGGAACTTTTTTTAAGTTTTTGCATTAACAAATATTCTCAAAGTTCGATAAAAAAAAATCGATTCAAAAGAAAAATTTAGTCAAAAATTCGTCGTTTCATATCTACTTTTTTCTGTAAGTTTTTCCTATTTTTATTTTGTTAAATTCAGCATTCCGTCTATGTAAAAAATTTGTATATTAGACATTTTATGAAAAAAATTATGAAAATGGGTTTGCATAGTGATGATGATTTTCTTTTTTTTGAAATTTATTCCGGAGAGTAAGATTATGTAAGATGTAAATTTTTTTTTACAAATGTTTTTGCAGGTTTATGTTCGAAAACCTACTATTTTAATATAATGGTTACCAATGAGTTTATGGTTAAAACACTTTTATTACAACACTGACTATATATTAGTACTATGAATGGACTGCTCTTTCTGAAAAGAGAATAATTATAGAAAACTTACCGTTGTCTGGCCTTTGCTTACGTCCAAACATGTTCCGAAACTACTTTCATTTGTTCAGATATATCAATAAAATGCTGAAAGTACGAAACTTCCAATATTGTCTCAATGATTTCGTTATATTTATGAGAATGCTGAGCTTGTTTATATTGAAGAGGTTGTTTCTAGCACTTGATTGGTTAATGGACCCGAATATATGAATGTAGTTTGAAAGATATTTGGACGCAGTTGGAGCAATTCATACATAGTAATATGTTGTCTTTGACAACACCATAGTAAACAGTGTTGATCATATATTTCCGTTTTATAGCGGATTATTTGTTTCTCCCTTGCCGACAATTTTAACTTTTTATTTTACGTTTTGCTTCAAGTACGAGAAAGCTCGTCGTTTTTAAAGACTGAGAGTGTCAAGTAACTCCATCCCTATGATTTTTTTTTATTTCAATCAGTTCATTTTAGTTGCATGTTAGTGTATGATTGATATAATAATTCTTTTTAACTTCATTTTATTGAAGAAAAAATTTTTTTGAGTAATTGTACTAACATAAGTTTGCTGAATTTTGTGTTGAATGCAGTATACCGTATGTTAATTTCCGTTCGTCATCAAAACATATAATTCGGTACTGTGAAATCTGAGGTTTACGGTCTCTTATTCAACTAGGTACGGTTGGATCCTTATGTGAGACTAGTTGGATCGACTATATAAAAAATGATACCATGCATTGGAGTAATAAAACCGCTCATAATCTTAAGTTGTTAACCAATTTTTGTTGACGCCTTATTAACACATTGAATTTCGGGAGTAATTTAATATAATTCTTGTTTCCTCGTTGGTTTGGCTTACTCTTTCTCATTAAATGAATTATTGTTTGCATTTAAATATCTATCGGTTCGAGTTTATTTCAGTTTTCCAATATTATATACTTTTTCATTCATTGTTTTTTGTACAATGACGCATGATGTTGTACGTTTATGTTGTTCAATAATGTTGTTACTTAATCGAATTCAATTAGTTCAAATAAATGTTACTTCATTGTTTAGTGCGCTCTCTTTTTGCGAGGGTAGAAGTTATCGAAAAATTTCAACCACTGTTTCTGTTTATTACCCGAGTTATTATTGTTACTTTTGATTCGTTTGAATTGAACTATGATTGGATATTTTCTGAGAAATATTAATTTCCATTGAAGGAGCAATATTCCGAACTTTCGGCGCTTGTTTCAGGCCATATATAACAATCGATATAATTTCGAGACATTCTAATTACGATTTAAATTTCTACATACCCTATTGGTACCTCAAGATAAATTGCCTTTTCATCTTTGCTAGTTGAAAATGCATTACATATATCAAGCTGATGTACTAGTGTTGTGGAATATCCAATTTTTGATAATAAGCGGAGCGTATGCCTTAACGCTCAAAGTCGTGTCCGCAGTCTTAGTATACGAAGTATGTCTTCGAAACCCAAAGACATACAGCTAAAGAGATCTCTTTAATACCCACTCAGACTTGTCAAAAGATAGAACCTTGATAAACGTTTCGAATCAAGCTATTTGTTACTACCGAAGTGTTGTAGCTTGATAGTGCGTGTATTGGTACAGAGATATCTATTTTCACAATAAAATTTGCGCAGTTTTAGATGCGATGAACGTATATGTATACATTTGATAGTTTCACTTCTGTCTTTAACTTGTTTCTTAACCACAGTATATATATGGTGTTTAATATCTCTTTAACTTTATGCCATTGTTGAAAACAGTTGCAGTTTTGTTGGAGCTTTAGAAATTGGCGATATTTGTATTTCGTAAGTCTAGGGTCTTTAAGAGTAATTTTCACATTGATGTTTTGCTCTCAAAGTTTTTTGTTAGAACTTCAAAAAAACGCGGAAATTTAAATGGTTTTCTTAATCTAATATTAGGAATTTTTGAAGAAAATTCAACTCAAATTTCCCTTGATACTATGCAAACAATTACTGTGCTACCGAATTTGAAAAAAAAAAAACCTTTCAAATAATTACAACTTTTGTTACTACTAACTAGGGTAAATGCATTCGAAATTGGGAAGGATTTCAAATTGAAGTTTCCAAATTCTAGTTAAATTCTAATGGGAAATTTTCCCTAAAAAATCTACTGTGGCATTTGCAGCATTATATATAACTATGTGAACAAATAAACGAGATGAAACAAAGCATAGTTAGTATATGACAATCTTCAAATTTGCTTCAAATGCTTCGCCGTGGTTCTCTTTAAAGAACATTTGGCTTTTAGTTGGGCCCACTAAATTAAAAAGGACTCTCTAAGGAATAAAATAAAATGAGACAAAGAACACTAATTTTGAGCCCTCAGAAGCTGATGTGCGCGAGGGTCGCTGAGATATGACGAACACAGTACCAGGGTTGCCAGGTTTCAAATTTGAAAAGTCCGTACTCTGTCATATTTGTTGATACGAAATCCCACCTCATCTCATTCTTCATCATCATCATCATATCATTCTATATATATATGTCATATGTACAGTCTAGTCACGAAGTGTTTCCCCTACTACTTTCGATCACATATCGCTGTTGCTTCACCATTTACTTTTTCGTTTGTCAAATATATTTTAGTTGCGGAATAAACCTCTTAAAAGTCTAAAGTCTCAAGTTCTTTCGATCCTCGTTCTCCATACCTCACATCATGGTAGCCATCGCTACGGTAGAACTTTGAGGAGAGACTTAGAAAATTATAAATTAATGAAATAATTATTTTTTTGAAATTTAATTTACTGCTGTGCGTAAAATTTTTTATGTTTTTTTATTGAGTAATACACGAAAAGTTATCGTGTTTTTCGAGAAAGTATCTCGAATTTTAATTTATTTTGAAAAAATCAAAATTTAAATTTGAAGAATAGCTGAAGTTCCGGACTCAAATAACGGCCAATACTGGAAGTCAACGAACGCTAAATCCAGAGGGACCGCCAACGAGATCAAGAGAACAGCCAATGGAAACCTGCTCCCGTCATCGAGGACTCACCGGAGATCCAACATCGAAGACCCAACCTTTTCGGACAACCCACAACCAAATTAAAGCAGGAAGTACCAAGGTCAACAGCGGAGAAAACATAAAATCGTTAATAAGCACAGCAGAAATTATAAGGTGAAACCATTATAAAGGTAATATTTGTTGAAATCATTTATTTTTTTTCGTACTTTGTAAATTGTATTTGAAGTGAGGCCGCAGAATTAAAAAATAAAGAAAAAAGTATATGTCCCAAATAATAAATTTGTCTGAATGCAAAATTGGTGAATACAATATTAAAAAAGAAGATTTAGAGGAATTAGTAAAAAAATTCGAGGGAGAGAGAGTAATTGATTTAAAAACCGAAATCTATAATTTACCCCACGTTAAATATTTCACAGGTGAAATTATATTAGAATCCTTTGTAATAGATATATCCGGGAGAATAGAAGAAATTAGTAGCCTTAAATATATTGTAATTTCAGAATCTTCAGTAAATTATTTTTCGAACAGAATTTATAGTTCTGCTAAATCGAAAGAAAAATTTATGAACAGATTCTTTAATTAAATAAATTTAGAAAAACTGGATAAAAAGGAAAATTGTGAAAAGGAAAATTTAATAGAAAAATTAGAAAAAGAAACGAACAAAAATAGAAAATACACAGCTGTTTGTAATAAAGAGAAAAATTTGTTAGGTTTTGAAAAAATAAAAGAAAAAATGGCATCCCCGAACGAAATTAAACCCATCCAAGCCCCACTCGGGAAAGTTTTTAATGGCAAGTACTATTTAGATTGGCGAAGAATGATTATATCTGCCATCCGAGGTGCGGGATATTATGACATCTTTGGGGAAAACGAATTTTTACAATCATACATAGAAAACATAGATGATCTAAACTTTCGGCCAAATAAAGATATGCTAAATTACTGCAAAATGCAGGATAACGCCAAAGCGTTTGTCTTAGAAAGAGTATCCAATGACATAACGAAACAAATACGAGATTGTAACACCGCAATTTTAATGCTTAAAAAATTAGATAATATTTACGGGACCAAGACTTCAGTTACGGCTAATATGGCTAAGGCAAAATGGTTAGAATTTAGATTTCAACCAGTCGGAAACATGAAAGGCTTCTTAAAAAAATGGGATGAACTCGTAACCGATGTAAGAGACAGTGGTAAAGAGGTTACCGAGAATGAAGAATTAGAGAATTTGCAATTAGCATTGTGTTATGAACAACAAATTGCCAAAATACAATATGAAAGCCTACCCCCTAACGAAAAGAATTTAGATAATTTCAAGAGAATATTAAGGAAGGACTCAGACCAAAAGTATAGGGACCAAATTTTAAAAAAGAATAATAATGGTAATAACCATAATAATAATACGAATAGAAACAATAATAATAATGGAAATAATAATAGGTACAATTATAGAGGAAGATTTAACAGTAACTATCGAGGAAGAAATAATTATAGAAACCCAAGTAATTATAATAATTTTAGAAATGGAAATAGAAACGGTTTCAATAATAATGGTCAAAATGGTAATAATAATGGTAATTCATCAGAACAAAGCCATAATAATAATACGAATAATAATGGTAATAGTAATAACGGTGGTAACTATAGAGGAAATAATTATAGGGGAAATCCTAATTATAGAGGAAATAATTACAGAGGGAATAACAGAAACAATAATCAAAATAATCCCAAGTGCTATAAGTGTGACCAATTCGGACACATAGCCCAAAATTGCATGAACAGCAATAATCAAGGTAATAATAGCAATGGTAACACTAATAATAATAGTCAAGGAAATTACCCACCGAAGGCAAACTTAAATCCATCTAATAATAATAAAAAAGATAGTTCTGAGCAGCAAGTGAAAATGTCTTGCATGGTAAAAAAATTTAATAATAATGGTGAGTGGTTGTTGAACGAATTAATTAATAATAATAAAAATAATAATGATGGAGATTACGAAACATTAAATAATAGGGCAATTCTTGATGGAGCCGCAGAAGTTCACTTAACTTCCGATCTCAGCAAATTATCAAATATAAAAAAATTCGTAACACCAATAAAATTACAATGCGCAGGAAGAAATACATTTTTATATGCCACACACACAGGAAAAATGGTGATCAGAGTCGAAAATTCCAACAGAGTCCAATCATTAATAGAATTAAAAGACGTCCATTATGTACCAGACCTGAATTTAGATATCATTTCAGCAATTAAAATAACAAATACGGGGATAATAAACATCGACCAACAAAAAGAAATTGCCAACATTTATTTCATTGAAACTGCAGAAATTATAATAACTGCAAGAAAAGAAGAGGGAATATTCTACATATACTATAATGTAGAAAATAAAAAAATAATTAATAATGATGAGACTAGAAAAAATATAATATGTGCCCCAGTTACCCAGGATACAAATGATGAATGGGATGACTTTACAGTAGAATTAGAAATAGTTGAAGAAAATAATACTGAATCATCTCAGGGGGGTGAAGATTACGAAATACTCACAGATCCTAAAAACAATAATGATAATAATAATAAATCCCAAATTAATAATAATAATACTAATAAAAAATTAATAATACATAGAAGACTAGGACATTTAAATGCTAGATATCTACAAAAATTTAAAAATTTAGCAATAGGGATACCCGAAAACATCAATTTTAGAGATGAAGATTTCGTAAACTGTCAAATATGTTGTATAGCCAATAATTCAAAGTTGGGCCACACAGGGATAAGAACTAAACCCACTAAGAAACTCGAAATAACTTCGTCTGACATCATGGGCCCGTTTACACCTTCAATGACCAATCAAAAATATATTCTAACATTCATAGACCACTTTTCGAAATATACATTTGTCATGCCTATAGCTAGTAAAAGACAGGTGACAAATGAATTCAAAAATATTATAGTATCCATGAAAAACAAATTTCCAGAATACCCCATAGGAACTATTAGGTGTGACAATGCAAAAGAATATACGGATAATAAAATAACAAATTACTGCAATGAGGTTGGCATAACAATAGATTATGTGGTGCCATATTCTCCAGAATTAAATGGTATTGCCGAAAGGCAAAATCAAACTTTAATGAGGAGAGTACGGGCCATGTTAATTGATGCCAACCTTGACATAAAATATTGGTCTTATGCTGTTGTTACTGCAGCCTATTTAATTAACAGATCCCCAACCAAAGCTAATAAAGAATTTAAAACACCGTACGAGTTATTTTATGGAAAGAAACCAAATTTAAAAAACTTAAAAGTTTTCGGCGCATTAGCTTATAGACACATACCCATAGAAGTCAGAAAACAAAATGCAACAAAAGCAAAATCTAAATCAAAAGAAAAAATAGACCCAAAATTGGCACACAGGGCTGAAAAAAACATAATGATAGGTTATACGAATACAGGGTATTGTCTTGGAGATCCATATAACACGAAGTCGTACATTTCATGTGATGTTAAGGTAGATGAAAGTCAAAATATAAAATCACTATTAACAAATAAAAAACCAATAATTATGAAATCAATGGATTATGAGTATGATTTAGGAATAGTGAACCCAGTAATCTTAAACGTAAACGTAAAATACAATAAAGCATATATAGAAGATAATGTCCCAAAAACTTTTACGGAAATAGAAACAAACCCCTTCAGGGAAGATTGGACAAAGGCAATAAATGACGAATTTAATTCCCTTGATGATTTAAAAGTGTGGGAAATAGTAGACTATGATCGCCAAAAATTAATAGATACCAGATGGATTTTTACAATAAAGTTTGATGAATTCGGAAATCCAAAACCTAAAGCTAGACTTGTAGCACGTGGCTTTAAAGACAGAACGGAATATGGCATTGCTGAAACCCATGGACCTGTAGCATCCATAGGTACCATAAGATTATTACTATCAATCGTCAATAAAGAAAAACTAATAATGGTACATTATGACGTAAAAACAGCCTACCTAAATTCACCCATTATAAAACCAATTTTTGTTAAAAGACCTGAAGGCATAAATATTAATAGAAACCAAGTACTCGAATTAAAAAAGTCAATCTATGGTTTAAAAACCTCAAGCAAATCGTGGTACGACTTATTGGACATGAAAGTAAAAGAAATGGGATTCGAAAAAACTAAAAGTGACAGATGCTTATATGTTATGAAAAATGAAAAAGAAAAGACATATTTTTTGAGTTATGTAGACGACATCTTAGTAGCATCAAATTCACAATCTGCCATCACGAAAATAAATGAAGAACTCCAAAAAGATTTTACAATTACAATTACGAATAACCCAAAATTTTTTGTGGGTTTGGAAATAACAAGAGACATAGAAAATAATACAATCACAATTTCCCAGTACAAACACATAGATAAAATGATCAAAAAATTTGGAATTTCTGAACTCAAAAACACAAATACACCCATGGAGACGGGATTAAAAATTGATAAAATACAAAATGGCAGAGATGACACGGAATATAGATCCATGATAGGGGGACTACTTTATTTAGCGAGACTGACAAGGCCGGACATATTGTTTCCAGTAAACTTTTTTTCCCACTTTCAGAATAATTCAAATGATACTTTAAAAAATTACGTAAAAAGAATATTCAGGTACGTCAACACAACCAAAAATTACAATCTAAAATTTACATCGAAGGGGGATGGAATTCAGGCATATATTGATGCATCTTATGCGCCCCAGGTTGACGATAATAATATAGAAATAAATAATTTAAATAAAGGGAAGTCAATAACTGGATTTATGCTATTTGCCTATGGAGACTTGGTGGAGTGGAATTGTTGTAAACAGACTATTCACGCCTCATCGAGTACCGCGGCTGAAATAATTGCAGTTTTTGATACCCTCGATACGATTAAAGTAATGCAACACATGAATTTTGAAATTTTTGGGGAGAAATTAATGGTCGATATTATGGAAGACAATATTTCGACACAGAAAATATGTTCCGGGGGAAGTCAGAGAAAGTCGCGAGCCCTAATGATCAAGTGTTATTCAATTTTGGAAGCTTATGAAGACAAAATAATATTTTTTAGAACAGTTACATCAGAGGATCAATTGGCAGATATCCTAACAAAATCACTAGACAGATCAAAATTCGAAAACATAATCGTAAAAATATTAAATGAAACGAATATATACACATAAATACAAAATTAAAGTCAAAATAAGTATAAGTCCATAAATTCATTTTCTCCCATTTCAATTACAAGTCGTAAAATGTTCAAAAATAAGTCGTAACACGAAAATATTTGCAGAAAAATTAACCTTCAATTATTGTCAGAAAGAATAGCCAACAGTACAATTTACTAGAAAATACATGCTTAAAATAAATCGAAGGTTTCTCGAATATTATAACAAAGAAAAAATTTAGAAAATCGAGCAAGTAAAAACCCTACAAATCGTATAATAAAAACCCTATACACTTTCCAACAAGCGTGAGAAAAATACGCAAAATATTCCCACACGCATGTATGAAAGGAAACTCTTCAACAATAAACACCATAAGAGATAAAAACCCATTACATGACCGCAAATTAAGATAAACCGAAAAACGTTGCCTTATCTAAAACATATTAAACGCCACTTCGAATACAATACAACGTACGAAAAGATAATATACGATGCAACAAATATTATTCTGCAATCTTGTTCATGTTACTTTTAAGATAAAAATGCGCAACGTACGCTCGAATTCATTGAACTCGTAAATAGGAAAAACCTTTCATCATATTTATTCCATTACCTTCTTTTATTTTTTTTGTCATTCATTCGTATATATGTTCGTGAATATTTTTTCATTTTTGAATTTTTTTTGTCGACTCGAATTATACGAGCGGAAATATAAATATTAGTCGATATACTTTAATAATTATGCATGTTACCATTTTTTAATTTTTTAATTTTATATTTTTCTTACCATACATATACCATATAATATTAATATACACGATAGTGTTCATTTATTGCATGCATGTTACCATATTCTATATATTTATTTATTTTATACTAATTTATTTTTACCAATTTTATTTTGAAGCACAGCGCAATAAATTTTTTCTTAGCAACCCAAGTTACCAAAAATAATAAACAAACAATATTAATATTTTTCGAAATTTTTTATACATATATTTTTCTTGTACTTGTATTTTTTTGTATTTAATATTTTTTTTTTTTTTATTTTTTTTGAATAATAATTATTTATTTAATTTCGGGGAACATGATGAAGAAATTATTCGGTAAAATTTCAGGGGGGTGTTGATACGAAATCCCACCTCATCTCATTCTTCATCATCATCATCATATCATTCTATATATATATGTCATATGTACAGTCTAGTCACGAAGTGTTTCCCCTACTACTTTCGATCACATATCGCTGTTGCTTCACCATTTACTTTTTCGTTTGTCAAATATATTTTAGTTGCGGAATAAACCTCTTAAAAGTCTAAAGTCTCAAGTTCTTTCGATCCTCGTTCTCCATACCTCACATCAATATTTCTACATTTTTCAACGGCCAAAAAATCCGTACAAAGCCGTACAGTGTTGCAAACTTGTTTTGAAAGAAAAAGTACCTTCTTCTTTTCTCTTTTTTTTTTATGTTTTGAGACTTTTGAGGGATAATATTTCAAGTATTCGCCTTTTTTTCTGAATTTGCAAAAATGATTAAAAAAAAATGCTATTACTAGTTTACCAGGAGAATTTTATTAGTTGAATTGTAGAAATACATCCAATAAGTAGGTTAAAATTAAGGCTGTTTGTCATTAACGTCATTACAGTCTTTCAATATCTGAGTTTAGCATTTCATTTCTCATAAAATGAGGGAAAAACTAGGGTATGATCTTAACTGTAGCTCCAGGCGTGTTTATGGCTGATTCTAGCTCAATGATATTGCAGCTTCATTCATAATCAGACTGACTTGAAAGAATTCTTATTACTCAAACTCAATCTAGATTCTAGTCACTCCTGTGATCCTGTTATTGCGTATATATATTTGAATTTTTTTTCTATTAATTTTTGTTGACTTTTGGGCTTTGGCTTCTCTTATCCGTTGTATCTCTTCTCCGATATTCTTGACGTTATAAATTTATACTCTTGATGGCAAAAGCCAACAAACATTGAAAATTTGAAAATTTGACTTTTTCTTTCATCAGCAATCAGGGCAACTAAACTGTGTGATGAAAAAAACGATCAATTATAATTTATATTGTATTTTTGCTCAAAAATTCGTACTAGTAGCAAGAAATCCGTGTGAATCCGTACCCTCTTACAATATCCGTACAAAATCTGTATGCAGATTTTCATACCTTGAAAAATCCGTACACGTACGGATAAATCCGTACCTCTGGCAACCCTGCACAGTACAACAATTGGAGAATTATATTACTGAATGACTAAAATACAATATCAGAATAAAATATAGAACGGCAAAGCGCAGCGCTAGTGTTGATCTCAACTACAGATATGAGTTCGTGTGTGAAGTGGAACATATGACATATATATATATATATATATATATTAGTAGTGATGATGATGATGAGTGAGTGAGATGGAATTTCCATATCAACACCCCCCTGAAATTTTATTGTCTCATCATCGAAGCTGAAGGTAACCGAAATTATTCAACCTGAAATATATTATACGAGAAAAAAAATAACAGCAGTAGGGATATTCCACAAATATTCAAGTAAAACTTGGTGTAAAGTCATATAACATTCTAAAATTTGTAGAATCACCCTCCTGGTGTAGGTTGGTGTAAGTTGGTGTAGTCCTATCAAACACAGCTAATGATGAAATAAATAAATAAATAAATAAATGCATACGAGAATAAATAATAATTTGCACTGTAAAAAAAATTTGGTTAAAATTTGGTAACATGCAAGAATAAAAATATAAAATGGTAACATAGTTCATTCATAAATGTTTTGTGAGTGAGGGAATGAAAAAGAAAAAGAAAAGAAACAAAAAGATAAAGAAATGCATGTGATAAACTTGATAAATTTACGTTAAGTGTTATCAATTATTTAGGTTTGCATGCATGTTTGAGTATTGGCAGTTCTAGCATAATTATATTGTATGGATTAATGAATTTTGTATTGTGGTATGTGTCAAGCACCAGCGTGTGATTTCAGTAAGGAAAAGGAAAGAGTTTAATCTACGGTCATGTTTGTGGTTTGTATGGAGATATGAGAAGGCGTGATTTTTATCTTTTGTGTGTTATTTGTTTGGGGAATTTTATCTATTGATGCCAACTAGAGTTTCATGCTTTTATTTACAATCAGTTTTAAGATTAATGTTTTTTCTATTATGAGATTTTAAGGGTTTAGACTTCAATTTTCATGCTGTTTCCTTTGTTTAGGGTTTGTGAAATATGAGGAATTTATTTTGGCATGTATTTTCCCATTATGTTAAATGCGAGAGTTTATTGTCTTCATTACTATAGGGGTATTTTATTTTTCGTGTTCTGAACTTGTTCTAGCTTCAATATTGGACTTTGGTATGACTTATTATATTTCCTGGGATTTTTTAAAATTAACAATTTTTATTATTATGTGTATATATTTGTGTTTTCAAGTATTTTTATGACAATATTTTCAAGTTTTGTCCAATAAAGCAATTTCGTGAGAATATCAGCCAACTAATTTTCAGAGCTAACTGATCTAAAATTTATGAGTTTTTGTTCTATTGCCTCCAAAATTAAGTAACATTTTATCAGTAATGCCCTTGATCTTTTTTGGCTGCCTCCTGAACATATTTTTTGAGTTGAAATGTGTTGGGATACAATTCCCACACAACCTCATGACATGACTATTTGTTTCCAACTTTACACAAACTGTACTTAAAAATATATAATATAATTTAATACTTTGCCATGTGGCAGCACTGATTCCCAGCTGGGGATTATTTTATCGTGAACAACGGAGTCGTACACGATTCAATAACGATAATGTTCAACAATATTGTTATCTTACTGACGTCACAGACCACATCAATGACATCAGTAGAACAGACCTATCAGAAATGTTACAAATTTACACACACACAGACAAGACAGAAAGTTCATTACAAGTAATAACGAACAACATCACTGAGCTAATGGCGACGAACGTAAAACTACGTTCTTATTATAATTGATCTCACTATATGGTAGCACAGCAAGTCAAGATCCTCGCAGTTAATTTAAGTGTTATTTTTAATGTTGTATTTTGTGAATACTATTTATGTCGGGAAAGTGTACTTTAAACAGAAAAATAAGCATCAAACAAAAAAGCTACAAGTGCATATCAGTAACAGACTCACTGGAATACAACAGACATGAGTAACATAAATACATAAACTTATCAACCTTTATTATACATAAAAACATAGCCAGCATATTCTTATATAGACAAGTGAAATCAAACGTAAAAAATATAAGCATTATTTAAATATCCACGTGCACAACATTAATTATATTGTGATATCTAACTCAACAGTTGTTTCGTAGATCTCGAAATGTGAAAGAAAAAACTAAAAACAGCAGAAGGGACAAACACACAAGCCAAATCAACAGATCCAACAAAAGCTGCGCATCCATCTCTGCTACTTTTATCAGATCAACCTCGCCAACATCCATCGTCACTCAAAAGGAACATCGCAGACCAACCAACCTCCACACAACAGACTACTACCGGCCTATCAAACATACCTGGCACTAGCAAAAAAAAAAGTCTTAACTTACCAATAACAATTACAATAACCTTACCTATAACAGTCACATATACGATTACAAACCCTAACATTCAACTAACATACTCTACAATAACAGCAACAGACAACTCACAAACCTCAAGATACAGACCAACAACAACAGCTTTACTAACAGCCGCCAACAGACAACCAATAACTCAAGGGATATTACCCATCCCAAACATCATTCAAACACAACCACAACAAACACTTTACACATCAAACGTACCAACTATGCAACAAACATACAAAAGCCCACAAAGAACATACATCTAAATCTCAATGGCAAGAGCAGAAAACAAAATCCAACAAGCCAGAAACTACAACGTTGCTCTATACCAACCATCAGACGTACATATCTTCTTAAGCGTACTACAATTTCAACTAACAGACCTAGACAACTTACCAACGGATGCAGATACACAATTTTACCAAAAAATTTACGACATAAAAGAAGAACTCACCATACAAATAACAAAAATAAACAACAAATTTGAAGAATTACAAACAGCTCGACAATTACAACAACAAACCACCCAATAATACATACAATCTAGACAACCTCCAGAAATATATTAAGACACAAACATATCAAGCTCTCTGAGCAAAAGACAGAGAACAGTATCCAGAGCATCAAGCAAGGAAATGATGAGTTCCCACTCTACTGGATACTACAGATCAGGCTTGGAAGAGAGACACAGACCCACTACACCTCCAGGAAATAATTTAGATATACCCACACTAACTTTTGAACAAACTCCTACAAGGAAAAGATCATCCAAATGGACATATAAGGATGACCAAACACCACAAACACCAAATATCAAAACTAAAAAATCAAAAAGAAATAACACAACAGATCAAATAACACCTCTCGACTTAACACCAACCAGAAAAAATACTAACACTGACATAAACACGATAACACAAAGACGTAATAGAATAACAAACACACACATACAAATTCAAACCAAACAACCCACAAACACTCTTTTGAACCAACCAACAGAAAAAAAAAACACAAGATGAAAATAAACTAGAACAACAAAATGACAAACAAACTATAACAAAACAAAAGAACGTGCTACACATACCGAAGGTATGGGATAACACTTTAACACAATCTTGTTTCCTTAAAGCACCAAAATACAAATTACCAAAATTTAACGTGAAACCCATTTCATACCCCGACTTTATAATTTCATTCATGAAATATATACACGTAAGAGAAGACATCATAACTCCACAAAAATGCAAAATCTTAGAAGACGCCATGCCAGACACCATCAAACAAAGATTAACGACCCTAGGTCACAACAAACAGGGCTATTTCAGAAGATTACAATATTTACATGACAAATTCGACGACAAATCCAGACTACGATCAGAATTATGGGAAACTCTAAATAACATACCTTTAGCACAAAATACAAAAGAAGGTTTACGTAATGCATATGATAAAACATGCATGTTATTAGACACTAATACATGACTTCGTACCAGAACTAACAGATGATCTTACATTTCCAACATTACTACGTATCTTTCCAAGAAATTCATACTCCAACAGAATAGACATCTCTAAACCAAACTCAAGAGCTGTCCTAGAAGCTGTCTATCAAGAAATTAAAACAAGAGACTTGACAGAAAAACCTGACATAATGAAAGAAACATACAAAACTCAAGAAACACAACAACAAAACAACACATATTACAGAGATAGATCAAACAACAATTTCAATAGACAACAATACAACAGACCACAATCTAACAAACCTACTAGCAACAACAAAAATACAACAGAAAATTTACCACAGCTTAAAAGCAGTTCTAACTTCCACTCAACTATCGACCAAGGTAAACCTTCACGAGAACATTACATAGATAATGATAATGATGATTTCTCTGTTCCAGCTTATCACTCTAAAACAGACCCAGATAGCAGCATCCCAGAACAACTATACAGATTCCCGGCCATACCAACGAAGTAGAGGTGTATGTTTTGCAAAGGTCCTCATTGGAGTTACCTTTGCTGCAACTACAATACACTCGAAAGCAGACACTCATATTTCAGACAATTCAACTTATGTCCAAAATGTGGAGTATTGGCGATGGCAGACCATTGTAACCAAAAATAAAGACGATGTAGATGGTTCCAGTGCCAACAAACAAACACACACCACTCAGCACTGTATCCCAGAATCACATACCCAATGACAAAATCAGAGGCAAACATATACTTAGAAAGAGTTATAGACCTACAGACCAAATTCCCATTACGTAAGCGAGAACAAATAAATACAGACACAAATATAGAACAAAGGAATATTAATGATCCAATTTCCTTACAGCCCCTCCAGAACCAAAGAAACAGACACTGTCTTATTATAGAGACTAAAGAGACGCCAGCAGAACAAACCATCTCCACATCAGAACAAACAGAGAAACAATACTACAACCTCCAATACCAAGTAAGTTAAACCTATTCACAATTTTATCAACAAACAATAAATTCCTCACATTTTCCACAAACATATGTAATCCACAAACACTACAAACATATCCAATCAACGCATTTTTCGACTCAGGCTGCACTAAAACATACATACTTGAAAGCATTGCTATACAAACCCTCAAACTACCTATAATAGGAACACACTCTTTAAAACTAACTGGAATACAAAATCAAACATCTCAAACATTTCACACAAACATCGTTACCTTTGAAATTGAACATACCAAACAGAAATTTACAAACCTAATAGCCAGAACAGTAGTCAACATATCAAATAAACTAGACACACAAAACATAACAGAAATAAATCAGACATACCCCAAATACAAAGATCAGCATTTTACACAAACTCTAAAAACAAAATCGAAAATACATATACTAATTGGAAACGAATACATGTGGAAATTTATTAAATCAATAACCCACATATTCCCATCAATTCAATTAATAGAAACAAATTTTGGATTTCATGTAACTGGACAACTAATAAACACAGAACAATCATCTCAACACGAATATACATTTTTCTCATCAGAATTAGACGTAGAAAATTTATGGAAACTAGAAACAATAGGGATAACAACACCAGACTTATCAGCAGAACAGGAAGAACAAAAAGCAATTGAACTATTCTATAAAAACATAAAACTAGTAAATGACAGATATCAAGTAAGGTGGCCATGGAAAATATATCCACCCCCATTACCAGACAATTATTCAATAGCATTTAGCAGACTTAAAAGCCAAATCCCACGTATGCGTACCTCACCAGATTTTTTTGAAAAATATAACGCATACTTTTAAGAATTATTCAAAAACGATATAATAGAACGTGTAGACAATAAATATTCAACAGAACCCATACATTATTTAGCACATCATGGACTAATAGATCCAACAAAACTCACACACCCAATTAGAATAGACTTTGACAGATCAGCTAAAACTAAAATAGCAAACCATTCCATGAACGATTGCATACATAAAGGCTTAAAACTTCTCGCAGATTTAGTTAAGTTGTTCATAACATTCAGATTAAACCCAATAGGCATAAGCGCAGACATTTGGAAAACATTTTTACAATTAGAACTTGACCCATCAGACAGAGATGTTACCAGATTTTTACCGCTAAAAGACCCAAACAAACCATTAACAAATAACAACCTCATCATCATCAGATTTAAGACAGTACCCTTTGGAGTTAGAGCATCACCCTTCTTATTAGCAGTAACATTACTTTACCATTTCCAAACTGCAAACTAGAAACTTCCTTCATGCAAATTTTAAACATACAGTATTAAACTCCAACAAACCAGACACCAACCACACATCGATAGAAAAACATTTACAACACATATGGAAAATGGATCAAATATACCTAACAAATTTATGGATACAATGGAAACAGAATTATCTCACATATCTTTGAGACAAACAACCACAACCAATATCAAACAATTATCGAACAAACAACGATACGCCAAAAATCTGAGATTTAGTACACATCATTGATGCTGTATCAATACCCAACAAACCACAATTAGCAGTAATCAAAAAATTACACAAATCATCAGACCACATCATAAGATCAGCCTCAATTATGTTCCCAAATGGAACACTCACTACCAGACCCCTCAAATATTTAGCACCACTAGAATTAAACTCCTCAGACGCCTTACAACATAAACATACAAAAATAGTAGCACAAAAAACATAACATTTACGAATTATCATAAATAATTTGTAATCCAGACAGTCTTTAGGAGCTCTACTTTGGGTAAACATTAAAACAAATCAGACCAAGTTTGCAACCAGAGGACCCACTGTGAAACCAATATAAAGATTGGAGAAGCAGGTGACAAATCACAATCCAACAGATATAAACACTAGCCAACCATCACTTATCGTCACAGAAGGAAAAATGATGCAGTTGACGGGTTTATCATCAAACAAATGACATTTAAATTAATGTATTTTATTAATCTCTCTTTCAGAGTCACAAATGTAACCAGACACGAACAGTAAAACAAAATAAAACGAGGAAGTAAAATGCTATAGATCGCCAAACAAGGAAACAAACCTGTGATACTAGACCTTCAAGCACAAAAGAAGAAGGCAGATCTCATTATTATATAAATTAGCAGATAAGCATTACCTACATTAAATCAATAAAAACAAAGTGATAAACAATGTGATAATGTACGTTCCTAAATTCCATTGTACAAACACATATATTAATTGTTAAACATTATCGTTCCTAACATATAATAAATAATTTCATATTTTGTAAATATCTCTTTATTTCGTATTATATTAACAAACATATCAACAAATTTTCCGAAATCAGACAATACAATAAATATACAACAAACATATAATTATAACAGACAAAAAATACAAACAATACTTTACATTAACAAACCGAAATCCCATAATGACTTACACATGGAAGGTAGACTGGGAAAGACTTGTACTCCCCCCCCCCCAAGTATCGTGAATGACGGAATCGTACACGATTCGATAACGATAATGTTCAACAATATCGTTATCTCACTGATGTCACAGACCACATCAATGACGTTAGTAGAACAGACCTATCAGAAACGTTACCAATTTACACACACACAGACAAGACAGAAAGTTCGTTACGAGTAATAACGAACAACGCCACTGAGCTAATGGCGACGAATGTAAAACCACTTCTTATTATAATAGATCTCACTATATATTTCGCTCAACGAACTTCTAGCCCGCCTCTGACATTTTTGTACCTTATCAAAATACATTCATGATGGTTCTTTTTCTGCGTTTCTTTTCAATTTGATCTTCAATCTTCACTCAACATGTTAGCAGAGTGCGGAATTGAAAAATACATTTTATTTTAGTGATGTGTACCGTTTTTTAACTAATCTTTAATTTATTAATTCACAGAAAGTAAAGGGCTGTGTCCCATTTAATTTTTTATTCTTTTTTCACAAAAAAGTGAAAGGCAGATAGCCGTTAAAGTTCAAATCGGTAATGATTCAAAAGCGAATGTGAAATAATAAAATTTTATGAGCTTTGCTCTAAATTGTTAATTAAATTAAAAATAAATGCGTATGACAGCAAAGTTGTGGTCACCAACACTAAGTACAAGAAGCAGAACTTGGAAGAAGAAAATCAACTTCAAATTGGATTTATGGTATGGAAAACCCTCCAACTACATCAAAAACGGTTGGATAATTTTTATTCTGCATTGAATTTATGGTTGAGAATTGCGCTTTTTCCATTTCTTCATCAACAAATTTGCATTTTGCTGTATCTGGTGTCGTCGTAAGTCGAGTTTCCATCATTTTTGGTTGGATTGGACTTGTCAATGGACCAAGGATTGCAGAAAATCAGAGGATAAGTGAAAAAAATTAATTTATTAATTCATTTTATGCTTGATTCATTGTGTTTTTTTGTAATTCATGTCTCAAAGCGTATTTTTTGTGTGTAATTTCGATATCTTAGGCTAAAATTCCTATGTTTATGTTCAACTTTATCATTAGTTCGAACCTGAACATTTTTGGAAAATTTTGCTTTGTTAAATTTTAAAGTATTACTTGGTCTTACAATCGAAATAGTTATCTTGTGCAAGCTTGTATGCTTTTGACAATAACTATTTTCGAAGACAAGATTATTTCATGATAACAATTTTTAACTTGAATATTTTTGTTGTTAACACTCATCCAATATTTGATCTTATACATTTGAATTTTTTTCCAGTCTGAACAACAGTAACATACCTTTTTCATGGTCACTGAGTACTTTCGACTGCAGATCCACCCGCAAATTGCTATAATTTAGTGAAGTTGGAATTTTAATTTTCGATCATTTATTTAATTTTGAGTCCTTAAACATCGAAGTTTTCAATCTGTTGAAGTATCAGATGCGGATTTATCATGATATGGCGGAGAGAATTGCTCATTGAAAGTAACATAATAATTAAATATTTAATAATATATAGATATATTCTAATTTGATCGATCATAATAATATAATTTGCATTCCCTATCGCCCGGTTAAGCCTGTGTTATTGCATATTCAAGCGGTTGAGCCCGTGTTACCCGTTAATTATAAGTTCTGTTGTTTCAAAGTAGGGTTTATCCTTTGATTTCTGTAAAATTCCTATGATTAAAAGATTTGATATGTCAAGATTCGATACTAAGAAGGTCTTCGACGGAAGGAATTACGATGCATGGAGAACTACTATCATCTTAATGCTATATGCAGAAGGTCTTTATCAGATTATAAATGACAATGAGACAGAAACACTATTTTTAGGTCTAAATTTAGAAAATTTTCTTAATACTGAACCTGTGATTCATATGACTTATTTTAGAAATCAGGGAAAAGGCAAAGTACTGATTTACCAAGGGTTGAATAACGAATTAATTGAAAAAATAAAATATTTCAGAACTATGAATCAGAGTTTAAAAACGTTGGACAAGCAATACAGGAGTTGTACGCAAGTGACATATATTAATGCTAAACAAGCCTTTCAAAAATTAAAATTTGATAGTAAGGGAATTATGAGGAGATATTTGGATCTTTTTTCTCGATCCGCCCAATGTATAAGGGATTGTGGAAAAATTTTGGAAAAGCAGGAAGAGATCGAACAACTGTTAATTTCCTTAAACATGGACTATGATATAACTAGACTAGAATTTAATACTTTGCAACAGGACCAAAAAATGATTGAAACATTACATGCAATGCTTATAGAAAGGTCCGATAGGTTATATGATGAAAAAGTGTCGAATTTTAATAATAATAAAAGAAACTATAACTATCCACAAAATAATATTAAAAATTTTAGACATTAACATGGTGGAAATTATAATAGATATAACAATGACAGAAACCACAATCCAGAACAGGGGAAAATACATAATAATAATCAATTTTCAAATATGCCTGCTAATAATAATAATAATTATAATAAAACACAATATAAACCTAACAAAAATAACAAACCTTTACCAAATTCCGAAAATATATTTACATGCTTTAAATGTCATGGTTAAGGACATTTAGCTAACGTTTGTCCGTCAAAGAAAGAGGAATTGAAAGCCCACAATAATAATAGTGCTGATGGTCTGGTAAAAAACACGAGATACGGACGTGATAATCATAACAACAATAATAATAATCATAATAAAAAGAAAAAAGAAAATGAAGTTCAGTGGTCTATGATGTTGTGCTATAAGGATTCTGATAGCAGCCTAAATAAACAGGATAGCAATCTAATAAATATTTTAACTAATAGGAACCAAAATAGAAACCTACCTTCAGATTATGTACAATTGAATAAACGAATTATGTTAGACGGTGGTGCTGTGGCACATATAATTTCTGATTTGTCCAAATTACGGAATCAGATAATGCTAGAAAAGTCATTAGAGTTAGAGTGTGATATACAAGATATTTTGTTGGTTGCAACTCATATAGGTAATATGTATATTAGAGTAGAGAATTTAGACAAAAAACAATAAGTGATATGTCTCAAGAATGTCCATTATGTTCCTTCGTTGAACATTGACCTATTATCAGCCATTAAAATAACCAAAAACAGAGCTTTAGGGATTGATCAGAATTTTTCTACATAAAATATATATGTACATGGTACAAATGAGGTGTTGTTCACCGCTTCTGAAATAAAAGGAGTCTATATGGTGAATTATGAAATAGCTAATGATGAAATAACTCCCAAATCTTATGACTAATCAGATTATCTTGAAAAAATATGTCCTTATAAAAATAATTCGAATAAATTGGCTTGTATGCCAAACATAAAGACACAAGATGAGTGGAATGAATTCGAGATAGAAGAGGAAGTGATTGAGGAAAATGAGGAGGTAGAAATAAAGAATGAAGTTGGTATTAGTGACAAAGATAAAGATGACACTAATAAAAAGAAAAAAAAATGAACAAAATTCCACAAATAAACAAAATTTAGAAAACAGAATAAATCAACAAAATATTGATAATAACAATGAAATAAATATAGAACAAAAAAGGGAAGAAGAATCAAACGAAAATGAGAAAGATGAGAATATAGGATCTCAACTAATAAATAATAATTAAATAAATAGTGACAAACAGGATTCAAATGAACGAGTGATACAATCAATAACAAATAAAAAATTAATATGGCATAGGCGTTTAGGGGATTTGTCAGGAAAAAACTTTAAAATATTAAGTAAGATCTCAAGAGGAATTCCTTCTGGAATTAATTTTCATGATAAGTTCTGGCTTTGTGAGACATGTATGAAGGCCAATTCTAGGCATCTAGGTCATAATAGAACTCGCACACGTCCAAATAGGAAACTTGAGGTAGTCTCATCGGATACAATGGGCCTGTTCTCACCTGGAATATTTGGTGAGAAATATATATTGATCTTTGTGGATCACATGACCAAATACACATTTGTTGTAACAATTGAGAAAAAATCAATGGTTTTTCAAGAATTTAAAAAATTATATCTTAAATTAAAATCAAAGTTTCTGGACTGTCTGATTGCAACTTTGCAATGTGACAAAGCCCGTGAATATTTTGACACACAAATGAAGTCCTTTTGCGATGAAAACGGTGTGACATTGGACCCTGTGGTACCATATTCCCCCGAATTGAATGCGACTGCTGAAAGACAGAATCAAACAATTATGTACCACATTAGAGCAATGCTTTTTGACGCAAATTTAGATTTTAGTTTCTGGTCTCTGGTCATTGTTGCAGCTGTTTATACTTTAAACAGAAGCTCAACTAGGGCAAACAAAAATAACCTAACACCATTTGATTGTTTTATGGTCATAAACCAGACATTTCAAATCTCAAAGTCTTTGGAGCAAGGCTCACCAACACATTCCACTAGAGATAAGACAACAACAGGCTAGTAAAAATAAAAGAAAATCTATTCAAAGTGAACATCCTAAACTAACACAGCGATTGGAAAAAGGCATTTTTGTTGGATATACAACAACAGGCTATTGCATAAGGGATCCTATAAATAACAAGTCACACGTCACTTGTGATGTTAGATTCGATGAGACTAAAAATAAAATACAATTAAATAATGATAATAATAATAAAAGAGATAATCTGGTCATACAATATGAAAACGACCCTGAAGAAACTCTGGTTTTGTTAAATTTAATTAACACGAGGTATAGCCTATACATTGAGGATTGCATCTCTTAAACTTTCAAAGAAGTGCAAATAAATCCTTTTCGTGACCAAAGGCTCTCTGCCATACAAGATGAGCTTGATTCTTTAGCTGAAATGGGTGTCTGGGAAATTATCCCAAAACTGAAAAATTTTAGATAAGTCGACACAAAATGGTGCTTCACGACAAAACCCAATAATTTGGGTATACATATACCAAAGGCTAGATTAGTAGCCTGAGGTTTTAAATGGATATTGTCCGTAGCCAATAAATACAATTTAAATTAATTACAATTCGATATTAAAACAGCTTTTTTTAATTCAGAAATTAAATACTCTATTTATATTACATCACCCAAAGGTTGCCTATTTGGCAAAAACCACTGCTTAAAATTAGTTAAATCCATTTATGAACTTAAAACCTCGTCCAAAAGTTGGTATGATCTATTGAACTCAAGGGTAGTTCAAGCTGGCTTCATCCAGTCAAAGATCGACCGTTGCTTATATACAAAGCAAGATAGCACAGGCGCTATGGCCTTTTTAATTGTCTATGTAGATGACATGCTCCTTGCTAGCAACAATGAAGATTGGACAAATAATTTAATATCAGTTTTTAAAACATACTGCACAGTTAAAATGGAACAAGATCCAAAATTTTTTGTAGGCTTTGAAATTAACTGTGATATCACACAAAAAACAGTTACCTTAACTCAATTTAGATATATTGATAAGATGCTCTAAAAATTTAAGATGACTGATGCAAAACCAATATCAACACCTATGGAGACAGGCTTGAAAATAGATAAACCTAAAAATGGCACAGATGATACTGAATATAGGGCGATGATTGGAAATTTGCTATATGTTGCGATACTAACGAGATCAGACATCGCATTCTCAGTGAATTATTTCTCTCGTTTTCAGTCTACATCTACACACGAAATAAAACATTACATTTGAAGGATTATTAGGTACTTGAAGTCCACTCGGGACAATGCCTTGGTCTTCCATTCGGACAAATCACAAATAAAAGCTTTTGTCGATGCATCATATGCCCCTGATGTCAAAGACACATTAATAGATATAAATAATTTGGAGAGAGGGCACTCCATTTCTGGATACATGATTTTTGTTTGCGGTGACTTACTTAACTGGGCCGTTCATTGGCAAAGAACAGTTGCAGACTCGTCAACTACAGCTGAGCTCATTGCATTGCATGATGCACTTGACAATATCACTGTAGTCTGGAGATTAGTGGAGAGCATATTTTCTGTAATTGAACCCGTGCAGGTGTTTAGGATAATATCTCAGCATCACAAATTGCATCAGGTGGCTGCCAGAAGCGATCCAGGTCTCTCGTGATTAAGTGTTATACCTTGTTGAAGGCCTTCCAACAAAAAATCATTACTTTCAATGATATACGTTCATCTGATCAATTGGCCGACGTTCTCACGAAAGCCCTTGATCGGAAAACGCACGAAATTTTAATTTCAGAGATACGTCGCGTAAGTCAAATTTTTGGATAATTTTTTTTATTAACCCTTCAAAATTTCTGATGTTTTGGGATTGAACTGCGGATGGATGCCGGTCTTCTAACATCTGTCATAAACCATGTGGTTCAAAAATTTGTTACAAACACAATTTTATTTTTAAGTTTTACTTCATTAGGTCCCCGTAGCTGCTCTGCCTCTTTTATTGGTATTCAGTATCCCTTTATTTTTCCATTGATTCAAACAATAGTCTATATCCTACAACTCAATCCTACACACACGAATGATTATATATGTGGTGGCTGCCACACTACGTCGGCGTATGTGTACGCTTCTCTCTTAAACACCATCACCTGGCACCGTGGCCGAGTGAATACGGTGTTGACTTTTGGTGGCAGTGACAAGGGAGGTTTAGGTGTTCGATTGGTACGGGTTTGAATCCCTGTGCCGCCTGACCACCTAAAATATATATATTTAAATTAAGACGAACAATTATAGATTCTCTCCGACCATATCACAGCATTGATACATAATTATTTTTATATTATACATGTTTATTTGAATAAATGCACACACCATAATAAATTGAGACTACCTTCACACACACACATCTAGTCTATACCATGAATGTTATTTTTATTCTTTATATATGCATATGTGAATCATTTAAATTGATGATCATTATTTATGTAATTGTTGCTTACTAATAACGCTTTTGTTATATAACACTACACGTTTTACCTATTTTTTAAAATGTTTATGATTCATTTATTTGTTTACTATTTTTTTCATTTTTTTTTTACACGTATATTCTGTTATATGGAATCACAGGGGGGTGTTGGGATACAATTCCCACACAACCTTATGACATGACTTTATTAGTTTCCAACTTTACACAAACTGTATTTAAAAATATATAATATAATTTTATACTTTGCCATATGGCAGCACTGATTCCCAGCTGGGGAATATTTCGCTCAACGAACTTCTAGTCCGTCGCTGACATTTTTGTACCTTATTAAAATACATTCATGATGGTTCTTTTTCTGCGTTTCTCTTCAATTCGATCTTCAATCAACAAAATGTCATCCTCCATAATATCTACAATTAATTTTTTGTCAAAAATTTCTAAATTTATATTTTGTATGACTTTTATTATGTCGAGAGTATTGAATACTGCAATAATTTCAGCAGCTGTACTCGATGGAGTGTGAATTGTCTGTTTGGAACAGTTCCAATCTACTAAATCTCCATTTTCAAATATCATATATCGCAAAATTGATTTTCTCTTTTGTAGGTTATTAATGTCTATGGGTGAATCATCAACCTGTGGGGCATAAGAGGCATCTATATACGCCTGTATTCCATCATTTCCAGATTTATATATTAAAGCATATTAGATGAATTTTGAAAGTGGGAAAAGAAGTTCACCTCGAATAAAATGTTGGGTTTAGTCAATCTGGTTAAATATAGTAACCCTCTTATCATAAACCTATATTCAGTGACATCCTTTCAAGGGTAATACCTTTTTCAGAACAATAATTAATTATTCTACTATCAGTATATTCCTTTGCATTATCGCACCTAATCAAACCAGGGAACTTATTTCACATGGACATTATTATATTTTTAAATTCTACAATAAACTGATTTTTATTAGTTATTGGTGTAACAAAAGTGTACTTCGAATAATGGTCTATAAATGTTAAAATATACTTTTGGTCAGCTATTGATGAGGTAAATGGTCCCATAATATCCGATGAAGTGATTTCTAATTTTTATTTCTAATATTATTATGACCTAGTCTTGTATTATTGGCTACAATTTCTGAAATCATCATCTATAAAACTGATATTCTCTGGAATTCTAAGCCCTTTAATTTTTGCAAATATCCAGCATTGAGATGCCCTAATCTTCTAAGTATTAACATTTTTTTATTTATATTATTATTGTTATTATTATTATTATTATTATTATTATTATTTTCTGTTTAAACATTATTTTCATCAACAGGGTTTTCATTTTCATTTATGATTTCATCAACATTTGATGTATGTTCAAAATTTTTATTTTCAGTATTTATTTCATTGTTATTTATATTATTATTATTATTTTCTACACCATCCTGAGGTAAAGGTGTCTCATTATTAGGTATATTTTCATTTTCATCCTCCTCAATCTCTAATTTTTCAGAAAGGTTGTCCCATTCATCCTCATTATCTTGGGTTATGGGCATACAAATTTTTGTAGAATTTTCATCTATTTTTTGAGAATTATTATTAAAAAAAAATTTTTTATATTCATATTATTTTCAACATTATAGTGTATATAGAATATTCCGTTCTCTTTTATGGCAGTAATTAATATCTCACCACTTTCTATAAAGTATACGTTTGCTCTCTCCATTTGCTGATCTATGTTCATTGTACCTGTATTTGTGATTTTAATAGCAGATATTATATCTATATTCAAATCAGGTACATAATGTATGTCATTTAGTTCAATTAATGATTGTTGTTTTTGTAAATTTTCTATTTTTATCCTTATTTTTCCTGTGTGGGTTGCATATAAGAATGCAATTTTTCCTGCACATTGCAATTTTATTGGAGTGACAAATTTTATAACTTCCATCTATTTACCTAAATCTGAAATCAAATGAACTGTAGCTTCTCCATCCAAAATTGCTTTGTTTTGCAATGGAGTATAATTTTTATTATATTTTATATTATCTACTAATTTATTTAATAACCACTCGTTTTGATTTTGTGAAAATTTTTTAACCACACAGGACATTTTTACCTGTTCGGAGTTTCTTTTTATTATTACTAGATGAATTAGAATTTGTTTTTGGTGGGTAATAATTTTGGTTTTTATTGCTATTTTCATTACTATTTTGAATTTTATTTTTACAGTTTTGTGCTGTGTGCCCATTTTTATTACATTTGTAGCATTTAATATTACTTTGATTATAATTATTACGGTTATTTCCTCTGTAATTATTCCCTCTATAATTCTGACCCATTATTGCCATTTGCATCATTATTATTATTACCATTTCTATGGGTTGGATTATTCGTATTATTATTATAATTTTGGATCCCATTTCTATAATTGCCATTATTATTACTTCTATAATTGTTCCAACCTCTAAAATTTCCATTTCTACCCCTAAAATTATTATTATTATGACTTTGTTTCTCAAGTGTTTGATCCCTAAATTCTTGATCTGCGTCTTCCCTTAGTATCCTATTAAAATTATCAACATTTCTTTCTTTTTGGGGTAAACTCTCAAACTGCACTTTGGCTAGTGCCTGCTTATTACATAGTGCTATTTGTAAATTCTCTAATTCTTCCTTTTCAGAAACCTCTTTTCCAGCATCCCTTACATCTGTTACAAATTTGTCCCATTTTTTAAGGAAGCCTCTCATATTGCCTCCTGGTTGAAACCTAAATTCAGTCCATTTGGTTTTAGGCATATTGGCTGTTACTGACATTTTAGTGCCATAAATATTATCTAATTTTTTTAACATCATTATTGCCATATTGCAATCTCTAATTTGTTTTGTTATATCATTGGATTCTCTTTCTAATATGAATGCTTTTGCATTATCTTGCTGTGGAATACGTTGTCGTGAGAGATATTCTCACCAGAAGGAAATTCAACAGAATTTAAGCGTGTTCAGCCACTTTGTACGTAAGTACGGGTAAGCCAGAACCAGACCGAACACTGGAGATTTTAAAGCCTGTTCTAAGAGTTTATATACTGGTTTTTGCACACGCACACAAACACACGTACATAAGGTAATACGTACGTTAGTGAGAACGGCCAGGTCATATCATCCCCTACTGAGATAAGATATGTCTGGCTGGTTCGTGTACAAATTGTGATGTCATCGTACTGTGTCACGATTCAGTACTCGTACATTACCTGCAAGTACATGCAGGTAATTACGATTGAACGAGTTTTGTGTATTTAATGTCATATAGACGAATAATTGGCCTGCCCTTTGGGGCGGCGACTGTTGTTGAGGGGTCCGAGCCCCTTTAACTCATACCAGTGAGTCCCCACAGCTACTCCCCCCCAGTTTTTGTGCCGCAAAAATGATCAAAAATGCGCAAGGCCTGGGGGGACATGCGGGTTTATGAGCGCCTCTTCTGGTCTGCCTCCCACTTGGCTAGTGCGCTCCCAACTGCAGCGCCGACGCATTCATATGACTGCCTTCTTGCGTCGGCACGCGCCTGGTACTGGGCGCGGCTGCATTCTCCCCTATGCCTCGGTGGACAAGTTTTTGTATAGGCATAGGGGTGGTGGCGAGAGTGAGGGGGCAGCAGTTGCTTAAAGATTGGTTTCCTTAACATCGGGGAGTTTGAAGTCTCCGATGCCAAGGTAACCATCTTATCCTTCTTGTTGGCTGCCTGCTCGGCCGTGAAGAGGAACTTCATCGGCTCCCTGGTCTCTGTAGGTTTCGGCACCGATCTCAGGGTTTCCAGTTCCGGGGCTGATTCCTGTGGTGACCAGGGAGGAGAGATGATCAGCAGGAGCAAAGTCGTCATCTCTGTCAAGACTTGATCAACAGGAGGAGCTGTATCCATGAGGAGCTCCTCCTCTATCTGGTCCAACTCCGTTCTTTGCTCGGTCTTCTGCTGAGCCCTCACAGACTCAGCAGTTTTCCAGGCAAATTCGGAGGTGGCGGACTTTAGGATAGGACTCGTTGGCAGTGATATTATAAGGTTATTTAGGAAAAGGAACCAAAAATATATCAGAAAAACACGTCCAAGTATTTTGGTGGTTCTGAAATGGGTGATTTTACTTCATTTTTCAATTTACCATTACAGTTATTTTTCATTATTTCCAAATCTTCTTATCAACATGTAGAGGGGATAGCGCTTAAAATTCTCAGCCGTATGCAAGTTTTCCGGTCAAGTTATGATCGGTTTAAGCATAGTTATGCCTGAAATAAATAATTTTTGAATTTATTATTACAAAGGAATCTCCGCTTGTGACGTCACAACGTTGAGATAATCTTTGTGTTTAACGGTAAACGCACGTTGCAATGTTTTGTTTCCGTATTGCACGTGGATTTGTTTATTCCTGTCATTTTCTTTTTGTTGGCATTCCTCGTTCGCTTATCTCCGGAGTTTCTTTTGTCTCGTGGAGTTCCGATATTCCTCGCATATTTTTTGCGGGTTTTAACTTCGTAGCGGATATTACTTTTTCGGGAGTAAATTTCATTTTCTTCGCATTAACCTCTCAGACATGCGGGAAGGGCAGGAAATTTTATGTTTTTTACTGCCAGGGGGCCAGCCTCTTTTACGTGGACATAAGGGGGCCTCAGGATCAAATGTTTTGGTTGTAACATTGTCCGAAAAGTTTGTCAGGCAGTAACCTTCGTGCTCTAGCGTGACAAGGCTGTCCTTTGGTTTCTATGTAATGAACCGTATCGTGTTTGTATGTAGGATGCCTGCGAATTGATGGTTGAGTGACTCCAGAATAGTCAGACAGGATCTGTAAGAGTTGTCCGTGGACTTTTGTACAGCTGGATATGTTTGTGTCCAGTCTGTAAGCATGCGTTTTGCCATCCACACAATTTTTAGTTTCACTATTGATCAGTTTGCTGTGTTTGAGGTCAATGATGAGGCCATAATGTGCAAGAAAATCTGCACCCAGGATCGGGTTTGGAACATCAGCAACCATGAAGGACCACGTCATTTTTTCCTTAAGTCCGATGTCAACTTTGCTGGTCTCGAGTCCGTAAGCTGGAAGGTTTTGACCATTCACAGTACGGAGATAGTATTTCGGAGGAAGTACTTTTTTGTTTTTATTTACTGGCAATATACTCAAGTCTGCACCTGAGTCTATTAAGTACCATCTCCTGTTAGTCCTGTCCTTGACGAACAGGCAGCATGAGTGTTTTTCCGAGGGGTCTTTGGCCACATAGATGGCCCCTCGTTCTAGTTTGACGCTTCCTTATTGTAGGATTTACCCCACAATTTGCACCTGTTGTTGCATTTGGTGGCGTCCGTGCCAAACCGGTTGTGGAAGAAACAACTTTTATCATCCCAATTTCGAGACTGGGTTTTGGGAGATGATGTTCTAGGGGGAGTTGAACTCTGACCCCTGGTACTGGAACTAGATCTGCGGTCTCTGGACCGGGACTGTTGTCCTCTGCTATTGCTGTTGTTGTTGTTATTTCTTGATTTTGATCTTTGTCGCCAGCTACTATTGGGTTTCGTTGAGCCTTGGCTTTTGTTCCATTTAACTTCTTCAGTCAACTGAGCTATTTGGGCTCGAAGTTGAGCGAGTTCTCCAGTCTCTGCAGATACTGCACTGACCACTGGCTTTGACCTGGTGTATTCGAGCACATTATCTGCTGATTTTGCAAGGAAGTCCAAGTCTGCGGATGTATTGATCACAGTTGAACCAACGGCGGCTAGGCATTGCACAACACTTTGTGGAAGTTGCTTGCAAAATTGATTGCCTATGACAGAAGGGGCTACAATATTATCCACCTTCTGCATCGAGGGTCTTCATACCACCCATCACATCATCAATTATTTTGTTCTTTGTTTTTCCAAAAATGTTCTTGATTTTCTTGACGAACCAGGCATATTTGTCCTCTTCTGTCGAAGGGCATTCCATGATGTCCGGAATGTGGCGGATTATCTGCAGGGGCATGCCTCCACAGATGTGTAAGTACTGCTGGTTCAATGTTATGTTTTCTGTTTTGAACCTGCCTTCCAAGAGTGTCAACCACAAATCTACCTCATTGGGCAGAAATTCCGAGATCTCTATCCTCCGTCTATAGAAGTTGGGGTTTTGTCCTGGCTGCAATTGCAAAAGTTGCATAACCTGCGCCAAGACTTCGGGTGTCAGCTGTGGCTGACTACTACCTCCCTGCGATGGTTGTGGGTTTTCAGTTGGTGGTGGAACCATTGCTATGTCTTTCTGGTGACAAGCGTATTCCACAGAACTACTTCCTTCCTTGCTGGTTGAAAACACTGGCTCCTGTGTTTGTAGGACAGGTGTTTTTGGGTCAGAACTTTGGCTTAAAGTTCGACCACTTCTCAATGTTTTAACTGCGAGTTCTTCTTTGTTTATTGCAGTTCCCAGTCGTGCTAATTCTGGGTGTTGTGGGCCTTCTTCAGTTTTTGGTAAATTTGTAGAGTGTCGAGTCAAAGTCTGGGGAGTTGGGGGATGAGTCCAACCTTCTTCCTCCAGGTCTACTGTCTTGTTTCTCCTTGTTTATATATTTTAAGGAGAGGGGTATAAATTCCCACTTCAGAGAACTCTACTTCAACGACCAAAAAAGTGTCTTAGTCTGCAAAAAAATTTTTTATTTGCCGAGCAAGCGAGTATCTCGCCAGCGCACTGTGCCGAATTTTTGTAATAGCGCAACGCGCCTCCAGACACCTCACGACGTCGCCAAAAATCACGTCGGGGTCACCACTGTGGAATACCTTGTTGTGAGAGATATTCTCACCAGATGGAAATTCAACAGAATTTAAGCGTATTCAGCCACTTCGTACGTAAGTATGGGTAAACCAGAACCAGACCAAACACTGGTGATTTTAAAGCCTGTTCTAAGAGTTTATATACTGGTTTTGGCACACGCACACAAACACACGTATGTAAGGTAGTACGAACGTTAGTGAGAACGGCCAGGTCATATAATCCCCTACCGAGATAAGATATGTCTGGCTGATTCGTGTACAAATTGTGACATCATCGTACCGTGTCACGATTCAGTACTCGTACATTACCTGCAAGTACATGCAGGTATTTACGATCAAACGAGTTTTGTGTATTTAACGTCATATAGACGAATAATTGGCCTGCCCTTTGGGGGGGCGACTGTCATCAAGGGGTCCAAGCCCCTTTACCTCATACCAGTGAGTCCCACACTTGCATTTTGCAATAATTTATCATTTGATTATCTGGTCTAAAATTTAAATCATCTATATGAGTTATGTATGGCTTTAAATATTCGTGTTTTCCAAATATATTGTAATATCCTGCTCCTCTTATGGCAGAAATTATAATTCTTCTCCAATCCAAGTAATATTTACCATTAAAGACCTTCCCTAATGGTGCCTGAATTGGCTTAATTTTGTTTGGGGTTGCCATACTTTTTTCTTTAGTTTTTTCAAAACCTAACACACTACTCTGTTTATTAAGTATTATTGTATATTCCTTATTTTCTTGGGTTTTTATTTCAATCCTTTTTTTTAATTCTTTTTCTGTTTCCTTTTCTGTTATATCCACTTTTTATTTTATTTTATTGATTATCAAAAAATCTATCTATGAATTTTTGTTCAGTTTCAGGGGAACTATAAATTTGTGACGAGAAGTAATTAGGGGTGGAATCTAATTTTTTAAATATTTCTTACTACTAATATCCTCAATTTTTCCCAATATATCTAATGTAAACGATTCCAATATTATTTCCCCAGTAAAATATACGAAAAAGGGAAAATTAAATGTTTCTATTTTAAGTTTTAGTATTTTTTCACCTTCAAATTTTTCAATTAATTTTTTTAAATCCTCTTTTAATAATTTAAATTTTCCTAATTTGTTTTCTTCTAAATTAATGTAATCTGGCATATATTCGAAGCTTCACACAATATTTGATCTCCAACACAAAAATTCAATTAATCACAATATATACTACTTACTAAATGTTGTGCGCAAAAATTCAATTTTTTTCTTGTAGATTTTGACTGATGTCTTCCTCCATTTGATTTTGACTGTTATGTTGGCCCAAAAATGATGGTCTCGGGTGGGTAGATCTTCTATGAGGTCTTTGAAGATGGGAACAAGTATCAACTATCAGTGGTTTTCTGTATTCTTTAGCAGTCCTTACTAGATTTGAATTTTTGTTTCTTCCAGGATTAGCAATCAGTAAATCAGGAACTTGTGATTTTGTTTTTTACAAAACAAAATAAAAAAATCAAATATTCGAGTTTCCAATGAACTCAGAAAAAGATGAAAATATTTCTGTAACGAATATAGACGAACATTCTTTATAATGTCCGCCTATATTTTTACACAGACGAATTCATTCGTCTTATTTTTTATTTTCTCACACTTTTTTTATTCTTTTTATTCTTTGAACAAACCTAGCAGGAAATGGCATCGTCTGAATTCGATGAAAATTGTCTTTTCTACAAAAAACAATTATGGCTGACCTCAGCTAATATCACACACGTGTGACTTAGTTGAAATATCTGTCTAATTCTGGAAAACGTCAATTCTCCTTCTTTTTGGTAGCAACCAATCGTAATAAACTAATCCCACCTGTTCTTACCATTTCTTCTTTTTATCATGTAAAAATTAAATTATAAAAACTCTTACACTGAAGAACAAATTGTTCACTTCTTCAATTTTGTTCACTTCTTCAATTTTGTTCACTTCTTCAATTTTGTTCAGTTCTTTAAATTGTATTCAACTCATTTGCTCAATTCTATTATTCTTGTGTTGTAAATGAAATTTATTATATTTTATAAAAAGATTTTCGTTGAAAATTAATTGAAGTCTTAATCTCTCAACAAAGTTAAGGTCCACTATAGTGAAGTGGATACCTAGTACATTCAAGTTTAATTTATAAAGTCTATTTTATTTTATTATAAATATTTATTTGTGGTTTTCCTCAAATAAATATTTCGTAAAGTGTCAACGTCAAAAATAGGAAACAAATTGTGAACCAACACCTGTTTCTGGCGTTACAATTTCATACATATATTCACATTAAATTCGAATTTCGCACAACAAATAATTCATATGAAAAGATTAGGTATAATCTGTATTTGATTTAACTGTGTCTTAATATTTCATATTGTTCAAACCATAGCCATGGCTACCATGATGTGAGGTGTGTGTGAGGTTTGTTGAGAAATGATGAACACAAGACAACAGTTACAGAATTATATTACTGAATGACTAAAATACAATATCGGAATAAAATATAGAATAGCGAAGCGCAACGCTAGTATTGATCTCAATTACAGATATAAGTTCATGTGAGAAGTGGAACGTATGACATATATATATTAGTAGTGATGATGATGATGATGATGATGAGTGAGATAGAATTTCTATATCAATAAAATAAAATAAAAAATTGCCTCAATTTCACTGTTTTTGGGCATTTTTATTGGTTAGTTGATACTGATTGATTGTTTGTCCACCTAGTTGAACTCTGTTTTGGAGGCGCTACTGCTACTGTGACATATGTTTGTATGTGGGTAGTGGTGCATTTGCATGGTGAGAATAATTGTCAAAATAATTGGTGAAATAATTAACAGTCGGTACGTTAATTATAGTGATTATATAGGCTATATTGTATTGTTAAGAGTATCAACAGCAAAAATGATGAACCCAAATATAAAGGAAAAAAAAAAGAAAAATATATTATCATGTCCAACTTATTGTGCAGGTACCTTGTACCCCTCCATTTAAATTTGCATTTTGTTTTTTTTTTGTACTGCGAGTAGTTTAATGAGGTGGGGTAAAAAAAATAAAAAAATAAGGGTTTGCTGGGCAAAGCCACCCAATGAATAAAAATTTGAAAATTATGAAAACAAGCAAGTGACACAAACCACACATGTCTCCTCTCTCTTATAATGAAAATGATTTTACCTTTATTTTTACACTTGCATGTTGTGGAGATTTCTTGGATAAATAATTATTTTTGTCAAAAGAAAGAGGAGACATGTGCGAGTTATGATGCTCTTATGAGTTTATAATTTTCCAATTTTGATTTACTGAGGGCTTTCCCACCATCGCCCTTTTTTTTACCACACTTCACCCAACCTCCCACAATGCCACAATATGAAAAAGAATTAAAAAAAAATCTAATCTACTTCACCTAATCACCCACTACTTATGTTGCAAACCATGAAAATAATTCTAAAATCTCCCTCTTAAGTCCTAGGTAAAGTACCTGTGATACTTGATAAATGGATTTACAAGAGGATTAGAAACACGTTATTCCATATAGTACCTCATTATTTTCCAATATGTTATTTTATCTTACTAAACATTCCTCAACAAAAATTGTGAGTACCTTGGGTAAGGCTCTTAATCAGACCTGAGTTGAAATATACACCATTTTGAATATTACTTTTTCCCAACACCATTTTGTTCAGTTAGTTGAACATGTGCATCTTTAGTAGACAAAAAAATTTACGATTAGAAAAATTACAATCCCAAATGGCATATGTCTCAACTTGTTAAGAAGTAAAGATATTTTGATAGGAAGTGGTGCTTGTTTTAGGGTTAATGCAGGCTAGGCTAGAGATTGATAACTGCTAGTAAACTAACATGGTAGAGAGACTACTCCACAAGTTAGAACCATAGCATAATAATGAATAGAGGATGTACACTAATCTAAACACAAAGTATACAATATTTTCAGCTTGGGGCAAAATATAAGAAAAAATTATAGGATTTACAAATCCAAATCCTCTATCCGACGAATAAAAAATATTTTGGATGTCCTCAGAAGTTTGAGGTATACAGTCCTTGATGATTCAGTTGTATGATTTTGTTATGTACAAAATTATTAGTGTTTTGACATTATTTTCTTCTTCTTCTGTGCTTATAATCAAATGTTCTTCGTGGTCCTTTAAATAATTAATTCCCTTATTTTCATTGAATCAAACATCGCAGGTAATGAATAACTTATGGGTATAGAGATCTCTAACACAATATCCTATGTTAGTAAAGCCTACAAAAATGGTTTTGTCAGCCTCCAGAGTAAGCTTGGGAACTATGTGATCAATATTTTTCCTTTTTACCTTCATTGCAAGCTGCTACCTAACCTCAATCAGAATGTGGCAACAGGCCAACGAATCAAAAACACAAATTTGATAAATGTGAAGCAAATTCATAAAACATCTCATAAGGTGTGGTACTATTGTAATTTTCCTGAGAAGGGCTACGATTAATTAAATAAATGGCAGTCATTATTGCAAATGACAAAATTTTGATTTGAGATTAGAGTGAAATAGCGTTGCTTGAATTCTGGACATTAATATGTAATTTTCCCTTTTGGCAGTCTCATTTAATTCCAGAGAATATGGTACCATGGGTTTAAGAAGTATACTGTTTGATTCACAAAAAGACTTCATCTGTTCATTGAAATATTCCTTCACATTATTACATTGAAAAGTACCAAAATTTGTTCCACAGGGTAAAAAATTTGCTAAATGCTGTGAGGATTGCTGATTTCCCAATAATAGGGATAATAATGGATGTGTATTTTGTGTAGGGATCGATGAACATGAGGATACGATGTTTACAGTATACACCTGGTGAAAGGGGACCCACAATATCCGAGGAAACTATTTCTTGTTTTCTTGTTGGCTTCAAACGAGTTACCATTATGACCTAAGCAATGTGATTTGGCTCTTATACAAGTTTCACAGTCCCTAAACCTGTCTTCTCAAAATTTAATCGAATGAGGTATTCCTTTTGACATTGTGACCAGCAATTTTACATTTTTCCACTTTTTGACCCAGTCTAAGGTACCACATCATCTTCCAAGTAGCCAAATTTCCTATTCTCTCATTAGGCTCCTGATCACCTTCTGAATTGGTATATACTTTTATTTTCTTCTTCTTATTATTATTATTATTATTACTTTCATTTTACTTAGATTTCCTATTTCATTTTCATTCATTTCTTCAGTCCTGTTTTCTAAATTGTTATTATTATTATGCTTGTTTAGGTTCTCATTCTGTGTATTATTATTAACTAGAAAATTATTTTCAATATTGTCAATATTATTATAGTTATTGTCAAAATTTATTAACTGTCCTACATTAAAATCTTTGTTCCTCTGTTCTCTACTCTGTGTGACTAAATTTTATTCATCATTATCTATTTGTTGGGAAATACAGGCTACTTTATTATTAAGTTCATATTTTATTATCAATTCATCAAACTATTTTTCATTGCATATTTCATGATCAACTTTGAAAAGGCTGTCTGAATGAACAGCAGTAAACACAATTTTGGATAAATCAATCATGTAGATGTTACAAATATTGAGTTGTTGGTCGATACTAAGTATGCCTTTTTCAGTCATTTTAATGCCAGATAAATTATGTGAATTGGCATCAGGAACATAATGGATGTCCAACAACTTGATTAAAATAATTTGCTTGTATTAGTCCAGATTCATAACACAAACATACATCTCACCAACATGAGTGAAGTATAGAAAATCATTCTTCAATGCACACTGCAATTTAACAAGTTTGTTCAGAGCTTCCAGATTCCACAAATTTGTCAAACACGAAGTGATGTGCATGTTGGCTCCTTTATCAAGCACCACTTGCTTATTCAGCAGTTTCAAAGAACATGAAGATTTCTCCCAAAAGGTTTAGTAACAAGAGCCTTCATCAGATTCAAGACCAGTAGGTAGGATTGCAGTTTTGCTATAACATAAAGGCAAAGGCTTTTTTGTTTTCTTTATTTTCTCCATTTGTTTCTATTTTCCTCTGCATTTTCATGAGTCAATCTATCACTCCTTAGGATTAACATCGAATATAATTTTTTGACAGTCTTGTTGGCAGGACTTAAATTTTTGTATTTCAACATTACAATATCAAAGTCTGAGGTAAGAGATTAATAGTTGCTCAGTTTCCTCTTCTTCCAAAATATGACCACCACAATCTCTTATCTTAGAGGCTAAATTTTGAAAAATATTTAGATAGATTTTCATATTACTGCTTTTCCTAAATTTTAGGTTTTGAAAATCCTGTTTTGCTGTGAAATAACTGACTTGTGAATTGTTCTTGTAACAGTCATCTAATCTAGCTAAAATCTGAATGACTGGCTTACAACCTTTCACTTTTAAAATTAGAGAACTATGCATACATCTAAATATAATGATTTTACTTTTTCTCGAGCTTTAAAATATTTTGCTATCTCAGGGTTACTAGTTACATACAAATCAAAATCTATACAATTTTCAAAATTTGGTTTCCTTTCTAACATTATGTAGAACTACAAATGGGTCTTCAGCATATAAGATACTTATAATAGAACCCCACCATACCTTAAAATTCCTGTCATCAAAGATTTTCAAAGGCTCAATCTTCACCATCATAACTGAATATGACCAACAACAAAAAATTAAACAAATGTAAAACAAATGGATAATATTCTTGTATTTCCTCTCAGTTTTGATATAACTGTTTAGCCACTAATTGATCAGGAAAAAATCACCAATCCAATCAACAACAAAATTATGATGAATAAAAATGAGTGAGGATTGAATGTAGTTGCACTCCAAATGATGATCTCAATGTAAATAATTGAAGAATGAGATCTTAAATTACCCTTAATTAATCCTAAATTATAAAATAAAAAAATTATTTTCAATAAGAAGGTTTGCAAAATGCAGAAACTGCTGACTAAAAACAATGATCAACAATAAAAAAGAGTATTGATTGAAAGCAGTATCATGAAATTTCAACTTTAGAGCCACAGAAAAAAAAATTGGCCAAAATATTGAAAAATGCACAAAATTAAATATGACGAATGCAAATTAAATGTAGATACATATGAAAATATGTCAATAATGCATCAATTATATCAGAATAAATGGTAATAATGCATCAAAAAATAGGAAAAATGATTTAACACAAAGGATTCATTGCTAAACCAAGATTAAAATCGGTAAAGAAGTGGATTCAAAAAAAAAAAAATTTCAACATCGTAAAAAAGGATCAACATCGAAATCTTTTTGGTTTATGGGTCCATCTGTCAGAGAATTCAAAGTCCGGAATTGAGGGAAACCATTGGAAACTGCCCAGAAATAAATAGATAAGTCTTCAAAAAAGGGTAATAAAACTTAATTTTTTACTAAAGTGCTTGATTTAAGCCCGTAAGGTAGAAAAAATTGAACGAAATTGTGAAGTCAGGTCATATCTTGCTTGCTTCATTCATGTTCATATGTTGAAAATGTATGCAAGGTAAGAAGAGTCAGGACCTGTAAAATTATTGAAAACTGACCTTTGTTTGCTTTGTGTAAGGGCAACGAAAATTGCCATTTTATTTTTTCTCTTTGTGAGAACACATATATCTCAGTTGATATATTTTTGGAATACCTTTGTTAATAAATTTTTCAATTTGGCAATTCTTTTGGAAACCATAACTTGATTTTAATTTTTTTTTCTCATTTTCAATTTTTTTTTGAGCATTTAATGAAAAATAAAAACGCTTTATAATTTCATTCATCTTCTCCATATAACTTATAAATATTTTATTAATCTTACATTGACTACAGGCATTCATTACTCATACATGGTGATTTGAATTCCAGTTATTTTTTAATTTCGTGTCATTATTGAATAATTGGCCATATTTTATTACGCAACCAACAATAAAATTTTGAAACGAAGGTTGATTACCAATTTTACCATTTGTAATTTTTGTGTGACCCATACACAGTATTATATGTTATGTTTTTATTTGTATTTTTAATTTGTTACAACATAGAGGTTGGTCATCAGGAATTGCAAGGCGGTGTTGAGATTCAATTCCCTCACAACTGCCCTCTACCTGAGACAACCTACAATAATAATAATATATATATTGATAGATTACCTAAACTGACAATAGTTCTGTTTGATAGGATTACACTAACTTACACCAACTTACACCAGTAGGGATATTCCACAAATATTCAAGTAAAATTTGGTTCAAAGTCACATAACATTCCTACATTTGTGGAATTGCCTTCCTGGTGTAGGTTGATGTAAGTTGGTGTAGTCCTATCAAACAAGAGCTATTATGTTGTACATAATCATAAATTCAATGTATGGTAATACTGACTCACACAGATCAAATCTTTGCATTAAAATATAATATGTTACGTTGATCTTTTAGTCATTGAATAAACACGTTTGATTAAAGTTAACTGTTTGTATCGTTTTTTTCTTTGATCTTTGTTCACCTCTCAACAATATATAATCATTCTATTAACATTGTAATTTCATAAAATAAATAGAAAATAAAGTTGTTTCTCAATCATAGACATTCACTGCTATAGGGCAATAAAATACAACTTGAATTTCTATTTTCTGTGCAAGTTTGACTCAGTTTAATGATTTAAAAAAGAAAATTATGGCATTGGAAAGTGGAGGTTCGACAAGGAGCACTAAATTTGCCTCATATTATTACAGGATGAAAACAGGACAATGTATTTTTCCATAAGAAAAGAGTTTCATTTGATTTTCTAAGAATGGGAAAAACTTTAATATGAATGATCACTAATCATTAGAGCATAATCTTCAAATCCTACCAAATTTTAATGATAAAAACTCATTTTTAAAAGAAATTTTTGCATTACAAGATCAATACATATTGTACCAATTTTCATTCTTTATCCTGTTTCTGGCTGATTGCTATCTTTGCCAACAGAATGCGTATCTTTTGCCTCTACTTTCCCATCAAAATACCGCAAATAAAAAATTGAATAACCACATTAAGAATAATTATCTTATACATGATCTTAGCATACCATTAAATGATCCTTAAGACCATCTGATATCAATAGTTTTTTCTGCAAGTGTTTTACTAGACTTGTAAAATTTCTTATTCTGACTATGGCTCTTCTTTTGTACTGCTTCAAAATGAGATTCTCCTTCTTCAGTTTCAAAATTTCACGTTTCATGATGGTAATAGCTGTTTTAGCTTTCCTAGGAGTGGAAACATGAGGGGTTCCAATATCCGCTGAATACCTCCATAATAATTTTCGATTTTGTAAGGAAGTTTTATGAGCTGAATTAAAAATAAATAACATAAAAAATAAATTGAACAACCCAAGGCAATGCACCAATAATATGAAACAAGTTCAACTCACAAATGGGTGTGGAAGTCGAAGTTGAAGGTAACATGGATGTTCCATTAATCGAGTGATCCATAGTGGTTGATGCTGTGAAAGCAAAATCAGTTGAAGATCTATCATCAAACACATGCATAAAATTTCTGGTTTCACAATCAGTGCTCATAGTGTCTGAAATAAAATACAAATATTGGAGTAACTACAAAAATTCATTTCCAGATTTCAAAAAATTTGCAACTTGTAGTATTTAGTGACACAATCACTTTAAATTAAGAATAAAATGCGAATTATTCTTTTACCAGTACAAGAAGAATTCAAAATGTGGACAGGTGATACATTACAGTCACCTTGTTCTTTAGTAGGGATAAACGAATTCATAGCCTTATCTTCAGTTTCTGCAGAATCTAAATTTAGAAAAATTTGGAATTCGTAATTGGTTTCACAATAATTTCAAATTAAGAATTAAATGCAAATGATTCTTTTACCAGTACACGTAGAATTCAAAATTCCGGCAGATGATATATTATAGTCACCCTGTTCTATAGCAGGAATAAACGAATTCATAACAGTATCTTCAGATTCTGGAGAATCTAAATTAAGATAAATTTGTAACTGATTAATTTTTATACGTTTATGGAAAACAGGAATGAACAAGGATACTCACCCAATGGGCTCAAGAATTTTGAAGGAACAGCGTTTTTATTTAGGTAACGCTTCTTTCCAAAAATTGGTACTGAAAAATCTGTTTCTTGAAAATGTTGTCCACATATTTTGGAATAACTGTTCAAATAAGTGATACCACATGCTTCAGTCCATTTTTTGCGCATTGCTGGATCATTTGGAAAACTAAAAAGGAAAACATGAATATATTATTAGACGTGTTTTCTTTTTTTCAGAAACCCCAAGAGATAACAATAATATGGAAGAAGTGAAAAGGATAATTTGCTTGATTTATAAAACATCCTTGAAAAACTTCTTTTCCATAAAATTGTACTTTTTCAATTTTCTCAAAAACTACTGAAATAATAAGCATCAAATCCCAAACGTCCATTAAGTTAAGAAACATTACGAATTCTAACTAATGGCATTCAGTTAAGATTTTCATTACCTATAATAAGATTCTCGGTTTTCATTAATTAGGCAAATGCAACATGAATAATGCCTTCGATTTTGTTTTGATTTTGCATTTATCGGTGGCTTAGGACTGTAACAGAATTTATAAAAATGATTACTAGGAACTTTAAATAAATTTTAATTATTACAATAATAATAAACGATGAATATAATGATGAATATAATATGAAAATTGATAGATAATCTTTTACACCTACTCTAATGATATAGATGGGATTGCATCTCTCTTCAGCCTTTTTCTTTTTACTTCAGGTAACTCTAGATTCGAAAAATCAGTTTTTGTAAAATGTTGGCTGCAGATTCTGATTGAGCGATTATACTCCTTAATATTACAAGCCTTTAACCACTTTATTTTGATGTTTTCGGAATTAGGAATGCTGTCAAAAGAAAAAATGTAGCAACCAAAAGAATAATTGCGAGAATTCAAAATACATAATTATGTATGAAATTGAATTGCTACCTATGATATGACAACTCTGCATCACTTGCCTGACAGATGTGACACACCATGCAGTATCGAGAAGACATAGTTTCTGACTAGAATAAGGATATAATTTTGAAACATTATCTACTTTGAAAGAAAGCAATATAAAAATGATTCTCTGGCACTATGTTTATAGATACTAAAAGGAGGTGAGAGACGGAAAATATGGGTGCAGGACAGGTAGGTAAACATTTGAAACTGAAGGACTAATTAAATACACATCAGAAAAAATTATTAATATGCTAGATGTGAGAATATCAAAATATTTTTCCTAAAATATGATTATTACTTACTCATATATGGGAATGGTATACTTGGTAGCGAATGATACAAAAAAAAATAATTATCTATGTTCACGTTTCTAGAAATGGTGAAAACTGTTTGATAGTATAAAAAATCAAATATTTTACAATTACAATCAATCTAGTCTAAAAGAAAAAATTAGATTTTGTGAGAATGGTATCTACATTACGTAAAGTAAATAAGAAAGAACAAATAAGCAAGAGTAAGAACTCTCAGATATATAATACAGGTGTGGAACCTGTCGATAGTTATCGATATAACTATCGATATATATTCAACGTACATATCGATATAAGACATCGAGAACCTAAAGAATATACTACGCCATATTATATGTTACTTATTACAGTTTGTCCTTGTACTCATACAATAAACTCTTATAGTTCCTCGTGTACATATTATTCTTACATGGTAACAGCAGCAAAGTTAATGAAGTATTTTTGAATGTGATTTTAATTTAAAGTAGCCAAATAAGCCATCTATCAGTGAGTAAAATTATCACCAAGCCAACTACTGAGAATACCTGTAAGTACAGTAAATATTTATTACTAGAATAATAAAATTTAAAAGACATGTTAACGAATTTGTTTGAAAATTGGGTGATAAAACAAAGAAGTGCGCCATTAATGAAAACGTGGTGCGAACACGTTTTTGAAAAATAACCGAAATTGAAAACATGAAATTAGTCAAGAATGAATTAAATAATAATAAATAATGAACATATTGTGTAGAATAAATTTATTTTTCAGAAAATTAAGTATTCTGTCGATCAGATGTAAAATGATGAAAACGTGGTGTGAATTTGGCTACGAAAATTCCCACGAAAAACGAAAGTTTAGCCATTAATTATTGTTTAATTTAATTGTTTTATAACAAAGATCTGGTTGCCATGACATGAACCTACTATAGTATGGACGTTGGTAGGTGGTTTATTGACAAATAAATATAACTAATATTGCACTTGGGTACTTAGACAAAAAATCCTGGCCAGGTTAAAGCGTCCAAATTTTATCTACATTAAAAGTAATCTAGACCAAAGTAAAATTGTAGATAGATCCCAAGAGAGTGCAATTACAAGGAACTACTTAAAGTAATAGTGGTAAACGTGGTCTAGAGTTTACGTAATCGTAGCAGACATTATATTTTTGATACTTATCTAGATGTTCCTTGTGTGACATTATAATTAATCTGTATTTATTGTTGTATACAGAACGTTGTAAAAGAATCAAGAGAGACGCAAACGATAGTGACAATGGTACCAAAAGATCAGACACCGTCCACGCCAGTGGAGAAAACAATGTCGAGAGGACCGTCAAAGTTTCTTGACACGAGAGCAGACAACATGATCTCAAGAGCGAGAGAAATTAAGGCAATAAAATTAGGGATAGATTGATATTTTACTATCAACCCAGCATCCTGCATACGTCTCGTGCTTGGATTAGAGCTGAGTCTGATTAAAAGGTTAAATGTAATAATTGAGGAACAATTAATTAATAATCAGGTTCCAGACAAGAGACAAACAGACATCTATGAGAAAATGAAGAACCTGCCGACATATGATAACAACCCAATGGAAACTCCAGGCAAACAGTGGGAAGAAGCACAAGACGATGTAATGTTTGCAAGACCGGAAGTTTCGAGAAAAGATAGTAGTGACAATGTTCCAGAGATTTCGAATATAAGACTGGAGGACAGTGCAGGACCAAGTCAGTCCAATGAAAACAACGTTGTGAGACAGCCAGCACCGACTGAAGAAGAAGAAAACTGGGACAATCCACCACCGACACAAAGAAACTACAGCGAAAAGACAAATAAGACAAATAAGACAAGTAAGACAGGTAATAATGAGCCATTAAACAGACATTTACAGATGATAACAGATCAAGAAAATTAGAAAACATTGAGAACATGCAGACGCAACAACAGTCATTTAATACAAAAGGTAATGATTCTGACATTTTCGATGATATTTTAAGAAAATTTTTGAAAATTGATAAATCACTAGATCGAAACGAGAAAAACGATAGTCATAGAGGTATGTAATTATAATAATAATCCCAGTCATTTAGACAAAAACGCTAATAATTCGGATTTAAATGTTGTTGAGACACAAAATAATAATAAGGAATATAGAAGTAAAATTAAAGTAACGGCAAAGAAATTATCAATGATGATAGATTTTAGAGTTTGGTTAGAATCGTTTAATATGTTTGTAAACAGATATAAATTTTGGAAAGCTTTTGATTTGATAAATCCTGTTGCAATTAGTGAAGAAAATACTAGAGATAGATGTGATGCAAAAGCTGTTTTATTAGAATTGTTAGATGACAAACATGCAAAATTAATTTTTGGTGAACCATATCCTTCAAAATGTTTAAAGAAAATTGCAGATTATAGGGAACCCCAGACAATAATGTGTAATTTAGTTATTTCAGAAATTTATTCATTGAGATATTATCCAGAAAGTATGGAATTAAATGATTGGTTTGACAAATTTGAGGAAATAGAAAGAAAGATTAGATTAACGAATAAAGGATGGGATGAGAATAGAAAACTTGAGGCTTTAAAATTACAAATGCTTTTAGCTTTTCCAAACTTATCGGCAAGAATAAATACCGTAATGACGTATGAACAAATAAAAGCGATAATTATGGAAGAAGACGTATTAGTAAAAGAAAGGAAAGGAATTTCAAGAAGCAAAGGAATTAATTATGTTCAGACAAATAGATTTAAGTTTAATAGACCAAATAAGACACGAAATTTAAAGACAACTAATTTTTCAGGACGCCCGACGTACCAATGTTTTAACTGCAGTGGGTACGGGCATGTGGCAAGACATTGTTTGAAAAAGCCAGGACATAATCCGTTACCAAGAGAAAAGAGAACAAATAGTGTCACAAAAGGTAGCCCTTATTGGCGATGTTTCAAAAAAGTGAAAATTAAAGTTAAGCCGAAATTCAAACCGATTTATTTTGTAAAATCAACAGAGCAGAGTGAATCGACCAAAACTACAGTTTCAGAGGCAACTAGTAGACCAGACAACGAAAGAAGAAATAAAAGAAAACATCGTCACGACAAAAAGTCCAGTAAGAGCAAAAGAGGCCACAGATACCATAAGAAAGGAGCGCGTACAACAAAGAGATGGAGAGATAGAAGTACAAGTTCGAGTACATCATCAGCGAGTAGTTCGTCATACACTAGTTTGTCAAGTTTGTCAAGTGATTTGGATAGAAAGTTGCATAAAAGTAAATTGTCAGTAAAATCGAAAGGTATGAAAAGAATAAGAAGTATAATTAAATTTAAACGTAAAAAGTTCTCTAAATGTTTAAAAACGGATAGGAATACTAAAGTAATGTTCATAGCTGATACTGGGGCAACAGACCATTTTATTAAAAGGCTAGATAATTTAGTTGAAATTACGAATCTTGAAATCCCAGAATATATTTCGTCTGCCAATAAAGATAAATCCGTAGACATTAAAATCACCCATAAAGGAAATTTATATGTAAAAGACATAGAAGGGAAAACTTTAAAAATTAATAAAATTAAATATTCAAAGAACTTAAATGAAAATTTATTATCGATACATAGGTTAACAAAATTGGGTTATTATGCAGTATTTAGAGATAAAACTACAGAAATTTGTAATGAAAAGTCAAATAAGATAGTCATGTTAGGAAATAAAATGGGAAAATACTGGTGGTTCAATTTTGATATAATCACTTTTTCGAGAATATATTTAACTGATAAAGAAAAAGATTCATCTAACGAATCAGAAATTGAAAAATACGCATATAATAACACTAATAGTTTACATGATAATCAGTATTCTAAAGTCAAAGATGTGTGGTCAGAAAGTGAGTCAGAAAGTCATATCATACATCACAACTATGATAAGTCAAAGCCAAGTACGAGAAACCAAAATCAAATCAAGAATTGTTAGAATATCTAGATCTGGGTGCAGACATAACAATAGATGATTTAAATAATTTAAAACTACCGTGTGAAAATTTGATAAAGAAAAAGTTGGGCTATTTATATCATGTTAGACTAGGTCATGCGTCTATGGACTATTTAAAGACAGCATCAGTCACGTATGATTGTCTTAAAAATATAGATTTTGACACTGAAATACAAGAATGTGAAGTATGTCATTTGGCAAAAGTTAAAAGATCCCCTCATAAAATGTTAAGAGAAATAGCAGATAAACCAATGTTTCGTATACATAGTGATTTAATGGGTCCAATTAAACCGATAGGAGTAATAAATAAAAGTGTTTATGTAGCAACTTTCACAGACGATTTTTTGAGATATACAATGACATTTAATATGACAAATAAGTCAGAAGTAGGAAAATACTTTAGAGAATTTATAGAAACTATGAGAACTCATTTAGGGGATAGAAAAATTAAAATTTCATATCTTCGAATAGACGGAGGTAGGGAATATTTAACTGTAGACATGAAGCATATAGTCAAAGAAGAAGGTATAATGTTAGAAATAAGCCCGCCAGATACCCCCGAACTTAATGGTACAGCTGAGAGATTTAATCTCACAGCTATACAGAAAACAAAAGCATTGTTATTAGATAGTGGATTACCACTAGAATTTTGGGAATTAGCCATACAACAAGTCACGCACATTCATAACAGATTGCCACATAAAAGATTAAAAATGAAAACACCCTATGAAATGCTCAAAAATAGAAAACCCAAAATTGAATACATACATAGATTTGGATGTATTGCAATAAGAAAATTACCCCATGCCAAAACAAAAACGTCAAAATTTAGTGAAGACGGAGAAAGCTGTATTTTAGTAGGATCTAATCCTCAATCATGGCTACTCATAAAACCCGAAAGAGGAAAATTAATTAAGTCAAGTAATGTAACGTTTCTAGAGTCAATTACCCTTAAAGACAAATATCCCAGAAACTATTTTGAAAAAGAAGGATTACCGAGAATTGAATTAATTAACTGGAATAATATAGAAGATGATACGCAAGTAGATCTATCAAATGGTATACCTGAAAACTTTATAAATGAAAATAATTCGGAAGTAATATTAAAGTCAGAGAAATGTAAAAAGAATAAAAATAAAGTTAGAATTAGAGTGTCGTCAAGTGAGTCTTCATCAGACATTAATGATTCAGAGGGAGAAGTTGAATTCGAACCGAGTGAAAAGATAATAATTGCGACAGATAGAGAGAATAGATATTTTGCCATGATGTGTGAGATAAATAAAGTTCCAAAAACGTATAAAGATGTATTAAACAGTAATGAAAAAGAAAAATTGATGGAGGCAATTAATTCAGAAATAAAATCACTATTAGGAAGTAAAACTTGGAAATATGTAAAGAAACCTGAAGGTAAAAAGATTATGGATTCGAGATGGATTTTTGTCAAAAAGTTAGAACCAGGAGGTGTGTATAGATATAAAGCTAGAGTAGTAGCTAAAGGTTTCCAAGATCATCATGTGTATGATATGTCCGAATTATATGCACCAACCATAGGTTTAGCACAAATAAGAATGTTCTTGAGCATAATAAATAAAATGGGATGGAAAATTATTCAGCTAGACGTAATAGTAGCATTTTTAAATAGCAAATTAGACAAGAAAATTTACCTAAAAATACCAGAGGGAGTAGATGTAAACAAAAAATTCAGAAAAGAGAATGTATGCGAATTAAGAAAAGCTTTGTACGGATTAAAAGTTAGCCCAAAAAGGTGGTATCTAAAATTTAAAAAGACAATGAAAAGTATGAATTTTAACTTATATGAAGGTGAAGCCTGCATATTTTATTGGTGTCAAGGGGGAAAGATGGTTACGTTAGTTCAATATGTTGATGATATTTTAATCTCAGGAAATAATGCAGAAAATATTTACAAAACTCAAATTAAACTAAGTAAAACTTTCAAAATGAAAGTTCTAGGTGAACCAATAAAATATTTAGGAATAGATATTGAGCGAAACTTCGAGACAAAAACGATGATGTTATCTCAAACAAAATTTATAGAATCCCTATTAAAGAAATTTAAATTAGAACATGTAAAAGGAAGTGATACACCAATGTTAACTAATCAAGCCATAAAGAAATCTGATTCAGAAATTAAGTTAGAAACACAGTTAAATTTAAAAGAAAAGATACCCTATAGAGAAGCAGTGGGTGCTTTATTATATTTAGCCTTAAGTACTAGACCCGATATTATGTTTGCTGTAAATGTTTTGACACGAAAATCTCATGATTTTGGATTAATAGAATGGGCTAAAGTAGAAAAAGTGTTCAAATATTTGTCACGTACAAAAGACCATAAATTAGTATATAAAGGAGAAAATAATGAGTTAGTCAGTTTCTGTGATGCTTCATTAGGAATAAATGACCCCGATAGAATATCCACAACGGGATATATAATATTTCTTTTTGGAGATGCAATAGTATGGAAGTCAAATAAACAGAAAATTGTAGCAACGTCATCTATGGAGGCAGAATATATAGCACTAAGTACGTCAACTAAAGAATTAGTTTACATAAAACATCTTTGTAGACTAATTCTAAAGAAAGAAATTAAGCCAATTATTTTCGAAGATAATCAAGCAGCAATAAAAGCCACTAAATCAGACGCATCGAGGGCTCTAAGACACTTAGTAAAGTTAAAGTATCATTATGTTAGAAATAAAGCTTTTCAAGACAAGGAAATAGACATAGTATGGGTACCAACAAAAGAACAAATAGGAGATTTATTTACAAAAGCTTTACCGAAACCTTTATTTCAAAAGTTTAGAAAAGAAATCTTAAATTATAAAGTAATAGAATAAGACAATTAACTAATGACAAAAATGTATTTTATATGTTACAGCATTATCTCGTAAAGGTGAATAAACGAAGTACCTGAAACAGAAGCTCAATAAGACATTTATAAGTCTGACATTATTTTGTATTTTTGATATTTAGAATTTAAGTTTGTATTGTGATTTTATACTATGAATTTATGTGATATTTGTCAGTCATGAAATTTATTGAACTAAGTGTTGTTTGTTTAAAGTCAATCGAAAGATCAGTCAATTAAGTTTATGAATTTAGTTATTAAGCGTTTTCAAAGTCATTAAGTTTATTGTTGTTTGTGAACTGATCCATAATTTTCGAGACTGTCCTTTTCAGTATTTTGCTACTGTTTTTCGTTTTGTTTATTATACGACATTTATGAAAGTAAACTGACTCATTCTTATTTAATTGACGTAATAAGAGGGAGTGTGAGAATGGTATCTACGTAAGAGTATTTCGTAAAGTAAATAAGAAAGAACATATAAGCAAGAGTAAGAACTCTCAGATATATAATACAGGTGTGGAACCTATCGATAATTATCGATATAACTATCGATAGTTATCGATATAACTATCGATATATATTCAACGTACATATCGATACAAGACATCGAGAACCTCAAGAATATACTACGCCATATTTTATGTTACGTTACAGTTTGTCCGTTGTACTCACATAATAAACTCATATAGTTCCTCGTGTACACATTATTCTTACATATTTGTATGAAGGCATTAGCCACTAAGGACCAGTTGGCTGATGGACTTACCAAATTTAATTGTTTTCAAACTTTAATGTTTGGCTGAGGTGGTTAGCGCCCCTCATCACGGAACAACCTTAAATGTCAAGTTTCCTAAGTATACGTATACACTGTTTTAATGTGTTATTATTGTTTTAGGATATTTTATGCATGTACGTTCCTATCTTTTAATATAGTTACCATATCGTTTATTAATTTTATTACTAGTCATATCAATTTTTTAATCTCATGTTCCTTAATAGTTTCAAATTTTAAATGTGATATTATGTTTTTTGCTAGATTTTTTGTGTGTTTGTATTTAGGAACACTTTGACATTTTTAAATAAAATTGCAGGTTTGAGGGGAGGTATTGATATTCCCATTGTTTGGCAAACCTGCTCTTTATAATATCTTATAGTGTGGTAACACTGTTTATTTTGTTATATTTTTTCTGCTATGATATTTGTGAGAGTAATAGCAAATTATATTATACGTCGACTTATTATTCTCGCACATCATATGTTGTGGTAACACTGTTTTGTTATTATTTGTAATCTGTGATTTTTGTGTTTGAAACCCAACTGTGATTATATGTTTTGTATGCCTTCTGTGAGAATTACTGAATCAAACGATGACAAACTTCATGACCAAACGAATTATTAAACGCCATATGAAAAGATGAATATAATATCACAACCGAATTTGAGTAAAAACACAAGATTTAAATTTCAGTGTAAAACGAATTTATTACACATATATCAGCTCAATGGCTGGTTGTTGAGAGAGTGACAGTTTCATATAGATAAACACAGAATAAACAGCTTACAATATCACAGATTGTTACAAATCACAGTCAAATAATATCAGTCACGATTTGGAGGTTATCATTTTTCTCACACGCCTCCTCAAATCTGACTGAGCAAAAACAAAAGAATGTATACACACAAAAATTTTCACATAATATGTAAGTCAGAGTGTATAAATAAAAACATGATTAAAACTTATTAAATATTGGTGATCATCACTGTCAGTTAAAAATTATATATGAGTTAAAAACATTATTACAGCATTGACTAGTTAAAAGTTTCAATATTATATGGGATACATCATAGTACAAAAAAATTACAAACGCACAATTATTATAGTCATTCTAGGTTTAAGTCTTCAACAAATTTATTAAATACTGGTCGAACAAGACCCTTTGTGAAAATGTCACCTAACTGGTGTTTAGTCGAAGTATACAAATATTTAAATACAGTGTCAACATAATCACAAATAAATCTAAATTTAGTGTCAATATGCTTGGAACGTTTAGAGTTCCATCTAGCTGACTTAATTAAACCTAGGCAACTCTGGTTGTCTTCAAATATAGCGCACTTATTATTATGAGTAATCCCAAAGTCAGTTAAAAGGTTGCAAAACCAAAGTCCTTCAGTCGTAGTATCGCATAAGGCGATCAACTCACTTTCAGTGCTAGAAAGAGCAATTGTGGGTTGTTTTCGACTGGACCATGATACAACAGAACCAAAAACTTTAACACAAGTGCCAGAAACGGACCTTCGAGTCGAGACGCAGTTTGCCCAATCGGCATCAGAATACATTTCTAAAATAAAATTATTATTTGATCTTCGAGTGTAAGTCAACTCAAGATCTTTGGTTGTGATAAGATATTTAAGTACACGGCTAAGATATTTATAATGTTCTAATGTGGCAGCACTAGCAAATTGACTAAAGTACGATATGGCATAGCAGATGTCTGGACGTGAGCCTAACATGATATACATGAGACAACCTAATAACTGCTGATATTTATTATTTAATTTTTGATCTAGACTATTAATGTCTCTAGTTAATTGCAGTTTAGGTTCAATCGGAGTGTATGTTGGAGTACAATTTTCTACTTTAAATCTTTTTGAAACAGACTCAATAAGTGATTTTTGATTAATTTTAATTATTCCACACTCTCGATTATATTTTACGTTAAGTCCCAAATATTTATTTATTTCTCCCAGGTCCTTACTTTTAAATTTTTCACTAATTTTATTTTTAAAATATTGAATAAGTTTTAAATCATTAGAACTGATGATTATATCGTCGACATACGTTAACAAATAAACTATTGATTTGCCTTGACAATATACATAAAGACACTCATCAGCTTTACCTGGTTTAAATTTTAATTCCGTTAAAAATTGGTGAAACATAGTGTTCCACACCTTGGGCGACTGTTTAAGCCCGTATATAGAACGATTTAACAACAAAACATCATTACAATCAGAATTTGGTTCAATGCCTTCTGGAATTTCTAAATAAACTTTTTCTGACAATCTACCATTCAGAAAGGCACTACAAATATCAATCTGATGAATATAGAAATTTAATTGATTGGACAGAGCAAGTAGAGTTCGAACAGTTGATAGCTTGGCAACTGGAGCATATATCTCAGTAAAGTTAAAACCTTCTTTTTGTTGGCAGCCCCTAGCTACAAGTCGGGCTTTATACAACATGTTGCCAACAGAATCAACTTTCTTTGTAAAAAGCCATCTGCAAGTGATTGTCGGTTCATTATACGGACGTTTGACCACCTTCCAGGTGCAGTTCGAAGTAAGAGCATCAACTTCATTTTTAATTGCCTCTTTCCAACTTTTAGATTCAGGAGAACAATTCGCCTCCTCAAACGTCTGTGGACAATCACTTTCGATAGCGCTAGCTGTAAAAAAGCACGAATTAACTACATCATCAAAGTGTACATCATTTATAACAATGTTATCGCCCACATTGCCATCAACTTCAATCAAATCAACATTCGAACCATCTACTTCTGTCAAAATCGGATCTCTTTCATTATATTTAGATTTAATAATTGAATTTTCATTAAACTCTACATCTCTAGAAATGAGAATGTCAGGCTTAGGTTTGCTCACGTCCAGCAACTTATATCCGCCAGGAGAATATCCTACCATAATCAACTTTTTACTTTTTCTTTCAAATTTATGAGAACTGTGAACCCAATGAAGCATAAAGGCATCGCAGCCAAACACCTTCAGCTTTTCATAATTAAAAATTTTATTATGCCATCTTTCAAAAGGAACGAATTGTTTTCTAGTAGGGCATCTATTAATAATATAAGATGCACACATTAAAGCTTCGTTCCAAAAAACCTTATCTAAGCTGCTTTCATAAATTAATGTTCTGGCGCGTTCACATAATGTTCGATTCATACGTTCAGCCTTCCCATTTTGCTGAGGGCAATTTCCCACGGTTGGCTGTAATTCTATGCCTTTTTTGGCGCAATAGGTTTTAAATGGACATTAATATACTCTGTGCCTTGGTCACATCTAAGTGCCTTTACATTACAACCAAATTTATTTGCAACTAATTCATTATACATCTTAAACTTAGAAAGAACCTCAGTCTTATTGTTTAGCAGGTACACAAAACAAAAATTTGAATAGTCGTCAAGAAAGGTTAAAAAATATTTCTTATCGTCATAAGCAACAGGATTTATTAGACCACATAGATCCGTATGGACCAACTCAAGTGGTTCTTTTGTTTTTGGTTCGTGACGATCAAAAGGTTTGCGATGTTGCTTGCCCATGACACAGGGCTCACAAAAAATTCGATCTTTCAAATCAATTTTTCTGATAAGTTCCCTTTTAGATAACAACTTCACATCATTATTATTTAGATGAGCCAACCTTTTGTGCCATAACTCCATCGGACTATTTGTGCATAAAGCAGTTAGATTACAAGATTCAGTTACATTACTTGAAAAATGAGTGATATATAGGTCCGATATGGTACTTTTACCCGTTATTATTACTTTATTATTATTAACTTCATCAATAATATCTACCATCTCAGCCCTAAATTATGAAAGGAAACCAGCATTTCCCATACGTTTAACAGACAACAAGTTAGACGGTAGCTCACTAGCAAAACGAACATTGTGAAGTGTTACATCAAAACCTAAATTTGACTTTAATTTAACAGTACCAACTGCTGAAACAACAAGCGAGACATTCTTTTTAGCAATCATAATAGACATAGGCTTCTTTAATTCAATATACTCTGTAAATAGAGTCAAGTCATTAATTATATGTGAGGTGCTACCAAAATCAACTACAAACGGTACACCAGATTTAGATTTACTTTCAAAGTGTGTGACATGACCATGAGCCATAAAATTATATCCTACCTCTGAACAGTCATTAGATGCCTGTAATGCAGAAGAGCCCTTAGAATCATCCTTTGGTTTCTCCTGATTCCTTTTAGAATAACATGTTTTCGCTATATGACCAAGTTTGCCACAAAAATGACAACGAACATTACTGTAATCACGACCTGAATTATTATTTTGATTTTTATAACTATTATTATTCCTATTAGACGAACCTGCATCATGATTACTGTTACTATTTCCCTGACTAGAATTATTATTTTGTGTTTGACTAGAATTACTTCTACGGTCACCATAGCTGCCACTATTTCCCTGATTTCTACGAAAATTATTGGACTGAAAATAATGACGTCCTCTACCACGAAAATTACCCCTATATCGACTGTTGCCACGTTGAAAACCAAAAAAGACATTCTCTCCAGTAGGTGCAACATCTACTGAAGGTTTTTGAGAAACAGTTGTCGGAGGAGCCAACACAGCATCCTTTTTGTCTGACAACAAATCATAATGATATGACAAAACTTTACTTATTACGTTATCCCACGAAGGTTTTGGCATATCCTGTAACATCAAACGCAGCGGTCGATATTTGCCAGGAAGGGACTTTAAATACCACAGAATGAACTGCTTAGTCGTCGTTGGATCACCCAGTTCATCAAGTTGTTGACACTTAGCTCGAAATGACATAGTATGAGCTTGCAAATCACTGCCAAAAACGAATCTCTGAGCACACAATGAAGTTCGAAGATCGATGAGTTTTTGATCATCATCACGTTTCGCCGAATTGTAGATCGATTCAAGCATATCGCGAGCGAATTCAAATCCCCTAATGACTTCCAAAAATTGATCGTGCACATTATTTGCGATATAAAACATAGCTTTAGAATTCTTAGTACACCATTCAGCATTCCGATCCTTAATTGCAGGAACATGATGCGCAACTTCGTAGAGATCTTTCTTCCGCAACAGCAATTCCATTCGAAACTTCCAGCTCTGCAAGTTTTTGCCATCATATAATTCGATGTTGGTTTTTCTTCCACTCTCCATCTCGAAAAAATTCACAGTCACGAAGCGAAAAGCTAATCCAGTGACAAAATCAGGCTCAAAGCCAACAGAGACGAGACACGCAGAAAAACGGCAACAGCAGAAAATACAAAGAACACAAAATGACATGATCATTACCAGACAGCTTTTGACTGCAGAACTTTGCTTGAGAATCACAATAGCAGCCATGCTGAACACGACATCTGGGCCCATAACCTGTGAGAATTACTGAATCAAACGATGACGAACTTCATGACCGAACGAATTATTAAACGCCATATGAAAAGATGAATATAATATCACAACCGAATTTGAGTAAAAACACAAGATTTAAATTTCAGTGTAAAACGAATTTATTACACATATATCAGCTCAATGGCTGGTTGTTGAGAGAGTGACAGTTTCATATAGATAAACACAGAATAAACAGCTTAAAATATCACAGATTGTTACAAATCACAGTCAAATAATATCAGTCACAATTTGGAGGTTATCATTTTTCTCACACCTTCTCGTCGCTCATCAACCGTCGTAACATAAACATGTCCGCTAATATTATGTGGAATAAAATTCGTGAAATAGTGAATATTTAGTTTCTTATTTATGTGTTCGTAATGTGTGTGTCTAGTCTCTGCTCAGTGTCTTCGTTAGTTTAGGTTTCATCGTTGTATTTTCATGTATTTCGATCCGTTGGCTGTTCCAATTTTCTCACAGGTTATGGGCCCAGTTACCTGGATGTCAACGTGGTCCCCATTGTTCTGAGTCTTCAAAGTTGTGCTGTCGAATCCTGTTCATCACTCCCAAGTAGTACCATGCCTTCTAATTTATTTTTCATTGTTTGATATGTTCGCTTCTCGATGTTCCTGTGATCTCGTTCGAGTTGAATTGTTGGTCGACGTATCTGATAGTTGCTGAAATTGCTGATTTGCGGTGCAACTGATCGTCGTTACCTGTTACCGAGATGGACGTGAGAAAGCAGAATACAATTGAGCCGTTCGATGGGCAGAATGGCCGAACATGGAAGTTTAGGATGGAGGTGCTGTTGGCGAAGGAATCGTTAAGTAATATAATTGTCGATTCTTTGCTTACTGTTCGTAATAGGGGAGATGCCTGATCCAAGGAGAACGCCAAAGCTATGTTCCTGATCGCAAACAACGTGACCGATGAATACTTGGAGATGCTTCAGACTTATACCACCGCGAAGGAGATGTTCAACGTGCTGACGAACCTGATTGACAACGGCAACGACCAGACACTGATGGATTTACGAGGTGAATTGTACACAAAACGGTATGTTTCTGGTTCTGATTTGCAGAAGTATCTGCTTGATTTTCGTGCCCGTTGTAGACGATTAACTGAATTGGGAGACCTGACAACCACAAAACAGTTTATATTGGTATTGCTGCGATCGCTGCCTGCAGAGTTTCGTCCGATCAAAGTGGTGATAGAGGATGCAGAAGTTGTCACCTGGGATGGTGTGTTTATGAAGCTAAACAACTTCCAGCGTGAACTATCTTCTGATAGTAAATCGACAGTGAGAGGTAACTCTCTGAATTCTGCATCTCAAAAACCTTCATCAGTGGTTGTCACTGGTGAGGAGAACGTGTTTTTTGTGAATCATAACAGTATTGGACGAAATTCTGGTAATAATAATAGTAATAGTAATCGTTTTAATCGTGGTAGGTCCCAAAATCGAAATAATAATCGTGGTTTCAATCGAGGTAGAAGTAATAATCACAATAATAATAACTTTTATAATTCATCTTCCAATAATGAAGGTCGTAACTATAATAATAATCACAATTCTAACTCACAAAGCAACAATAATAATAATAATTTTAATGGAAATGGTCGTAGTTCTGGTAATGACAATGGACATTCGAATATTAAATGTCACTATTGTAATAAGATTGGACATATAGCAAAAAATTGCTATGTTAAAAATAGAAATAATAATAACGATAATTGTAGTAGTAATAGTAATAATGGAAATCGTTCTAATGACCATGCTACTAATAATAATAATAATAATAGGAGCTCTGCACAGATGTGCAACGAAAATTTTAATAATAATGACGATTGCTCAGATGTGGGTTATAGTTTCACAGTAAATAATAATAGTAATAATAAAATTGATGATTTCTGTAATGCAAAGGAAGATACGAATTTGATGCCTCGAACCACATTTGTAGTAGACAGTGGATGCACAATTCACATAATTAACGATATAAGTTTGTTCAGTGACTACATAGACTTGATTAAACCTCATATTATCTGTGTTGCGAAAAAGGGAGTTTCGCTTTCCGTCACGTCTGTGGGTACAGTGAAATTAAAATTGTTGAATGGTATAATAATTGAATTGAAAAATGTTAGGTATGCTCGGGAGCTGGTAAAACGAATGAGCAAGTCGGGTTTTGATACCCTGTTTAAAGAGGAATCTGTCAATGTCATCCAACGCTGCAGTGGAAAAATAGTGACCACTGGTGTTAGCGTGAATTCAGATCTTTACACAATTGATTTTTTGAAAATGTCTAGTCAATCGTGTAATCTGATGTTGGAGGATGAGTCGAGCCCGCTGACTGTGTGGCATAGACGACTTGCTCATCTGAATGTGAACGATGTTAAGTTGTTGTCAAACAGAGGTTTAATACCGAACGTTGACTCCAACCGAAGATTGTTGTGCGAGCCCTGTGTGATGGGGAAACAGAGCCCGGAAACCGTTCTTGAGGCATGAATGAAAAACTAGTAAGCCTCTGGAATTGGTACATACCGATCTCTGTGGTCCTATAAATCCTCCTGCATATAAAGGAGCGAAGTATTTTATGACATTTATAGACGACTATTCCAACTTTTGTTGTGTGTACCTGTTGACCAGTAAGACAGAAGCTTTTTCTAAATTCAGGGAATATCATGAAATGGTCTCAAACAAATTTGGTTATAATGTAAAAAGACTCCGATGTGAGCGCGGCACAGAATATTTGAACACAACCTTCCAGTCATATTGTACTGAGAAAGGAATCATTGTCGAACCTACTGTTGGTGGCTGTCCTCAGCAAAATGGAAAATCTGAAAGGATGAACAGGACGCTATGTGAGAGGGCAAGGACACTGTTATTTGAGAGTGGTCTTGGTAAGATATTTTGGTTGGAAGCCATATTGTGCTCTGCCTATATCGTGAACAGATGCCCCACAAATAAGGATTTTGTCCCTTTTGAAAGGTGGTTCAACGAACAATATGACTATAAAAAATTAAAAACGTTTGGATGCAACGCATATATGTTGTCATTCAAACATGATTCTAATAAGTTTAAAAATAAGAGTGAAAAGTTGATTATGGTAGGATACTCTCCATGTGGTTACAGATTATTAGATATAAATGCTAAGGAAATACGTCTGTCAAGGTATGTTGAGTTTTTCGAAAATGAAATAGATAATACTAATATATATAAATATACGAAAGATGATGATATTTTCACAGAAGTCACAGAATCAAATTTAGAAAATATTGAAGTTGATGGTGACTTGAATTTGGATTGTCTTCTGCAGGAAACGACTGAACATGATGAAATAGCAAGCAATATATATCTTGCTGAGGATGGCGTCCCTTTGACGTTTGAGGAGGCGAATGCTGCACCGGACAGTCTGATGTGGAGGGATGCTATTTCTTCTGAAATAAGTGCCCTGAACTCCAATCAGACTTGGTGTGTGACCAAACGTCCAAAGGAAGCCCCCACCATCACGTGTCGTTGGATTTTTAATAAAAAATATGATGTTAATAATGAGGTTTTATATAAGGCCAGATTAGTTGCCAGAGGATGCCAACAGAAGAAGGGCTTCAATTTTAATGAAGTGTATGCGCCAGTGGCAAAACTTTCGACTGTCAGGACCCTCTTGGCTGTGAGCAATAAATTAAAATTTCATATTGAACAAATTGATATATGTAGTGCCTTCCTGAATGGAATTCTCTCGGAAGATGTGTACCTTGAAATACCTGAAGGGATAGAAACTAAAATTAATAGACACGGTAATGTTTTAAAATTAAATAGGTCTATCTACGGTCTAAAGTAGTCGCCCAAGGTGTGGAACAAATTGTTCAACGAGTTCCTTGTTGCTCTTGGCTTTGTGCAGAGTACGGCGGATGACTGTTTATATATATAAAAATAAAAATGATGGTACTGTAGTCTATTTACTCACGTATGTTGACGATGTCCTGATTAGCTCAAATAATAAAACACAAATTACATTTAAAAAAAAAGAAATTAATAAAAGATTTAAGTGTAAGGATCTAGGAAAGGTCAAAAAATATCTAGGTTTAAATATTAATCACAATCGTGAAGATGGAGTACTGGAGATTGAGCAGAGGAGTCTCATTGAGTCTGTTGCTAGGCATTTTGCCGTTGAAAATTGCGCACCGACCTACACACCCATTGACCCCAAACTCCAGTTGGACAGGGATCTCAATGCGTGTGATAGTGTACTCAACAACAACTATCAACAGCTCGTGGGATGCCTAATGTATCTGATGCTAGGATCACGGCCCGATATTTGCTTTGCAATATCGTATTTTAGCCAATTCTCCAGTTATGCCACTGACAAACATCACAAATATCTATTAAGAGTACTTAAATATTTAGTTACCACGAAAGACAAAAAATTAATATTTTCAAATGAATGTGATAATAATGGCAATATTTTAGAAACTTTTTCTGATGCTGATTGGGGTAACTGTGTCACCACAAGATGGTCTATCTCTGGTTACTGTGTCTTTGTTTATGGATCACTGGTGTCCTGGTCCAGCAAGAAGCAGCCAACTGTAGCACTATCTAGCACTGAGAGTGAGTTGATTGCAATATGCGATGCTACCACTGAGTCGATCTGGTTGAGGGTGACTTTTGCATTCAGACTAATGCCAGAGCTGTGATTTACGAAGATAACCAGAGTTGTCTGGCTCTTCTGCACTCTGGCAAGTGGAATACTCGCAGATCCAAACATATAGATGTAAAGTACCGTTTTGTGTGCAATCACGTAGATATAGATTTTAAGTATTCGTACGTACCAACTTCGCGACAGTTGGGGGACGTTTTCACAAAGGGCTGCCCGAAGCCCAAATTTGATATGTTTTGTAAACTGTTAAAATTAATGTAACTTTTTGTATATGTTTACCATTTGTGTTAATATTTTTTGTGTTGTAATTTTTCGTGTTATTGTTGACTTTTGTCATTTTTGTTTTAATGACTTTGTTAATTTAGAAAATTTGTTTATCAGTATTTGACATAACCGTATAATTATAATTTGAGGAAGCGTGTGAGAATAATAGCAAATTATATTATACGTCGACTTATTATTCTCGCACATCACATGTTGTGGCAACACTGTTTTGTTATTATTTGTAATCTGTGATTTTTGTGTTTGTAACTCAACTGTGATTATATGTTTTGTATGCCTTCTCGTTGCTCATCAACTGTCGGTGATTTAACATGTCCGCTGTTATTATGTGGAATAAAATTCGTGAAATAGTGAATATTTAGTTTCTTATTTATGTGTTCGTAATGTGTGTATCTAGTCTTTGCTCAGTGTCTTCGTTAGTTTAGGTTTCATCGTCATATTTTTGTGTAGTTCGATCTGTTGGCTGTTCTAATTTTCTCACACATACTATCACTTGAATGGAAATCGGAGCAGAGTTTATTCTTTTATGAAAAATTTCAAACTTATTCCTTCCATTCCATATAATCACAGTTGTCATACGCAATTGTTGGAGAACCATTGATTGTAGAAAGCTGAAATTTTTTGGAATCATATAAGTATGTTAGCTGAAGATTCTGTGAAAATTTAGTCGAGTTTGTATGTTTTATTCTCAATATATCGCTGGAATTTTGTTCGAATTATGTGATTCAAATGATATCAATTCAATCTACATTTAACTGGGAAACTTCAACAATATTTTGAGAATAAAACGTATGAATTTAGCCAAATTTTCAAAAAATTTTCAGCTAACATCTGTCAATAACTCAGTAAAAATTTAGCTCTTCATGATTAAGGGTTCTCTCAAAATTGTATTCAATGTTTTTTTTTTGTTTTTTTTTTCATCAAGGCTGCAAACTGATTTTTTTTCATTAAGATACTGAATGGAAGGGAAACATGTCAATTAGGGAAAAAATGTCAAAACCAAATCCAAAGTCATGTCATACCTCATCTTATCTCTAAAAAAAGTTAAGAAAAAGTCAACCACGCAAGATGTACGGCTCTGGATTTTCAACGATTTGTGTACGGCTATCATACTCTCAAAATCTGGCAACACTGCGTAGATATATCCTCGAAGTTCACACCTATGAATAACGGTGTCGAGGCGGTGTCGATGCCTCGTGTTTTGATTTCTAAAAAATCTGATTTGAGGAAATAATCGCTATGTGTATTCGTTTATAAACACTAGGTTACGTATTACCCCATTTGGGAGAATCTGTTCATTCTGATTAGTTGATGTCGATTGAAGTGGGGTAATTTGTACGCTAGTGTACACGTGCTCGGTGACTCAGTAAATGTTAACGCAGTCGCAGTCGATCCTATTGTTTTACATGCAGCATGTCTTTTCCATCATATACATATATATCCTCGAAGATCACTAGACTTGATGAATGTTGATGTGAGGCGTACAGAACGAGGATCGAAAGAACTTGAGACTTGTGGTAATTTAGAGGTTTATTGCACGAATGAAAAATACATTATTAACAGAATACGAAATGGCGAAGCAACAGCAATGTACGATCGAAAGTAGTAGGGGAAAGCATTTCGTGGTGAGAGTGTACGTATGACATATATATATAGTGATCGTGATGATGATGATGAAGAATGAGTGAAGGTGGGATTTCCGTTACAACACCCCCCTGAAATTTTATCGAATGAGTTCTTCATCATGTCTGACGCTGAAAGTAAACGAATTATTATTGCTTATACAAAAAATATTAATATCAAAAATGACATATGCGTAATAAAATATTTCAAAAAAAATAAAAATGTTGACATCGTATTATTTAAATCTTATGGTAACTTTGTGTTTTCAAAAGAAAAATTTTTGTTTTGCTGTGCTTCGAGAACAATAAGGGTAAAATAAACAAATACATAAAAAATGGTAAAATATATGCAATAGTGGGTTAATATGTGATGCAGAATAATATATGGCATCGAAGAGAAAAAAAATAAAATAAATAAATGTATATAAAAAATAAAAATGGTAACATGCAAAAAAAATTTTCGTATACATTGATGACTAATACAAAATATATTCAGAAGTGTGCTCAAAAATATTCTCGAACATTTACGTTTATATAAGAAGAGAAGAAAAAAAGAAAAAAA
>WOFM01000382.1:0-182535 GCA_011428145.1 Ericerus pela
GCTTTTTAAGCTACTTGAAAATGTTTAAATCGTTTTTCTCTTTGAATAAATAAAATTACCTTTCATCAGTTTCATGTTTTCTCGTCATTTTATAACAAGGTACAAAGACTATATTATACTTCTAGTCTATCTCAGATGGGGTCAATGTGGAAGTGATGCTGAAATGTGGAAAGGAGGATAAGAATTGAAAATCAAAATTATTGTTGATACGAAATCCCACCTCATCTCATTCTTCATCATCATCATCACAGCATACTATATATATATGTCATATGTACAGTCTAGTCACGAAGTGTTTCCCCTTCTACTTTCGATCGTATATCGCTGTTGCTTCGCCATTTACTTTTTCGTTTGTGAAATATATTTTAGTTGCGAAATAAACCTCTTAAAAGTCTAAAGTCTCAAGTTCTTTCGATCCTCGTTCTGCATACCTCACATCATGGTAGCCATCGCTACGGTAGAACTTTGAGGAGAGACTTAGAAATTTTAAATTAATGAAATAATTATTTTTTGAAATTTAATTTACTGCTGTGCGTAAAATTTTTTATGTTTTCTATTAAGTAATACACGGAAAGTTATCGTGTTTTTCGAGAAAGTATCTCGAATTTTTAATTTATTTTGAAAAAATCAAAATTTAAATTTGAAGAATAGCTGAAGTTCCGGACTCAAATAACGGCCATTACTGGAAGTCAACGAACGCTAAATCCAGAGGGACCGCCAACGAGATCAAGAGAACAGCCAACGGAAACCTGCTCCCGTCATCGAGGACTCAACGGAGATCCAACATTGAAGACCCAACCTTTTCGGACAACCCACAACAAAATTAAAGCAGGAAGTACCAAGGTCAACGGCAAAGAAAGCATAAATCATTAGCAAGCACAGCAGAAATTATAAGGTCAAACTATTGTAAAGGTAATATTTGATGAAATTAATTATTTTTCGTATTCTGTAATTGTATTTGAAGAGAGGCAAAAATAAGAAAATAAAATTAAAGATCATATGTCCCAAATTATAAACGTGTCTGAGTGTAAAATAGGAGAATATAATATTAAAAAGGAAGATTTGGAAGAATTGGTAAAAAAGTTTGAAGGAGAAAAAGTAGTTGATCTAAAAATCAAAATTTATAATTTACCACACGTAAAATACTATACAGGTGAAATAATATTAGAATCCTTTGTGATAGACATATCAGGTAGAATAGAGGAAATCAGTACTCTAAAATATATTGTGATTTCAGAATCTTCAGTAAATTATTTTTCGAACAGAATTTACAGTTCTGCTAAATCGAAAGAAAAATTTATGAACAGATTCCTTAATTGAATAAATTTAGAAAACTGGATAAAAAAGAAAACCAAGAGGAAAAAAGTTTGATAGAAAAATTGGAAAAAGAATTAATCGAAAATAAAAAATACACACCTGTTTGTAATAAAGAAAATAATTTGTTAGGTTTTGAGAAAACAAAAGAAAAAATGGCATCCCCGAACGAAATTAAACCTATCCAAGCCCCACTCGGGAAAGTTTTTAATGGCAAATACTATTTAGATTGGCGAAGAATGATCATATCTGCCATCCGAGGTGCGGGATATTATGACATCTTTGGGGAACATGAGTTTTTACAGCCATATATTAATAATATTGATGATTTAAATTTTCGGCCAGATAAAAATATGATAAACTACTGTAAAATGCAGGATAACGCCAAAGCGTTCGTTTTAGAAAGAGTATCAAACGACATAACAAAACAGATACGAGATTGTAATACCGCAATTTTAATGCTTAAAAAATTAGATAATATTTACGGGACCAAGACCTTAGTTACGGCTAATATGGCCAAGGCAAAATGGTTAGAATTTAGATTTCAGCCAGGAGGAAACATGAAAGGTTTCTTAAAAAAATGGGATGAACTCGTAACAGATGTAAGAGACAGTGGCAAAGAGGTTACAGAAGCCGAAGAATTAGAAAATTTGCAATTGGCATTATGTTATGAACAACAAATCGCCAAAATACAATATGAAAGTCTACCCCCTAACGAAAAGAATTTAGATAATTTTAAGAGAATATTAAGGGAAGACTCAGACCAAAAGTATAGGGACCAAATTTTAAAAAAGAATAATAATGGCAATAACCATAATAATAATACGAATAGAAACAATAATAATAATGGAAATAATAATAGGTACAATTATAGAGGAAGATTTAACAGCAACTATCGAGGAAGAAATAATTATAGAAACCAAAATAATTATAATAATTTTAGAAATGGGAATAGAAATGGTTTCAATAATAACGGTCATAATGGTAATGGTAATGGTAATTCGCCGGAACCAAACCAAAATAATGGTAATACGAATAATAATATTAATAATGGTAATAGTAATTACAGGGGAAATGGTTATAGAGGTAATCCCAATTATAAAGGAAATAATTTTAGAGGTAGTACTAGAAATAATAACCAAAACAACCCTAAATGTTATAGGCGTGGGCAATTTGGCCATGTAGCACAAAATTGCGTAAGTAATAATTCCCAAACAAATAATAGTGATAGTGCGAATAGTAATCAGGGAAATTATCCACCGAAAACAAATCCAAATTCATCCAATAGTAATAAAAAGGAGAATTCGGACCAACAGGTAAAAATGTCCTGTATGGTAAAAAAATTTAATAGTAATGGAGATTGGCTGTTGAATGAATTAACTCGAGAAAATAAACAAAATTTAGAGGAAAATTATGAAATATTAAATAATAGAGCAATTCTTGATGGAGCTGCAGAAGTCCACTTAACCTCCGATTTGAATAAATTAATGGATGTAAAGAAATTTATAACCCCCATTAAATTGCAATGTGCAGGTAGAAATACATTTTTATATGCTACACATACGGGCAGAATGATCATAAAAATTGAAAATTCTAAAAAAAATCAGTCATTGATAGAACTAAACGACGTTCATTATGTGCCGGATTTAAATTTAGATATTATCTCGGCCATAAAAATAACTAACACAGGTATAATTAACATCGATCAACAAAATGAAATAGCAAACATTTATTTTATTGAAACAGCGGAAATAATAATGACCGCCAAAAAAGAAGAGGGTATATTTTACATATACTATAACGTCGAAAATAATGATAAAAAAAAAAAAAAACAAAAGATAAAGAGGATTATATGGATAAAAAAAACGTAATATGTGCCCCAGTCACCCAGGATACTAGTGATGAATGGGATGATTTCACAGTTGAAATGGAAATCATTGAGGAAAACGAAAATACCCAACAATCTCAGGGGGGTGACGAAACTGAAATTAAAAATGAATCCGATGAAAATAATGAAATAAATGAACCTAGAAATAATAATAACATAAATAAAAAATTAATAATGCACAGGAGATTGGGACATTTAAATGCCAGATATTTACAGAAATTAAAAAATTTAGCAATAGGAATACCCGAAAACATTAATTTTAAAGACGAAGATTTCGTTAATTGCCAAATATGCTGTATTGCCAACAATTCGAAACTAGGACATACGGGAATTAGAACCAAACCAACCCGAAAATTAGAATTAACATCGTCAGATATCATGGGTCCATTTACGCCCTCTGTGGCTAATCAAAAATATATCCTAACTTTCATAGACCACTTTTCTAAATATACATTTGTAATGCCCATAACCAACAAAAATCAGGTAACAAACGAATTTAAAAATATTATAATGTCCATGAAAAATAAATTTCCGGAACACCCCATAGGAACAATAAGATGCGATAATGCAAAAGAGTATACGGATACGAAAATAATAAATTACTGTAGAGAAATGGGCATAACAATGGATTATGTGGTTCCATATTCTCCTGAATTGAATGGTGTTGCCGAAAGGCAAAATCAAACATTAATGAGGAGAGTAAGGGCCATGTTAATTGATGCTAATCTCGATATAAAGTATTGGTCCTATGCTGTTGTAACAGCAGCTTACTTAATTAATAGATCCCCAACTAAAGCAAATGAAGGATATAAAACCCCATACGAATTATTTTACGGAAGAAAACCAAATTTAAAAAATCTAAAAGTATTCGGTGCATTAACATACAGACATATACCCATGGAGGTAAGGAAACAAAATGCCACAAAGGTAAAGTCCAAATCAAAAGACAAAATTGACCCAAAATTGGCGCATAGGGCAGAAAAAAGCATATTAATGGGATACACGAATACAGGATATTGTTTGGGAGATCCATATAATTCAAAATCATATATATCATGCGACGTTAAAGTAGATGAAACCCAAAACATAAAATCACTATCAATCAATAAAAAACCCCTTACAATAAAATCAGCGGACTATGAGTATGATTTGGGGATAATAAATCCTGTAGTTATGAATGTTAGAATGAAATACAATAAGGCCTACATCGAAGATAATATACCAAAAACATTCTCTGAAATTGAAACAAATCCTTTTAGAGAAGAATGGACAAAGGCCATCAATGACGAATTTGGCTCTCTCGATGATCTGAAAGTATGGAAAGTTGTGGATTATGATCGCCAAAAGTTAATTGATACTAGGTGGATATTTACGATAAAATTCGACGAATTTGGAAACCCAAAACCTAAAGCCAGACTTGTAGCACGTGGCTTTAAGGATCGCACAGAATATGGCATTGCAGAAACACACGGACCTGTAGCATCCATAGGTACAATTAGGTTATTATTATCAATCGTCAATAAAGAAAAATTAATAATGGTACAATACGACGTTAAAACTGCTTACTTAAATTCACCCATTATAAAACCAATTTTTGTTAAAAGACCGGAGGGAATCAATATAAATAAAAATCAAGTACTGGAACTTCAGAAATCAATTTACGGCCTAAAAACTTCTAGCAAATCGTGGTACGACTTATTGGACATGAAAGTAAAAGAAATGGGATTTGAAAAAACTAAAAGTGACAGATGCTTATATATTATGAAAAATGAAAATGAAAAGACATATTTTTTGAGTTATGTAGAGGATATCTTAGTAGCATCAAATTCACAATCTGCCATCACGAAAATAAATGAAGAACTTCAAAAAGATTTTACAATTACAATTACGAATAATCCAAAGTTTTTTGTAGGTTTAGAAATAATGAGAGACATCGAAAATAACACAATAACAATTTCCCAGTACAAACATATAGATAAAATGATCAAAAAATTTGGAATTTCTGAACTCAAAAATACAAATACACCCATGGAGACAGGACTAAAAATTGATAAAATACAAAATGGCAAAGATGACACGGAATATAGATCCATGATAGGGGGACTACTTTATTTAGCGAGACTAACAAGGCCGGACATATTATTCCCTGTGAACTTTTTTTCCCACTTTCAGAACAGTTCAAATGATACTTTAAAAAATTATGTAAAAAGAATATTCAGGTACGTCAACACAACCAAAAATTACAATCTAAAATTTACATCAAAGGGGGATGGAATTCAGGCATATATTGATGCATCTTATGCACCCCAGGTTGACGATAAAAATATAGATATAAACAATTTGGATAAAGGGAAGTCAATAACTGGATCTATGCTATTCGCCTATGGAGACTTGGTGGAGTGGAATTGTTGTAAACAGACTATTCACGCATCATCAAGTACCGCGGCTGAAATAATTGCAGTTTTTGACACCCTTGATACTATAAAAGTAATACAGTATTTAAATTTCGAAATTTTTGGAGAAAAGTTAATGGTCGATATTATGGAAGATAATATTTCGACGCAAAAAATATGTTCCGGGGGAAGTCAGAAAAAGTCTCGAGCCCTAATGATCAAGTGTTACTCAATTTTGGAAGCCTATGAAGACAAAATAATATTTTTCAGAACAGTTACATCGGAGGATCAATTGGCAGATATCCTAACAAAATCATTAGACAGATCAAAATTCGAAAACATAATTGTAAAAATATTAAACGAAACGAATATATACACATAATGGGAAATTAAAGTCAAAATAAGTATAAGTCCATAAATTCATTTTCTCCCATTTCAATTACAAGTAGTAAAATGTTCAAAAATAAGTCGTAACACGAAAATATTTGCAGGAAAATTAACCTTCAATTATTGTCAAAAAAGAATACCTAATAGCATCATTTACTAGAAAATACATGCTTAAAATAAATCGAAGGTTTCTCGAATTTTATAACAAAGAAAAAATTTGGAAAATCGAGCAAGAAAAAACCCTACAAATCGTATAATAAAAACCCTATACACTTTCCAACAAGCGTGAGAAAAATACACGAAATATTCCCACACGCAGGTATGAATGGAAACTCTTCAACAATAAATACAATAAGAGATAAAAACCCATTACATGACCGCAAATTAAGATAAACCGAAAAACGTTGCCTTATCTGAAACATATTAAACGCCACTTCGAATACAATACAACGTACAAAAGATAATATACGATGCAACAAATATTATTCTGCAATCTTGTTCATGTTACTTTTAAGATAAAATACGCAACGTACGCTCGAATTCATTGAACCCGCAAATGGAAAAACCTTTTATCATATTTATTCTATCACCTTCTTTTACCTTTTTTATTCATTCGTATATGTTCGTGAATATTTTTCCTTTTTCAATTTTTTTTGTCGACTCGAATTATACGAGCGGAAATATAAATGTTAGTCGATATACTTTAATAATTATGCATGTTACCATTTTTTAATTTTTTAATTTTTTTATTTTTTTTATTTTATATACATATACCATATAATATTTACATACACGATAGTGTTCATTATTGCATGCATGTTACCATATTCTATATATTTATTTATTTTATACTAATTTATTTTAACCAATTTTTTTGAAGCACAGCGCAATAAATTTTTTAGGAACCCAAGTTACCAAAAATAATAAACAAACAAAATTAATATTTTTTTTTTGAAATTTTTATTATGCATATATTTTTTGTACTTGTATTTTTTTTGTATTTAATTTTTTTTTGAATAATAATTATTAATTCGATTTCAGGAAACACGATGAAGAAATTATTCGGTAAAATTTCAGGGGGGTGTTGATACGAAATCCCACCTCATCTCATTCTTCATCATCATCATCACAGCATACTATATATATATGTCATATGTACAGTCTAGTCACGAAGTGTTTCCCCTTCTACTTTCGATCGTATATCGCTGTTGCTTCGCCATTTACTTTTTCGTTTGTGAAATATATTTTAGTTGCGAAATAAACCTCTTAAAAGTCTAAAGTCTTAAGTTCTTTCGATCCTCGTTCTGCATACCTCACATCAATTATAAATTGACTGGTATCGAAGTTTAGGATTTGTTTCACGAGTGTGGTTTTTCAAACTCGAAAATACGCATTCAATTGAATGCGATCACTCAAGTAAGAAAAAACTTTAGACCAAGAAATGGCCTATTTTAAAAATAGAAAGAGCCAGAAGAGCTGCAAACTATTTCACGTGAATTATTCTTTCTGTAGTCGTTTAAGGAGGAAAATTTAAGAAACTATAAAAAGCGGATAATCACATGTTCGAGCTACCCTGGTGGAAGTACATGTTATGGGGATAGAGTACCTAAATTTTTATCCCTTATTAAGGAGCCCACCCATTATATCCTATATTTCAGCGTAAACTTTTCGTATCCATTGATTTTATTCCATTTCAAATTTTCAACCACGTTTTCAAACCTTATTTAGCTCTTCTCCTGGAAACTGACCCGGCAAATAATTCACAGTTAACTAATAAAAAAATTAGGAGTCTCCACTGTTAATTTTAGCGGTACTTGAGTATTCTCACAGCTAAAAAGCAATGTTAAATTAGCCGTCACTCCTAATTTGGCACACTTTTTACGGCTAATTTAGCAGTGAGACGTTACATAGCTGTGTATTAGCCATTTGGCACACTTTTTATGGCTAATCTAGCAGTAAGACATTGCATAGCTGTGTCTTAGCCGTAAAAAGTGTGCCAAATTAGGAGTGACGGCTAATTTAACATTGCTTTTTAGCTGTGAGAATACTCAAGTATCGCTAAAATTAGCAGTGGAGTTCCCGAATTTTTTTACGAATTGTTTGCCGGGGATGCGCCTATTATTTAGTTTCTATATCTATGTGAGGAACGGGAAAGAAATGATTCAAATGCTCTTATATGAACCGAGGACGAAATACTTTTCTTAAAATGTAGGTACCGAAATAAATTAATGTTCACTTTTGGACAAAAAATAATTTGAATGGAAAAACAAAAAAGGTTGTATGCGTTTGTTCGTGCGAGACTATACGTTGAATGCGTTCATTAAAAAATTTTTCTTTAGGAAAAATCATGTGCTCCACCTTCCACCTTTCTTGAGGAGGCGAAAACTTCGTGAGACAAAAAGTGTCCACGATTCACGATAGTAAAAAAGGGTGCGAAAATATTATCGTTATAGTTTATGGCATTGACGTTATCTTCAATACATACCTACACATCGAGAATGCAAAAATAAGAGGAAAAAAATCAATACTTCGACATTTGCGGTCTCTAATTAAAGATTCCTGGAAGATAAATCGCGATAAAATTTTGTCGTTTAAAGTAACATTAATCGTTTTTGTGGAGGGGATAGAAGGGGCACTACCTACGGAGACGTGTCTGAATTTCGTTATGGACTCAATTATTTTCCTCTGCATCTGTTGTTTGAAGCATCCTACACACTTAACACGTGTGAGTTAATACGAGAAAGAAACATATTTTTTATTGCCGTAATTCGAAAAGAGCAATGCGCTTATTTGAAGTTATTGAATAATTAAATACACTTAATAAAAATTTGGTGCATTTTTGAAGTTGTTCATTATAAATTTTCTTGGTTTTCCATTAAAAAAAAAAAAAATGTGTTAGTATCTCCGCATCTGCATGGAAAATTAGTTTATTTTATTTTATTTTTTTTTACTATTTATAAATTTTTATAACACAAAATTGCAAATAAATATGTCTTTTTCGTATTCTTTGTCAATTCCGAAATTGCCGGAACATCAAGTAAAGGTATGTTTTTATCTTTTTATTCAGAATGTCAAAAGAACAAAAAATTACGAATGCGATTTTGAATTTATGGATTTTATTTCATAAGTAGGTATCAAGAGTAAAATAATGGTTTGAAATGAGATAGTTGCAAAAGGTTTTATGCCCGAATTATGATTGAGGTGTGGGGGCCTGAATAAATGATAAAAATGCGTCACCTTACGACTTACACTTTCTCCAAGGGAAGAGGCTAGAACGTGTGCCAACTTTCAGTTTGTTCAATGTTCCTCATAACTGAGCGACATACAATAAAAATACTTCAGAAGAGAAATAATTTAGGCAAGTATACTTATGTAAAATGTAGGGAAAAAAATTTTCATTTAGTTTTTAATAATAATCATAAGGGCTGATCGGATGCAGGGTTGAAAAGTAAGGGTATTTTTCCCAAAAAATCATACCTAATAATATGTAGGGGAGACTGGGGTACTATGGAATAAGTGTACCATGGACAAAATTGACTTCCCTTCAATTTTTGGATAAGCTGGTCCCATAGAATTATGTATTATACACGTGGTAAATACTTCATTCATTTACTATTGCTATCCAGTTTGTTGTTCAAATATTCCTGCAATATTTATCGAAATTATACCAAAATTAAAATTTTGGTAACTCACAAAAAGTGTGACCAATGAGAGAGAAGTTGAACATTCAAATTTTTGGATCCGTTTCAAAAAAGTTTAGAAGCCAATAATTAATCATTCAGAGTTATTGATAGTCAAAAACACTTGGATTAAATATAATGTTAATTTGTAGTAAGAAGGTTAACCTAGTGTACCATGGTGTAAATTTTCTGGTGTAAATGGAGTGCACTAAAAATACCTTTCAGTTTTTTGCAAATAATTTTCCTAATTAAAATAGGTAGCCCAAAAATATGAAAGATTGGACCTTGAAAAAGTTTAGGATACTGAGAAAGATGTCTTAAATTAGTAAATTCACGAGGAAAGTGTCACAATTGAAAAACAATTAATTTTCTTAATAATAATATTATAATTCAAATAGCAGATATCATCTATTATCTAAATATATTTACTTTTAGATGCAGTGCACTTCATAATATTGTATTATTTAATTTTTTGGTTCAAAAATATTTTTTTTTTATGGGATTTAACATGTACCATGTTACACCACCCTCAATACCATGATACACTAGGGTAGTGTATCATGAAACAAAAAAGGTTACCCCCTTTATGAAGGAATTAGAAATTAACTATAGCAGGTTAATTTTTTTTTGGTTTTGTTTTGTTTTCAAATTTATTAGTCCTAAATTTCTAACACAATTTTAGCTCACACCAGAGACAAAAAGGAAAAAAGTGTTTCATGGGACCCATGTTGCCCCAGTTGTTTTTTTATGGGGAAGCTGCAGATGAATACTGAGATAAAGATGATTAAATAAATTAGCACAATGAGGTTTCTGATCAATCATTTGTCTATACATAATTATTTCATAGATTTACATACACGGTTTCTACAATAATGCTCATTATTTTTTTGATGGTTTATTTCCATTATTCAAAACAACTTCCGGACACCATATAACCTCTACATATAGATGTAAAATATGATGAATAAACTATAGCCTATAGACTGATCGAGAATCTGAGTGGGCTAATTTCATTGGTCACCATGTCTATATTCGTTTTCAGCTTTCCAATGATGAAATAATACAGATTATTAAGATTCCAAAAAAAAAAAAAATGATTCTTATTTACCACCCTGTATATCAGCCCCTTATGATAGTTACGAAAAACCGTGAGCATAAAAAAGTTTTGATTTTAAATTTCATGTAGGTACCTAGGTACATTCTTTTCGTTTAGAGTATTTTTATGATACCTGTACCTATTATCTAGAAATCGAGGAAAATTGAATAGAAAAAAAATTAAAACTAGTCGCACACGTTCGAATCTCTCTTGACGGGGACACTGGGTATGGGAGTTGAGCATTCCTGAGCCCGAACCCATTTCGTCCATACTGAAGACATAAAACCTTTCGTGACTTTTAATTTCACTTGAAGCCCATTTTAGCAGGTTTTTAAACCTGCTATTCATTTAAAACCTTATTACTACTTATTTATATTTGTTTATTTATGTTGCTGTTAATATTAATATGTTTATTTTAAAGAGGTATAGTATTCATGGTATAACTGACGAATCAGTATATAATGTCAAGCCACATCAAGAAATTGGTCATTTATCTCCTAGCGAAAAAAATTATTTATTAGCAGTCGAAAGAGGAGATATTGTTTCAGTAAATAGGTAGGCTGTAGAAACATTGTACAGGGTGTTCGTGGAGTGGGCGATAAAATTTCACCCTAATATGACGGTAGGCTACAGTTAAGTGAATGGGTACTTGCGAGTTATGTTGGTTGCATACTGATCAGGAGTCGTACGTCTTTGACGTATGAAACAAATAATGTTCAACTTTGTTACTTTGATGTTGAATTTAATGACAAAATAATCGATTTTCTCATTAAATTCTGCTAAATGAAAAGCTAATATCCCGTTTACAAGGAACCAATTGAAGATCTTATCAATTAAAATTAACGTAGCAATTAAATTGAGACCAAAAATAGTGAATTCAGTTATTAGACCTCGAAAAAAAAAAAAGAAGAAACAAATGTATTGTGTTTGAAAAATGTAAAGAAACGCACTTTTAATCAGTTGTGGTATCTACACATTTCTATTTTCACTGAGAGGGTGAAAACCGAAAATTGAAGGCAGCTGGTACGAATTTCGGTGCAAATTTTGGTACAAATTTTGGTACAAATTTTGGTGCAAATTTTGGCACAAGAATAGAAGGAAAAAGAGAAGTAAGAAAAATCTGTTAGTGTACGTGAGTACCTATTTAATTGTATTTAACACATGCACCCTTACAAAAAAGAAAAAAATTTGTTGTTTCCACCAAAACAACGAATTTTATAATGTTACCAGCCGAAAAAATTAAAATGTGTTCCACATTAGATGATTCAGTCCGCTTGCTTAAATTTTCTTATGAATTTGGTTCACATTTGTATTTTCACAGTGGGGTAAGAACTGAAAGATGAAGACAGCTGGCTCGAATCTTGGTGTGAGTTTTGGCGCAAATTTTAGCTCAAGAATAGAATAAAAGAGAGAAGTAATAAACATTTTGTAGTGTGAATGTGCATTTGCCTTCAACTCACATACACACATACACATATACACATATACACATACACACAGACACTAGGCATTGAAGCGCATGTTTTTACACCTACGCTTTTATTCTACTCACTCAATTTGTTGAAGTACATTGGATGACTACCTTCAGCGCTGCTTTCACATGTTGCGAGACACGCACACACACTTATATCCATTTTTATCAGTTGTTTTTTTTTTCTCTATTGCTGGTATTTGACCATATACTAAATAGACTGGCCTGTACAATCTTGTACAATGCTTCTCATTGAAGTACTGATAAATACAGAGTGTGACGTCACATTGTGGCAAGAAGTTATTTTACCAGGTTATACTGCTGTTATTTCCAGGTTTTTGAAGTTGATTTTAGCCAGGTTGGAGTTTTTTTTTGTTGAAAAATTGTACATAATAATTTCTTTTTTATTAGTCCTATTGTGGTCATTTATGTGTGCTTCAATTTCCATTGACATAACGAGTCTATTTAGTACTAAGGCTTATAACCAAAACATTTTTGGGGTTATTAGTTACTGGGAACCAATAAAAATCTGTATTGGATTCTGGTTACTAGTTATTGTTTTGGTTAACCAAAACAATTTTTCTGGTTATTGATTGTGGTTGCTGGTTATTAGTTAAGACAATATTTGGGGTAAAATGGACAAAAAAATTTTCTTCAGATCAAATTATCTATAGTTAATAATTTTTCAGGAAATAATTAGTAATTTTTGAAAATAATAATCGATAATATTGATATTTCATAAAAATCAATAAAAACAGGTTCTTTCTGGTTATCGTTCTGGTTAAAGGTTTCAGCATTTTATGGGAATTGGTCATTGATTATTGGTTAGGGGAAAGTTTTTTGTTTTGGTTATCAGTTCCCAAATCAATGTCGTCAATTTGTTTCAGTTTTTAGTGGTTATTGTTCTGGTTATGGTTGTGGTTACAAGCCCTATCTAGTACCTATGTGGTCGAAGTTTTTAACCTAATTTATTATAAAGTTAGGTTCATATTTGACATTTTTCCTAATTCTACCTTTATTTTTCCTGAAAAAGGAATATATTACTATACGCGTACGATATCTTCTTATTTTGAGGATGTATACTTTCTCGTTTGAGAATATGTCATACGGGAGGGAAGAACCCTCAAGTTTTGTATTGAACATCAATTTTAACCCTTGTCAAGGACATTATTGTTGATCAGTAGATACGAAACCATCATAACCAGCTAGTATTCACAATCAGTCTGCTGTATCTACCTCCTACTGGTTTAAATTGTTATCGACTTCGACAAAAAAGACCCTGTTGCGCGATAATTAATTATTACAATACAACGCTATACGATTATTGTTTTCCAATTTCGGTTTTAATAGGTTTAATAAAGTGTTGTATTCATCTTGCAGGGTTCTGATGCAAAATCACGCCGAAGAACGTTCTGGAAAATCCATCTATCAAAGATCGGTGAACATAAATTGCGTCGATCCCATAGGAAGGTCGGCTATTTTGATGGCCATTGACAATGAGAACTACGAAATGTTGAAATTGTTGATTAATAATAACGTCGATACAAAAGACGCTTTATTATACGCGGTGTCCGAGGAATTTGTGGAAGCAGTTGAATTACTTCTGGATTCGGAGGAAAAAAAACGAAAACCTGGAGAACCACACGTAAATAAATGTCCATTACAGTCGATGACTTGGATGTATACGTAGTTTACTGTGGAAAATAATGAGAATATTGATTAATGAAAGGTGCTACGAGAAGCCACTAAAAACCATATGACAAATGACGAGGGAAATTATATTTCGGAAACTATACTCGGTTCCTGCTCTAGGGAATAGATTGCTAAACTTTGGTGGTTGGTAGTAATTTTATTGATAAAAAAAAAACAAATAATAATACACCTATGTAACAGATATATTCCACGTTCTGTATACGTATGTATACAAAGTTGCATAGAATTTCTTCAGTAGGTGTACCTAATTTTAAAACGCCTGTTATTAACGATTGGTACCTAACAAGCTACTCCATATGACGAGTAAAAAAAATGTTATTCCAATTTATGGCCTCTATTGCACATTGAAAGAGTTAGAAAAGTTTGAAGTTTCGATCATCTTTTTAAGAAATTAGGGTTGGCTTGATTATCATTCAATGTAGGCTATATGTTGCAATGTCTTTACCCATATTTGTTTCGTTTAATAACTATATTTAATGTTCGTACTACCAACTACCAAAGTTTGACATTCGATATCCAGAACATTCTTTACACAATCGTCTTTACTCAATGCAGTGAACCTTCGGTCTTTCCTCATCATTTCTCCTACAGGTGGATCCCAGATTTTCGCGAAGGGAGGGCTCATTAACATAGTGGCGTCACTACAAATGGATTTGGGAAGAGGCCGTAAACCTCAAACAAGGAAATGGTTCTAGCTGCCTACTAATAAATGGTCAGGCCTCAAAACATGAAAACCAATTCAGAAGAAACTTTATAGCGCCCTAATGCGGCCCCAACAACCGTCATTCCACTTCGACAAAACTTCCCCTACCACATATTTTTTTATAGGTTCTTATTTTTCCATTCTCGTTTACTATTTGGTGTACTGTATCAAAAAGTCAAACAGTTCTCATCGCAGGGGAGGGAACATCCCATTATATTCTTTCTGGCTTTTCCCTACCTCTAAAGACATCCAAAATCCTACAGTCTTTCCCCACATCAGTACACAAATTCAAATCTGTACATATAAGATTTGTTTGATAGGACTACACCAGATTACATCAACCTACACTAGGAAGGCGATTCCACAAATGTAGGAATGTTATGTGTTTGCGCCAAGTTTTACTTGAATGTTTGTGGAATATCCCTACTAGTGTAGGTTGGTGTAAGTTAGTGTAATCCTATCAAACAGAGGTATATTTAATCAGGGAACAGCTCACAAACCGTAAGTTCATATTTTCAACGCGCCATAGACAAACAAACCAAGTATTTGGCACAGATAAATTCCCCTTTCTACGAAACATACTAATAAATTTTAATCCTTGACTCTTGTATACAATAGTGACATGTAGATTTTAAACTCGATTAATGATGAATCAACGAACCTTATCTTTCCTAACTGTTCACAACATTGGTTTTACTCTTAACAGTTTGTCTCGTTTTTAATGTCAATGCTTTCCATTCCTTGTGAATGTCTCATTTTTTCACGACATAATACAGTTTTTAATTCGACATTTTAAGTCTTTTTGTTCTCTGTTTTGGAGACTGTTTTTACCAAAACTTATTCAAAAGGTAAACACTGTCAGCAAAATTGTTTCCCATTTTGCCCGTAGCTGTTTTTGGCTTCAACCATGGAAATACTCAACTGGAATCCGTAGGTTCATCGGACATTAAGAAACCACCCGGCTTTACAAAAATAAAGAATTGCACGACTAAGACCATATTTTATTTAACCATAAGTAATTTCCTTTGTACTGAATGTGAATTGTACTGATGGGTTGGCCTACTTATATTATCCACTTATACGAAATTGCCCGACATGTTACGTAGGTGCTGGGAGCTCTTGCTGGTAAGCTAGTAGCTTAACTGTTTGGGCTGACTTATGAGTTCTTAATTTTACAATTTTTCAAAACTCCTAAATATACTTTATTTTGTGAATTCAAACCCCATACTCAGGATGTGTGTTTATTTTTGGACATCACACTGTACACCTACTTAGATGAGTTTGGTTTTTAACCGTGGTCATCCTTGCTAAATCTTTGCCATTAATAGTGATTAAATTAAACGCTAATCCTATATACCTAATAATTTATGTATTAAATTTGAAAACATATTAGAATTTTTCAAGTAGGTAACCTTCAATATCAATGAAGAGTCAAATTAGGGAGAAAGAAAAACAAACCAAACTGTGAATATTACAAATTAGTTAAAGTGAAAAGAAGCCGAACGTATATTAGGTATTATAGGCCTATGCCAATTTTTTTTTCTTCAAGTTTTACGTTTGATCTTGATCTTGCAGGAATGTTTCTTTTATGAAGAAGGAACTAAAAACACGAACAATATAAGGTACATACCTACCAACTGACTGTGACTTGAGAAACTTTTAAGAATTTCCTATGATATGGAATAAGGTTTCTTATTTACCTACAATAAGGTTATATTTTTGAGGAAGAAAACCGCCATATAAGATTACAAATCTTAAGATTCGATAGAATTTTTTAATCCCATAGTGAAGCACTAATGGAACAGAACCGAATACGCCGCCATTTTGTGTCCGGAATGCGACGGCTACAGGGGTCGAACTCACGAACCTACAACCTTTCGATTGCAGAGACAAGCATCCAACCACAACGCCACACACAGTGCACAACAAACATTAATTGTTCAGTTGGATTCTGCCACAATGCCAGTTATTTATTATTTTTATGACCGATGTAAAAAAACTAAATATTTTTTCAAAAACTATAATATGTAGCCTACGTGACTGTTTCTTTTTTTTCCGTTTTTAAGTAGGTGTCTTTAAAAATCTACTCATTACGCTTCGTGCAGTATTAGCCCCCAGGGTTGAGGGTGGCTACGTTTTTCGTTTCATGATCTCAGGAAAATTTTAATTCATATATATATATATATATATATATATAGATGGATAGATAGATAAAGTCCATTTCTTGTTTTCACGGTATTTTAATGTGGATCGCGCCGGACGGTTCTTCTGGTACCACCATTTTTGTTTTTATTTTGGGTATAAAATGCTCAATTTTGCATCAATAGCGACGAAATTCGGAAAAATTATTTATCATAATTTATTCTATTGTAGTAAGCCGCCAATTGTGGCGTGGATCGGCCGGACGGTACTTCCGGTACCGCTATTTTTGTTTTTATATTGGTCATACAATGCGAAATTTTGGAACCATACTTACGTACGAAATTTGAAATAAATATTCATTAAAATTTATTGTAGCATGCTACCAATTTTGATGCGGATCGAGCGGACGGTACTTCCGGTAAAGCTTTTTTTCCTTCTTTTTTCTAATTTGCATGAACTTTTCTTTCTACAAAAATTAACCACATGTTCATGTTTTCTTTTTTTTATTTCATAACTTTATTATATTTCACTGGTTTTATTTTAAATTATTCATCCTAATTTATTTTTCATTTTTTTCAAGAGAAAATGCTTTTTATATTTTACATCGTCTAATATTTTGTCAGCAGCTAACACATTTCATACAATCATAACGTACCATTAACGCACATAAACTTACAGACAATTAATGCGACCATCAAAATTCGTAATTCTTTCTCTGGAAAACCTACCTTTTCTAGCGAGGCTTGCTGCGCTGGAGTATTTTTTTTTTTAGCTGAGACTAGTCTTTTTTCGATGGAGCGAATAAAGTTTTTATGGCAGACAATGTTGGAAAGCCTATCATATATTATGTCGATAAAATTTCGAAGAATTAAAAACCCCTTCTAATTACTATGAAAGCGTTTTAAGGACGAAGAATGTTGCAATATTTTAATGTCCAGCTCCGTGGACGATAATATTTCATCAGTTAGACATTGTTTAATTAATTAAAGGGTGTGGTTTCGGCGAATATTCTCTCACATTCGGAAGTAGAATTTTTCTATCTCTAAACCTCAGATATACATATACATACATATATATATATATATATATATATAATAATATCAGTAAAATATTATAATTTCGTGTTACCAAACATTGAAAATAGACGCGGGTTCGAATTTTTTGAATTTACACAAAAAAAAGAAACGAAATAAACTCGAACGCAGCAACGGCTCTGCTAGGAAAAGTAGGTTTTCGAAAATTATAAAATTAGACACTAAGAAGTTATTTATACCATTGCGATGATTAATTGTATTAAATTTTGTAACTGTTGACGCAAAATTACGCAATTTAAAACAATTTTGGCTTAATTTTAAAATCTATACAAAAATAAATTTTTTGGAAATACCTTCCAGCTGATCCGAACAAGAATTTTTTGCAATTTGAAATTCATAATAGTTTTATTTTTTGCAAATTTCTTAGTTATTGGTTCAAAATCAAGCATTTTATAGCCAAAATAATATCAAACCTAAAATTAGTAAAATGTTAGAATAGATGATAATAAATATTTGTTCCGAATTACGTTGCTATTGGTGCAAAATTAGGTATTTTATTGCCAAAATAAAAACAAAAATATGTCACCGTAAGTACCGTGCGGCCGATCCGCGCTAAAATTGATAGCAAATTATAATAAATCATAATAAATATTTGTTCTGAATTTTGTGGCTATTCGTCGAAAATAAAAAATTTTATAGCCATAACAAAAACGAAAATAGTTATACCGGAAGTACCGCACTGCTGATCCGCAACACAATCAATAAGTCAAGTTCTTGGTTTGGTACTAATGTTCGTTCCAAATTTTGTGACTGTCTGACAAAAATTGCAACTTGTACTTTTTTAACAAGAAATTGGCTTATATATATATACATACATATACCTCTTTTATTATAAGCTTTTACTCTGCTCACTACTGCGATTTTAAAATATACCAATACTGCAGCCAACCTTCCGAACAAAATAATATTTATTTCGCATGAAGATAAAGCCAAAAAATAAAAAATAAAAGCTTATCATTTAAAAACACGTTTTTAACTTAAATTTATACATTTGAATTTTTCTACTAAAATTTTCATTGAGTTATGAAACGAAAACCTAATTAAAAAACTAACAAGTTCGTAGAGATTGATTTGATAATTAAATGACTCGAGGGCGTTGATAACTCCGTTGCAAGGGAAGTGGTCCACATATTCTCAGTTTTCTCTCCTGACCCCCTCTTCAACACAAAATCAAGAAAACAGACATAAACGCACTATTTGTTTGAGATGTCAATCTCTTTATTTTCTTGGCTGCAGGGGTCCAGTCCCCTGGGCTTCTATCTGCGGTTTTCAAAAAACTTTAATAAATGACGAGGCCCTCCAGAAAATCGGGTGTTTCGCGCAATTATTCTCGAATGTCGGCGATATTCGCATCTTCGAGAAAATGACATTCATCTATAATCTGACAATTTTCAAAAATATAACATTTTTTTCTGAGATAAGCCTATTAAAACGACATACAAAAATTATTTCTCCTTAGGTATATGCTTTTTTTCTGAAGCGTGTGAAGAGGGGAAGAAGGAGTATACGTATTGAGAAAAGTTTTTATTCCCTAGTGGTTAGTTGTACTTATAGTTTCGTTATTTACCACATGGATCATTTATTGAGTTTACTATTTTTTCAATATCAGTTGTCGTAAGATTTAGGAAAGGTAAGATTTTGGCAACTTTACCCTATAGCTGAGAGAATTTTTAAAGGAAAAGAAAAATGAATTAATTTAAATGAAAGAAAGTACAAGATTAACAAATGAAGTGTGTGGTGTCGTGTGTATATCTACGCGCACGTGGAACGAATTATAGAGGAGAGAAAAAAAGAATTAAGGAGTGAGAAAAAGAAATTAAGGAGAGAGAAAAGTAAAAGAGTTGTGAAATTGGCTGCTTTCATCACGCCATACTACGTACCTCGAAAATACAGCATTTACCGTATACACCCACAAATGTTGCAAAAAATATCTTTCTTACGATGTAATTTTTATTTAGGGTCACGAATTCCAGCTTCATTTAGCTGTCCTTCGTACCATGTTTCCTCTTTCCAATAAATCGTTCAAAAACAATATATAGGTTTGAATTTAATCGACGGTTGATAAGGCCTGAAATTCTGACATTTCGTTTTTTAGATATGGGAAAGAAAACCGCACGACACGACCATTTTTACATCCGACATAACTCCACTGGTGCTTGCAGCTCATCGAGATAATTACGAAATTATAAAAATTCTACTCGACAAAGGTGCTTATCTGTCAGTGCCACATGATAGTAGGTAAATATTGCTACGTGTATATATAATAATATCTCGTTATTGCAGAAATTTTGATGATGCGAGCGTTTTCAAGAATTTCATGGTTATCAACTTCGCTCACACCTACTGTAGGCTATTCTTTATAAATTTCAAGTATGTACCTATACAGGTACCTACATGTCGTGCAGAAAAGTAGGTAACATTAGCAATAGAAGTAAATCAAGTGTAGGTACGTACCTACGTTGGTATGAGCTCACAAATGAACCAACCTTTTGGCACCTTCCTGAAAGTGTGTGTTTCGAATCTTAATATTATGGTAATGAGTGCCCCAAAATTTACTAATTTCAACTTCCAAGATGTAGGCCTACGCTAATTAATGTAAAGTTGCGGAAATTTTCTGAAAAAACAAAAAATTCTCCCATAAAAATAATTCAGGTTTCATTCAAACCTACGCATGGTTGGTAAATTTTTCACCGCTTCAAATCCGAAGAACGTATAAATTTTTTTTTTTTTTAAATACCTACATAAATAACTTACAAGTAGATATAGGTATGTAATAAGTTATTTGTTGACGCTTAATTATCTTTATAAATTTTGAAATTTATTCGAAAATTTAAATAATTGAGGGCTCAGCACTGCCAGAAGAAAAGTGTGGTTGATTGTTCAGCATGAATTATTATTGTCATTTTAATTACGGTTTTAATTGTTTTCCCGGCACCAAATTTTCGAATCACAAGTGGGTGCACCGAATGGATTGATTTAAACACTGCCATTTTGAGTCGAAGATGCGACAGCATCTACAACTTTCGACTTATTGGACTAAACGCCTAACTACCTACAATACAACGCCTCATAGACCCCTATTTGTTTGATTTAGTATTGGAAAAAGTACAATATTATCTTCTTTTCTCGAGGAAGGGGGGAAGTTAGCCTTGTTTCGACTTCTTGTAGGCTATGGTTCCACGAATTGCAGCACAAAAATCGAATTAATGAAAAGGAAAATTTAAGCTTAGGAGGTATCCACCTAAGCGGCGGATCCAATGGGGGAAATGGGGGAAATTTCCCCCAATCCAAAATAAAAAATGAAGAAAAAAAGAAAAGTGAAGGGAAAAAATGAAATACGACTGCAGAATTTAAATAAATACTGTAAACAAATTTGTTGAAGCGAGAAAAAAAAAGCTCAACTCCCCAAAAATTTTGTCATTTCCTGTCCCAAAATCACTTTCTGGATCCGCCACTGATCCACCTACTTCGATATGGATTAAGAATGTGAACTAGAATATTATTATAATGATAGTGTAGACTGTATAGGCAATGATGAAGGCATAGTTCAGAGAATTATTTTTTTAAAATAGGTTTTCTATTGAAAATCTACTTATTATTCTTGTTTTTATGGAACAACCTGAGGGTGTAGGTAAGTACGCTTTTCGTTTCATAACTCAAGGAATATTTTGGCGCTAATAACTCAAATTCATATATTCATATATACTTATAAGCCGACTTCTTGCTACCACGGTAGAGGTTGCAATTTTTATCCAATAGCCACAAAATTTGGAACAAACATTAGTAAGGTAAAGTTTGCCGCATTGACACTCTGCCATGATGACACACTTATCAATATTTCATAAACTATTAGCGCCTTCTACATAAAAGGTACTTTAGAATATGTACTAATATGTACTAATATGCACCATCTAGGAGACGGCAAAATCATTATAGTTTTTTTTTATAAAGATATTTAATAATTTATGTTTTTGATGTGATTTTTGAAGAAAATGTTAAAATTCCTAAATTAATTATTTTTTTCATATTTTTTTTTAATTACTGAAGGTAAGTTAATTATATATCAATGGATTCATTGTTCTTTTTTCTATATTTTGAATGCATATTTTTAGAAATATGTCCCCAAGAATGGATTATTGGAAATATTTTTTTAATTTTAAAAGAGTTGTCACAATGACACATACTTTTCATTTGCTACGATGACACACTACTAAAATCATTAAATCAAGAAATGGACGCCTGATTAGAAATTTTCTTAGGCCTAAATTCATTAATAAATACACAGGCCTTGTGTTTCAGACTCCACCAGTGAAAGACATAGCCAGCTTTTCATTCAACCAAATTATTTGAAAAGTAAAAGGTAAGATATTTGGAAGAGGGCTACTCCGATTTAATGTTCATTGCAATAACTTAAAGTTTCTTTGACTAATTGACTTACAAAAAGACTTTAATATGTTTTTTCATTTTATTTTTTTCATTTTTTATGTTGTTTCTATCTTCAACCATATTTTATAATTATATGGTTATATTTTGTTCTTTATTCATTAAATATCTTGAATTTTTTTCAAAATAAGGTTGTTTCATTAAAAAAATATACAAATTTATGTGTAATAGGTGCGTGTCATTGAGGCAGCCCAGATTTCAAAAAGTGTGTCATTTTGGCAAGTAGGTGTGTCATCGTGGCATCAAAATATGACACATTGACACGTGTGAGTAGTTTCAGTTTTTTCAAGTTTTTGTTTTTTGGAATTGACAGATTCTTTCTAAAACTGTATGGTAAGTAGTCAAAGAATGTAGCTACAATTTTAAAAAAAAAATCATAATTTAGCCATTCCTTGGAAAAATATAGTAAAAAATGTGTCATCATGGCAAACCTTACCCTACTAAGCCAAGGACCTGACCGATTAATTTTGTTGCAATTCGGCCGTACCACTTCCGGTATGACTATTTTAGTTTTTGTTTTGGCTATAAAATTATTTCGATCAATAGCTAAGTACCAAATTCATAACAAATATTATAACTTGCTATAAATTTTGGTGTGGATCGGTCGCATGGTACTTCTGGTAACATTGTTTTCGTTTTTAAGTCGCCTATAAAATGCTTAATTTTGGATCAACAAAAACGTAATCCTGAATCAATATTTATTACGATCTATCAACAACTTTTTAGTGACTACCTAATTTTACATTTTTCGAAAGCCTACTTTTTCTAACAGAGCTGCCGCTGCATTACAGTTTTTTATAACACAACGTGATGTCAAGTACAGCTTCACTTGCGTAGTGTCTATATTGCCTGTGTTTGCCTTCTTTCCTCATTTTGAAAATCGTTTTGTGGCTTTAAATGTTTCAACAAATCGGTTTAATCAAAAATTGGACCAGATAGAAAAACGTAGCCTACGATGTCTACGATGTACTTATCAATAATATAGAAAAACATTATCTTTACACGCTTTTCATGTTCCAAAAAGAATCCAAGAATTGATTTAATCCAAAATGGGGTTGGAAATTGGATTCATAGTCCCGAAAATACATATCGTACGACGCACCGCTCCATAATATGGGAAAAATTATCTTAAATTCTTATTTGTTGACCGAAATGAAACCTGATGGAAAATAAATGAAACACGGAGAGTGAGAATAATGGAGAACTACCGTTATGATTTCCAGTAGAGGTTTTTATCACTGGAAAAGGTTCGGGACCCTTTAGTGCGTATGTAAAAAAATTCCCATCACCTACCTCTCGAGATTCCTTCGTTTCATTTTCATACTATTTATTTGACTGAACCATGTAGGTATATGTATAGCATACCTGCACTTCAATTTTGTAACTTCTCGGCGCTCTATATCTCAGAGAGGGGGCGATACAGAAGTATGAAATTTGGTGGACTTTTTAATATATTAAGAAAAATACGTTTAAGGAAGGAAAAATAATGAAAAAATTTTTTTAATCGGTTCAGGGATCAAAATCAACAACTTTTCCACAGGGTGGCTGCAGGGCTGTAAATAGGTACGTGCGATCTGTGCATTTGCGCAGGGCGACAGAGTGCAAGGGTGCCACAATAACCAAAAAAAAAAAAAATCTTAACATAATACATCGTTGTCGTCCGATACATCGTCTGGACAATGACAAAAATATTATTCTGATTTAGGTAATGGGAGAGCGTCAAAAAGTTTGTTGGCACAGGGTGGTAAAAATAGCTAGGTATGGCCCTGGGTACTTTTTTCTCTTTTGATGGCACATCCGCATGGTGAGATCTTTTAACGCATCAGTCATGAAAATCGGTGCACCCGTTTTCTCTAACCAAATGACACGGTAAAAAAACAAACTTTCCAGACATTAAGATACCTACCTATACCTATAATTATACGTACCTATGGATATAGTAATTTTTCAGTCGATTCTCTTTTTATGTCCATTGACATAGTTGTAACTGCGAAGAATGCGTCATCCAGTCGTCGAATGATTCGTTGCTGTATTCATATTCGCGGATAAACTCCTACCGCGCATTAGCGAGTCCATTTTTAATCGTACTCTCCTCTAAAGATCCGATTTTGACAGCTTTCGAACTTTCTGCTGTTTTACGGAGATTGAGTAAAACGGAGCATGAATTCAAATCGGACTACAACGTAATATTTTATAATTTTTTAATTACCTAATTTAATCAGTGAATACACTGATAATCGAACTCGCGCGAAGGAATAAGGTCCACCAGGGTTATAGTTGGATCGATTTTAGGCTGTTGCCCATGCTGCGGTTTATGTCGAAGTAAATACATAGGCGACTCGCTCAGAATTATAGCCCTTTTGTGGCATTGTTTTTGACCAACAATCAACCAAATTAGGGTAAATTTTACGTTGAATAATTGAAGAGTAGTGTATTAGCAATAGTGCTTACGAATGCTGTAATTTATTTGAGACTGGGGGAATAAAACAGGGAATATGAGTGAAAAAATGGCGAAAAAGGAGAGATAAAAAAATATGATATTGGCAAAAATTAAAAATAAATATAGAAAAATAAAATCCAAAACCTGCGCCTCCCTCGGCATCCGAAAAAGACACGTATTTGCAACTGATGTGCGAGCAAATTATCAATGAAATTGAAAAGAAAACATTAACTGATTCAAACGAATAAAAGAAAACTCACAATCCTAGTAACTAGAATTTGTAGTCTAATTGACAGAGTGCCACAATTTTTAAACTTTCTGGTCGAGAATTCAAATCCCAATTGCGGTAAAGAGAATTTGTGAGAAGAAAATTAATAATTCAAATTAAATGGCTCGAATAAGCCATTGAAAGGTGTGGGGAAACTAAGGAACCAATTAGACGCAGATGGATTGAAGTGCGAGATCACCAAGGAGTGAGAAAAAGAAGTTAAATGTAAAAAAAGGGAAATGTATAGTTTGAAAAAGAAATGAAGGAGTGAGAAAAAAAAGTGAACGTGTGAACAAAACGGTATAGGTGAAAAGTTAGAATTATTATAAAATGGCCACTTTCATCAAAGCTTTAGATTCCTCGAAAATACAGCAATTTTTGCACATATTACAAAAATTATTTTTAAAGAAAGAAGTGTGGTTTAAATAGAATTTTTTTCGATCAGTTCGTATGGAATAATTGCTACAGAACTTCGTGAAGAATTGCAAATACCATCGTAAAGCAATATTATTATTCTTTGTAATTATTCGAGTCAAACTTCTAACATAATTATGTAGGTCAAAAATTGAACAACACTTCCCCGTGTATTTTTAGTTGCAATTCGAATACTTGAATTTTACTCGACGACATTACCAAAAGCCATTATCGTTATGCTACTGTAGCTCTTGTAATGAAAATTTCAATATTGTACCCGCAGAAATACCTGAAATCGAAAAATTACCTCATCGTTCTTTGATTTTTGCATTTTACTCGAAATTATTCAACTAACCCAGTGGACCATATCCTTAGGGACGCCCACAGGCCACAGTTAGGTACCTATAACGTGGGTAAACTCAGTTAATAAATTCTACTCTGACAATTTGATGCCTAATACGATTGGTAGATTTGTTTTACAAAAATTCATGACTTTAGGAATTGAGAACGAAGTGCCAGAAATTTGCGACGGATTTGCTCAACCACACGAGATCGTCATCCGAACTGGAAATTTTATTAAATTATAACGTTGAACCAGACTGCAGAGTTGATATAAAAGCAATGCGGCTAGATCGTTTGAAATTAGCAATCAAATTGAGGCAAAAAGAGGTATAGGTATATTCGATTCTGATACCTACCTAATTTCGTTTATGTATTTAATAACTTTGAAATTTAGAATGGCGTTTAATTCGAATTGACGACGACATAACTTTCATTTAAAAAGGTAGGCATTCAAATACTTAAGTACTAAATTACTTACCTGGGTGAAAAATATCGAAGTATTCATACACGAGCAATAACATAATAACAAAATCATTGGTTTAAATTTAATCTAAATGACTCGTTAACCATAAAATGAAACAGAAAAGAATTTTAAAGATTCTACAATGGTTTTCATCGTTAATGCCATTCCTACTTAATAAACTTAACTATCACCCTTTCAGAAATCTTGACAAATATACAAAGTTTTTCGAACGAAGCCCTCCCCCCAATTCTATTCCTTAACAGTATATACTAATTACTACGCACTAAACAAATAAATATGTTTAATTAACGTGCTACTCTATTTTTTCTCAAAGGTTATTATATGAAATGGTACCTCTACTTACTAAAAGCATCATATAGCATTAAGATATTGTAACTGCCAAAAGAGGTGGTAAAGTACCTAATTAGAACCACTTTCAGTGTTACACCATACACGAGATATTAGATACTGCATAATCATTAATACCTTTATAATAATTTAAATATTCAATTTATTATCCACAACTATCATGGACCTTAACCTATTTGAGAGACTTAATAATATTTAAACACGAGTTTGAATTAACAAATTTAATAAAATATTAAGTTTTACACCAGCAGTACATTAATTAATACGTTAATTAACTATACATATAAATCATCACAACCCTATAGACAAGACTATCTGTTCACTAGTTGCTCTACAGGAGAGGTTCTAGGTACTTAGAAGTAATTGTCTAAGAACTGTGTAGGAACTGTGTTTTGTTCCTTTGAATCGAGGGTTTATATACTCGTTCAGATATGTAAGTGTATGTGTCGAAAAGGCTAAGTGAGATAAAGTGTTGTTATTATAGGGTTGTGCTGACTCGCGATATACTCGAAGGACAGGCACAATTAGGTCATGAATATACAGACATTATATTTATAATTATAAAATCAAATACGGGTAAATTAGTAGTTGTTTATAAAGAGTTATAGGATTTTTATTGTTGATGAATACCTATGTTTTTAGTATTCGAAGACGTGTAGACGAATATGTTCGTCATTTCTAAAAATAGACAAAAATATACGTTATAGATATTTTATCTAAAATTATTATTTAAGTCGAGATGTAGATTTTGAACTCAAAGCAACCACCACGAGGAGCAAAAAAAGGTCCTTTTCATTTTTGGCTTATCTAGTACAGCAAAGGTGCTATGGATTCCAAAATTTTCTTTGAAAATACAAAATATTGGCATAATTTTCAAATTGATCCATAAAAAGTACTTTTTATGTTCCTCGAGGTTAGGATCTATAGGCCCAATTCTTGGCGGAGGCCCCTACACATATACATACATCAAAGGAGAAGCTGAGGTAGGCATGGGGTAGTGAACCCCCAAACCTGGTAAGTGATGAGACAAAACAATATTGAGGCCCCTTAAGTGTGAGACTTGGGGTTATAAGCCCCATGATCCCCCCTGAACAACAGCCCTGTTTGTGGTAAATGCAACGGGTTTATATACAGAGTGTTCCTTGTTTAATTACCGACTTCATAGGAAAACACAGGTGAATTTTGTTTTTGTACCTAATTTAAAAAATTTCCATTATTTTTGCAAAACAATGTGCGAGTATATCTGTTTGTCTTTAGTAAAATTTAATGAGAAACCGAATGATAAAAAATATTGAGGAAAATACGTCATGAGCTGAATTTCTGATGGATATACACTACATTTCGAAGTGAGCTCAAAAATATTTTTCTTCAGTAAAAGGTACTTTCACCTGTCACAAGAGAAAAGTTTGTATTTGTTCCTCTGGAATCTGGTTAGAGTCTAGAGGAAGTTAATGCTAAAGCCAAACTAGTGCAAAAGGTGTGATTAACACTTTTTTGAGAAGAAATTCATATGACAATTAAAGATAGTAGGAAGAGAAAAAATTTCAGCTATTCTGGGGATAAATATGTTTAATAGAGATTAATCAATAATTGGTACAGTATTTCAAAAGTTCGTTCGCCATTTTACTTTGAGAAATACTCAAAATTATTTTACAAAGAAGAAAATTCTCCCATATCAAAGTCCATCCATTTCTAATTAAAGTTCTACCTCCACCTCCACAAATATTGCTTGTATGAACTTGAAACTTTCATCATTCGATTTATCATTAAATTTTGATTTAGAACTACTATTTGCCTGGCTTTGAAAAAATATTGCTAATTTTTTGAATTACAAAAACAAAATTTATTGTATTTTTCTATGGGACGGTTATAAAGTGAACTCTCTGCATTGACAAACAACAATTTTAAAGTTTCAATGTTATGTTTTTTGTATACCTGCTCCTTAACTATTAATTGGGGACAGGACACTGTTTATTAAATAAATTTTATTTGTGTAAGGTAGTCCAGTCAAATGTAAACGAAAAAAGATTTCCATGCTACTATGTTAAAAGGTTTTGATTCTTTAGAAATTGAACGGTTTGGCTGACTAAAAAAACTTATTAAAAGTCTTATTGCATCCCACACTTACGTTCACAGATATAAAGGTGAATATGCCCCAAAAATGATTTTTTGCTCTTAATTTTGAAAAGCATTTATTGTTTTAAAAAAGTAGTTTAGTTAAAAAATATTGTTTAACACAAGTCATATTCATTCTATTTGTCTGATTGGACGCAAGAAATGGTACTTTCTCCCTGCACGTAGAAACGTACGAACCACTGTTCCTATATACTAGGGTAAATTCAGAATAAAGACTCACAGCTGAACCTTACGTCCTAAAGAATTCACTTGGTTGCCTTTAGGTTGTTTGGTTTCTCTACTTTTATTCTGAAAAATTTAGGATAACTTGTGTTACAACTGTGATTCGACTGGTGCACTTTGTGATAACAAATTTGAATTCTCCAACCAACTTATACGAATATGTAAACAACCATCTGGGTTAAAATTACTCATCTCGAAAGAGGGTTGCAAGAGTTATAGCCAGTTAAAAGAATTGTATTTATTATACATGTGGTAAGTGCTTCTCTCTGGTAAACGATCATCTTATTCAGAATATTTTAGGTGTGCTCTATTTACCTACATGCGTTGTTACGTAGGGGTTTACAGAGTAACCTCAACTTATCACGATACAATACTTATGATAAATTCATTTTTGCATGGGCATCAAAACAGGTGGAGAAGGGGCAAATATTCTCAGTTATTAGTGGCTTTGCTTGCAAAAAACCCTATTAAACTCTCTATGTTTTTCCTTTTTCTCCTTCATTATTCCTCAGCCTGGGTTCTATGTTATTTTTTTTTTTTTAACTGTAAAAATAAAATTTTCTATTTTATAACAATATCTGTGAACATTTATTTAGGTATTTATTTATTTATTTATTTATTCTTCTTATTTTTCTTCTTCATTTTCTTCAACCTGTGTTTTATGTTTTCTTTTTCAACTGTGAAAAAATGAAAATAAAATTTTCATCCATTTAGGTGATGTTATCTGTGATCATTTATTTTTTTGATTCTAATTTTGCGATAAATTTATGGAAAATGTGACAATTGACAATAATGTTTCAATGCCAACTGTTTCATCTTTGTTAAATATTATTAAATGAAATATATAGCTATATCACTTCCTTTCAACAGTTGTCTTCTTTTTGAAAATACTTTTGAAATTTTTGGATTATTCGTATTTTTTTATTTTCAGTTTTTATTCATAGTTGATGTTAATTGTGTCACTGTAGGGTCACTTTTCATGACAAATAAAACAAACCTTAAAAAAAAGAAAGAAAAAATATCTCTGCCATCTATCAACCCCAGTAAGTGTGTATTTTCCAAAAGTGTCAAATTTTATAATGGCTGCTATTCGAAAACCAGTTGACCTATTTCGCTCAAATTCAATATCAAACTGGTCCCAAATATTCTGAAACTACCATACAAATTTCAAGTTAAAATCTACAAATTTATGGGAGTTATCGTGATGACAACATGCTGGGTTTGCAACACTTTGAGAACCCCTTCCTCAAAAACTAACGAATGAATTTCAAAAATTTTAACACGAATGTGTAGCCCAGGAATGCTTCTAACACTATCCAAAGTTTCATTGTCTTAAGTCAAACAGCTGGGGGTTTACAGACTTCCAAAAAGTTCCAAAATGAGCAAAAAGTGGAAATATATATAAAAAAAATATATATATATATTGTGTACAGAAGAATTTGAGTGACCTATATATTAGTGATCTACGACTCAGGATCGGCGCTTTTCCACATGTCTCACCCCATAGTTGAATTTTCCTTTGAAAAATATACTAATAATCATATAAAAATAAAGCAAAAATCCTGTTGCCACATGGTCTAGCAATGTAGCTTGTTTGATTTTTTACTGATTACAACTGATAGTGAATAAAAAGCCTCTTCAGTCTGGACTATAAAAATGTTGTGTTGCCTGTATATATATATATATATATATATACACAGCACAATGCAGGTCGCATAACTTTTGCAGGCCCATAGCATATCTCAATGATTTGATGAAATTTTGTTTCTTATAAGATAGGAGTATTTTTTGAAGAAAATTTTGTGTAAAATATTTTTGTACTGAGCTATTTTTGGTTAGGTAGGTACTCTTCTTTTCATTACAATTTAAAAAATTGTAAAAACTCCAAAATGTCGCACATTTTATTCTCTCTAGAGGGTAACAAGATGGGTGGTGAAAATAGTATTTCATGAAATACTAATGGGACCAACCTAAATATATTCCATCAATTAAATCTTTGCTTTTATTTTTTTTCGTTTCACATTTATTTTTTCAGCCAATTCTTCTACCAACATATTAGGTACATTTTGTAAATGTTAGCAGCCAAATATACCACCTTTTGCACCCATTTTGTATTTTTTTTTTAAATAAAAAATTTAGTGCTAAACATTAATTGTTTACCTACATATACTTAACCACTTATTTTTTCAAAAAAATAAGTATTTTTTTATATGGACGCAAAAATTAATTTTGGGAAACATATTCCCGACACACCTGTGGATGCAAGTGGCGGGGACAATGACACTTTTAGTTTATTTTAGACACCAAAATTGACCAATTAGTGAAGAAATCAAATCTTTTTAAAGTCCAAAGAAAAAATCACTTTCTCCTGGACTAAGATGTAGGTATATCATTTGTTTCCAAGAATAGTAACATAAGTTATGGGTGAGCATCTTCCAAAATTCTGATTCAACGGTGAATGAGTAAAACTTTTTTGAAAAAAATTACTTAATGATTTTTATCAATTTTTCAAAAAACCTAGCCTAAATTTTCTCAAAATGAATCACTTTATGATAGAATAAAACCCTAATAGAGTGGTTCTGTGTGTTTATTTACAGTTTGTGGCCCATCCAAATGTTCAACAATTGTTAGCTTCCATATGGTACTCCGGATTGCCTGGATTTCGCAGCAAAGATACTTTTCATCAAACGTTGGAAGTTTTAAAAATAGGATTTTTCTTTCCAATTTTCTCTATAATTTACATCCTTGTTCCACGATCGCTGCTTGGGAAGATGATGCGTAGTCCTTTCATAAAATTTATTTGCCATTCAGCATCCTACGTTTTATTCTTATGTAAGTCAGTCTAATTTTATTAGCTGAGTAGGTAAACTTTTGATGGTATATTCTTATAGTAAAAGCAGAATAAAACAACAAAAAAGCACGTGGAATACCTTGTTGTGAAAAGAATATTCTCACCAGAAGGTAATCAACAGATTATTGCGGGTTCTGCCACGTTCAGCCAAAACCTGAGCAAACACTGGCAATTTTAGAGATGGTCCAGACAGTTTATATATGGGTTTATTTACACGCACACATATATACATATGTAGTAATTACGTATTTCCGTGTGAAAGGATTGGTTTGTCATTTCTTGTATAGATAAGAAATGATTGACTGGTTTGTGTACTGAATTGTGACATCATTGTCTTTGTTAGATTAGTCACAGGTTGGTACTCATACATTATTTGCACTTGCGTATAAGTAATTGCAGTCAAAGGTAATCGTGCATTTCTTTAACATCACGAAAACAAATATTTGCCAGATCAGGGGTCCGAGCTCCTTCACCTCATACGAGTAATGTCCCCACACAGCAATTATATTTATTACACTGCAGTCTATAAAGAGGCAAAGCTATGATAAAACTTCACAGAAGTGGGGATTCATGGGTCTATCATTTTTTTATCCAATGAAAATAAGTAGAATATAGTAGGTGTATTATGCAACATGAGAGGAAAGTGAGCAATTCCCTATACCTTCGATTTTTGCCTGCACAAGTAGTCAATTTCTTACTCCAACCAAGCTGCATAGTATTTTTTGCAACAAGTGTACGAATACTGTATCTGAGACTGGGGGAATAAAACAGCGAAATGAGCCAAAAATTCAGAGAATAGAAGAAAAAAGTGAAAAAATGATGAAAAAAGAGAGATAAGAAAAGAAATGGGAAAAAATTTAAGGGAAACATAGAAAAATAAAATCCAAAACCTCCTCACCCCTCCAACCGGCATTCAATGAAAATTCTCATTTCTAACTGATGTATAGCAGATTATCGATAAAATTGAAAAAAAATTAAGTAACTGATACGAACGAATAAAAGAAAACTCTAGTTATCCTTGTAACTTGTTATCATAGCCTGGATGACAGTGTATACCTTTTGACATGCAGGTTGATAAAAATAATAATATTAAAATTATTGAGATGAATTTTATGTTAAAAATTTCTTTAGTATATAAAGCGGACAATTTTAAAACAATGCGTACTGTAAATTTTTTATGCATCGTTTTCTACTTTATGCAACGTCTTGAGTGCATACGTTAGGTACTTTTTGCACAGTCTGTAAATTCCTTATGCATCCATTTTTACTTCATGCACTGCCTTATACGCATGCGTTTCTTTATACATTCGTCTTTATAACAATTTCACACTTCGTTAGTCATCATCGATACTTTTTTCTTTTTTTGGGAGGAGGGGGAAGTCGGAGCAAAAAATAGTGTGTGACACATGTGTATACATATATATAGTAGGAGAATGATATTAAAAAAACATTTTCGATTAGAATTGTACATATTTTCGTTTCTTTTTTTCATTCTCTCTTTCTCTTTCTTTTTTTTGGGAGAGAGCGCGAGTCTTTACTAAATTTCAAGGGGCTTACCATATTTTTGGAATTTAACCCACTCCAATGACCCTTTGGATTTCTTCTGCGTCTAAAATGTGAAGGCGCCATCTAAGAAAATGACTTGAGGTTTTTTCCCTGCCCGCAGGTTCAGACTTGGCTCCTCATGAGACTATGATATTTAGCAGATACCGGTACTTGAATTACTTTTCACGTTCTAACCCTTCACACATAGGTACTCGACTACTCGTCTGAGGTTTCTGATTATTTCATTGTCTGTATTGTGTTGATAAAAAAATAATAATTAAAACAACAGTGTAAAACACGTCGGGGAAGCTTGTTCTTTTTAAATTTTTGAAACATATTTTTTTCAAATAACTTTTGGGCAATTTATTAGTTTTTGCAACACTCAACCGAAAAAAACGTTTTTTTTTTGCGCAGGCCTGACGAGAGGTAGGAAAGAGGGATTCCCCTCAGGCCTAGGATTTTTAAGAGCTCGGCATTCTCAAAAAAAAAAAATTAGATTTTTATGGAAAATTTACTGAAAAATGCTTAAAAATTTTTTTTCGTCAACAGAACGAGCGAAATAAACTTTTTCAATATTATAAAACCACTTCCAAAGATAAATCTTTGATACTACACCTGCATAGGAATTTTCAATTTGTTAGAAGCCTATATAGTTTTTCTCCTCCTGATCCGAATTTCCTCTCTACGACTCTGTCAGTGCGCCTTTGCTAAATAAAAAGTGCCCAAGGAATATCAAAACGTGAAAAAGTATGATTAAACGCATACACCCTTGCAAGTAAATTTTCTTGCACGGATCTATCACTTTCTTGGATGGCTTATTTTTTTGTTAAAAAAAAAAACAAAAAAAACAACACGCTAACGCATACATTGTGGGTATTATTAATTGAGTAAAATTGATTTATTTCCTGCATGTGATCCTTCTTGTGGTGGGGGTAACAATTTAAAAAAAAGTAAAATTATCATTGAATTTCAGAAAAATTAATAATAAATTGTTTTACTTATCTTGAATTGTTTTGGGGGGTGTAGAAGGTGGTTGGGACTTGGTGTCGTATTGTTTCGGTCAAAAAAAGTAAAATACATTATTAATAAAATTATTACGTATTCAGTTCTAAAAAATCAGTTTTTTGAGTTTGTTTATTTTTGATATTTTGAAGGCGAGATATTGCAAAAAATAGTGAATGACACGAATGCGAAGAAGGTGATTGCAGTTCGTGTGGTTTGCAACATTTGCTTTTGACTCGTGCTGTAAATTTCACACTCGTAGCAAAATCACCTACTTTTCGCCCTCGTATGTCACAAATACTAATTTTCCATAATTTCGACATCAGTCGAATTCGTGAATTCTTGAAAATAGGGATAGAAATAGAGATGGTCTATCTATTATTTCACATGATGGTATTTTTATTTCAGGAAATTACACTTGGATGAGTAATTGACTGATTGTGTTTAAGCCAGAGTACCTAATTAAAATATTATCAGAAAAATCGTGTGAATAAATTTTTTTTTTTTTTTCATATTTTCAGTTGTAATGATGATATCAACTATGATGCCAGACAATGATGATAGGCAAACGGTGATGTATATTTTTGGAGCTTTCATACTAGGTTAGTTGAAATAATCTGTAGTACAAAAAGTAATTAATGATTTGTGCAAGCATTTTAACGACGTCAACTCACACGATGAATAAAAACATTTCATAGGTTTAATGTGGAATGAAATAAAATCTGTATGGCGAAATGGGCTCGAAGACTACATTACAGATATGTGGAACATCGTTGATTTCATTACTATGTCACTGTACCTGTGTGATATAGCAATCCAATTATTTCTTAATTTTACTGAGGTAAACCATTTTTTCTTTCGTTTCTTTTGCTTTGTTTTGTACTGTTTTTACGTTTTTAATGCCAAATGGGCAAATGCTAAGCGTATATACTTAGGTTATATATTTTTTTTGTTTTTGTGCAGACAGGCAAAAAAGCAAGTGAGGATGATCGAGAAAATTACGATTTATTTCATCCAGTGTTAATGTCGGAAGCTTTATTTTCCACGGCGAATATTTTTAGGTATGGTTATGGTAACTAATTTCTGAGAAATGTATATTTGAGTCGCGGTTCCATCTACCTGGAAAATGAAAATGAATATTGATGAATAATTAATTATTGCCGGTATAGAAATTATAGGGTAAGGATGACTTTAAATGGTGTTGGTTTGGTATTACCTACCTGATTGGAATGGATACGTTTCTTCTTCCAATATTTATGGGCCCTGTTTAGCTATAGTTACTTTAGCTGTGTATATAGATACACCATGCATAGGGTGCGAGTAACACCGGATGGCGCGATGTTATGTGTGGTCAAAGTCTTAAAAATCTTTATAGATCGGTCAAGTCCTCTGGCGCAATCGGCGAACAGGAACCACTAACGTCATTGATTCCATGATGATTATATATTTATAATTATGTAATATAATTTTATCTCATAATTACATAAAATTTTAACATGTCACGCCAGTTGTATTTTTGTTTACATCAAACTGGGCTGACCTGTAGAGATTTTAGACTGTGATGTGTGGTATCCATCCATCCATTGCGGGTTCAGAATTGAAGAGGTTTGTTAGGGCAGAGAAACCACAATTTTTGAGTCAGGAAAGTAACTATTGTAGGGATACCCCCACGAGTCCTGCTTGCCTGGCGTGCGCAAAGGACATATGTCTGCTGGAGAAATGTTGGTAGCCATGTGACCGGGCTGAGGCGGTTACCAGAATCCATTATCGCACAGTAAGAGAGAAAGGTGTGTGTCAACAGTTATTTTGTTGTCTCCGGACATTAAAACATATTATATATAAGTATATAAATGGCTAGTGGCGAATTGCCACTACTGTAACCGGTGCCAAAATATAAACTCGTGTATCCATCTTGGGTGTAGGGCAAAATCCAAGACAGTTGCTCATACATACCACATTGCGAATCTGTGCAAAGAAATTAAATGAGTGAATTAGATGAAATTTCATCAGTGAATTAAAAGGAGCTGAGAGGATTCATCCAACTAGGTGAGTTGGAACTCAGCCCTTGTTGACAGGTGCCACTCTAGTATACATTACCAGCTGCTCATAATCAAAGTCCTTAAAATCATACAGGTCGGCCAAGTCTTCAGGCGCAAATTGGTTCCAATACTATGAATTGGAATTAACCAATTACAGTGCGCCATGTTGGACCCATTAACTATAACTTTCTCATCTGTGAAGGTTTTCAAAATTTGTTTTGTAGCGGAACATAGGTTAAGTAGGTAATGTTGAGAACCACTGCATGTACAGTTAGAGAGCTATCTTATTTATTTTCACCTTGTAACATGCCCGATTCGGGCTACTCGTTTTCATTGTACATACACTTTGATGTTCTTGATAGTCAGTAACGTTTTGTTCGTCGTCTTGTAAATACACTCGTCGTTTACCAGATTCGCCTATTTTATTTACCAGCCTTTATCAAGGCTATAGTTTAAATATTGATAGTCTAAACTCTAATTTAAATTGGTGGATCCAACAATCAATAGATAATGAGAAAGAGGATAAAGGCAATAGAAATGTCAATGCCATAAGTCTGGCGGGTTGTATTTTTGTTTATATAAAACTTTCAGAAACATTATCGGGGAGAGAAAAGTGTTACAAGATGCATTCAAAAAAGTAATTTTGACCTATGGAGAGTAATTTTTTTCTTCAACTCTGAAGACAGGGAAAAATCTTTACAATCCTCCTCACAGTCTCCTTAAGAGCATTCAGATTGGGTTTACCAAGCAAGGTAAATGTGAAGTCATGTGTTGTGGAACTTTTACTTTCCAAATTTCTGGTGTATTCATTAGAGTGTTTGATCAGTGAGTTCATAATCATGCAATCTTCATAATCATGCAGTCGCATGCCTCTGATCAGTTGGAACCACATACTGATTGGTGGTGGAACCAGCTTGGTTTTTTGGGAGGGACAAAATGGACCACTGAAATAATTTAAAAAAACAATGCTATGTTGGTACCTATAATTATAATTATTATGATTTTACAAATTTTTCATTAATGGTGAATTTAGTCCAAACACAATGCAGAGAAAATTTTTCACTTCAAATTGTTACCTGAAAAAGTTTTTTTTCCACTTGTGTATGAAATGAATTGCTGTATTTTTGATGCATCTGAGGCTTGATGAAAGTTGTCAATTTCCCAATTACTACTTGCTACTCACATTGCTCACTCCTTCTTTCCCAATCTTTCATCTCTTTTTCTAACTCCTTTTAGTGATCTCACATCTCAATCTATTTTCTCACACCTTACTGGTTCCTTAATTTCTCCACACCTTTCAAGGACTTATTCCAGCCATTGAATGTAAATTATTTATTTCTTTATTTTCCCCAAAAATTCTCTTTAACGCGACAAGGACTCCCTTCAAGTTTAAAGGCGAGCACCCTATACCAACTTGGCTTGTGAGTTTTCTTTTCTTTTTTTGCATAATTTGATTTTTTTTTTGATTCATTGATAAACTGTTTACACATCAGTTGCAAATGAGAAACTTCTTTGGGTGCTAAGTGGAGTGGGAGGTTTTTGATTTTATTATTCTATATTTCTTTTTAATTTTTGCCCATTTCTTTTTGTATCTCTCCTTTTTTGCCATTTTTTCATTTTTTTTCTTCAGTTCTTTGATTTTTTTTCACTAATTTTCCTTGTTTTATTCCCCCAGTTTCAAATACAGCATTCATACGGTTGTTGTAAAAAATATTGGATGCAACTTGGTCAGAGTGAACAATTAACAATTAATTAACAATTCAAACAATTACCAAGAGACCTAGCTAAAGAGATGTCAAACTCATAATTAAAAACCTAACTAAGATGGAATGTTGTAAAGTATTTTGAAGTTTGTTATTTGTTACTGCGCATGCATCTCAGCTTGATAGTGTATGTATATTGGTATAGAGATGTCTGTTATCACTATGGAATATGCGAGGCTTTGGCTACGCAGAATGTTGAACAAAATTGAATTTTTGATGATGATGATGATGATGATGATGATGGTTGAAGATGTCTGTTACATTTTTATACCACAGTGCATATGGAGAGTAGGACAGCTCTTTAGCTATATGTCTCTGCAATTACCACACCCACCTGCAGCTTGTGCTGGCAAACATCACAGTGGTTGAGAATTGCTCACTTTTCTCCTGTATTACGTACATAATATACTTCTTATTATTAATTTCATATTTCAAGTAGATATGTAGACAGTTAAAAGGTTTTAGACTAAGTAATTTTTTTAAACAGTTGTGTAGGCTATCTTGATGAAGCTAACATTCAAATCATCCTGTTCTTGATCTTTTTGTTTTTCAGTAGGCAGAAAAACATGGTTCAAACTTTCTAAGTTTTATCAAGTTCTATCCATATTTTACCAATTTACTGAACAAAATCCAGACACCCTGTACAATTGATACTCCCCTTCCTCTAAAATAATGGTGCCATATTTCTGTAGAGTGAAAAGTATGGCAAATAAATAAGTTTTCACGACACTTTTGCTAATTCACTGCTCAATGAGCAGCATTCACACTAAACAAACAAGCTAACAAGGAACATTTTTTTTTTGTTTATTTGGTGTAAATGGAATCACATAAAAACCAATAAAAACTAAAGCCCTACAGATTCGAGTCTGGAAATACGCCATTTTGTATCCTACTGCTGTTTATAGGTGAATTCATTGATATTTGTTTTAAATTTGAGAAATTTTTGTGGATAAACAAATAATCAACACTAATCAACCAATGTAAATGCTCAAAAACAGTGAAGTTGAGATTATTTTTTCTACTTTTTTTATTATCTCAGCTTATGAGGGTTCAAAATTATTGTTCTTTGCCTCATTTTACATCTTAGAATTTCATTTTTAACTTGATAGGTCCAATTATCTCGTTTTTTTGTCCTCACAGTTATATATAACGTCACAAACACCATAGTCGATCTTTCAGGGAGAATCCCTTATTGCAACAAATATCCTGTTACCCCGTGAATGTAGGAAAAAATCGAACAAACAGCGAGTGTTTGTTTGGTGTAAACCCAGCTTTAAAATAAGTCTATGAAACTTCTCTCTTATATAAGAGAGAACTAATGTCAGGATTGAAGTGGGTCAATAATGGAAATACTGCCTGGTAAGATTGAAATCACAGCTATGGATTAATAGCTTGGATCAAAAATATGAACAAATTCTAACGTGTTCAAACTTCACTGATATGCGAAAGTCTCATTAACACAAATGTATCATTCTATCCAGTATTGGGAAGAATGAAAAATCGATCATCGAGTAATTAATTTACATACTTATTCTGTACCTATACCTGTGTATTTACCAAATTAGAAACGTTTATCGATAAGTATGTACAATGTCGAATGGATAAAAATAAACTTCGACATATCCTTTTTTAAATTTGCTAAAGATGGCCGCATGTTTAAAAAAAATTAAAAGTATCGAGATTGAATTTTAGAATTCGTAGAGTGCTTACAACTTGATTTTTTTCTCAATTTGATACCTAGACTATAATGAATTTTAAAAAATTTTGGAAATAGACTAATAAAAGGCACGTGTTTATATATTGTTTATTTATTGTTGCAGCACACTGAAAATCGTGCACATATTTTCAATCAATCCGTACCTTGGTCCTTTGCAAATAGTACTGGCCAGAGTGATTCTGGATATAGCAAAATTTTTTCTTCTTTATGTTTTAGTTTTAATTGCATTTTCTAATGGTGAGTGAATTGCCTGCACTTTATTTTCAAGGTATACCTATACATGATGTTTCCTAAGAAGCTTTTCCCCATACCAGAATAGTATATGTACTAGGTAGTACATTTTGTGACAAATAAATAAATGTTTTTGGGAGTATAGGTGTGTGCGCACACCTCACCACCACAACTGCAGGAAGGTGTTGCATGTTCTATAAAAGAGTGAAAGTTTGTGAGCCTAGCTCAGTATTCAAGTTGGCAGTACTGACAAAGTAAAGCTATGAATGCAAAAAGGTTGTTCATGGACTATGGTCCATATGCACAAATGTCACTTTAACCTCCCTTCACTTAAACTTCACTTAAAAATGACTTTTGGCACAATTTTGTATTTAAGAGTGTGGTAACATTTTATTTTTAAATTGGAACTCTCCTAAGAGATACAGTGTTCCCACATTTTCAAATATGAAATTGGGCAAAAAAAAATTTTTTTCAAGTGATATTTAAATGAAGTGAGGTTAAAGTGACATTTGTGAATATGGGCCTATATGTCCACTGGCCCACTAGGTGATTGACGAGTGAGAAAGCACATCTGTTTGTCTCAGACACCCATCGCCACAGTTTTTAATATACATACATAACTATAGGCATTGCTAAGAGTTCTGGTATCACACAATGGCTCCTCAAATCATTAAAATAAAATGTTTTCCTCCTCCCACAAGATTTCCCCACCATTGCCTCTTCCAATTTCCACATTTTTTCAGTTTTCTACAGCTCAAAAAAAATCTTGGAAAAAGAAAGTTCGAAAACAAAGCTCAAGTTTGTGCAGCAGCTGAAATATTTTCAAAAAAGTTGACAGCCTCATTTCATGCTGCTGGAGTTGGAAGTTGTAAGGGACAAGAGTGAGGGAGTCTTGTGGGGGAAAATATATAATTTTAAGGATTTGAGGAACCATTGTGTGATGCCAGAGTGAGGTCATTGTCTTGTAGGAGGGTTACTTCACATTTTGAGGCTTCTTAAGAAACACCCTGCATTTGTATTACAGCATCTTGACAGATTAATTGAAAATAATAATCATTAATTTAAAGGTATACACCATTTACTTTCTCCTTATGCCATGTTACAAAGGAAATTTTGTGATACTACGAGCTCGGATATTTGTAAGGATACTCCTTACCAAAAATTCTCCAAGTAAACCAAATGAATGTTTTGCACGTTTTTAACTATCAATTTTCGATTCTTTTTTAACTGGTTGTTTTCAACACTGCAGCTTATTCGAAACTGCTCAAGTCCTATTTTGGACAGCTTTTGGCGAAATTCATTTGGATTTCTTCTCTCTTCATTTCATACAAGACTCAACTAAAATTTGGGGTATGATAATGTACGGTACATTTTGCGTAATTTGTTTGGTCGTGCTCCTCAATCTGTTGATTGCCATGATGGATCATTCTTATAACCAAATATTTGTAAGTTGATATCTACTGATATACTTATTGATAATTTTCAAAATTTGACCATGATTTTCCCCTCTGTTTTTGTCAATTTTGAAAGTCCCTTTCACCTAAATTTTTCAAATATATTTAATTGTAGGCATATATTAGAGGATATTAGTATGTATGGATGTAATGAAACTTAATAGGGGCGAAGGCACAACATTTTAAAAATATACTTGTCCATGAAGAAGGACACACCATCCACAACCATGGACATTTCTGATATTATGGAACCAAGGTACTGAGACAGTTATTTCAAAATTTACCATGACAATGGACACAAAATTCTTGGACACACCACTTTAAACCAATGTGGGATCCTTCCCAAATGCCTAGACATGATCTGGCACTGTTAATCTGACAATAAATTTATCATCAACATACATGGACTCATAATTTTCTTCAAAATATGACGTTAAAATTTAAAAATTTTATAATATCTTTGAAGTCAAGGGTGGAGACAGCCATGGCAATGGACATTTTTGCCTTTTACAGCCATTTTTTTTAGTGTCAAATCATGAGTCAGATTACTTTTTATGAGTTGTCTGGATAGAAAATTTGTCCTTCAACTAACCATCCAAAAAAATTTCAGGTAACTTTAATAGTTGATGAGATATTGACTGGAGACAAAAGTTATGGTCACATTTTGAAAACCACTTTTATGTGGTTGGGTATTGATGGTTTAGATTAGGCTAATCACGTTTTATATGTTCAGGATGACGCTGACGTCGAATGGAAATATGCGAGGAGTAAATTATGGATTAGTTTTTTTGAAGAAGGTGGTACAGCCCCTGTACCATTCAATGTAATTCCGACTCCCAAATCGTTGTGGTACCTATTTCATTGGATACGCAGGAAGCTGTGCCCAAAATTACAAGAGGACGAATCGAGATCAAAATCAATTCAAGTAAGTCTACCAATTTAGTAATGTGGGCCTAAGGTTTTGAGAACATTAAATAGTGTTTTGTAATTCGGCTAAGTAGGTATAATGACGGTGAAAATTTTCCACGACAATGTAATTGAAGATATTTTAGATTTTCAGATCTTCAAATTAAATCATTTTGTAATAACTTAAGTCAAGTGCTCGAATCAGATAATCAAGTCATATAATAATAAAAATAAATTAATAAATGACTCAAACTTATTGTTCTATTTTCAATTTTCTCCTTTCTTCTTATTTTTCAATTCTTATTTGGTGGAAAGAGGTGATGGGGAGGAAGCAATCTGAAAAATTAGGAAACAATCTAATTAATTATATTGAAATCTAGATCACCTTGTTAGATTGATCAACAAATCATGATCTAAATCGCAATATTGTCAAGATCTAGAATGCCTTGATTGATCTATCACCCCACACTGTCTGTATGTCTCTCATTAGACTATGGTAAATGCAGGGGTTGGTAGCAGTGCGAGTTTTTAGCAATTCAGAAATAAATACTTTTAAATAAGGATTTCACCTTCAGAATTGCTCAACATAAATTTCATAAAATTTCTTCAATTGTTATTTGCTCAACCATAACATTCAAATCTGCATAAAGAGAAACTCAAAAAATAAAAAAATGTTGAACTGAACTTAATTTTAAAATTGTGTTTTTATGGTTCAAATTATAGGATGAATCACAAAGAGGCGTAAGATGTGAAAAGTGGATAAAGTGATTAATGTTATTGATTTGGGAGAAGTTTTGGTTTTAATTGAATGGAGGGAGTATTAACATTAACAGAATCGATTTTGATCGCATTATCAATAATTAAAGCTGAGAATTGTAGCTTTCATGTTTTTCGTTATCGCACTTGAAAGGGTATATAATTATTTGAGATTTACTGTCATGAATCATCGAATTCTGAGTAGAATGAGCTTACTTAGTAAAGTAGTATATTTCAAATATTTTGGATATAAGAGCATATTTCAGAATATTTGACTAAATTTCATCTTTTGGCGGTATAAAAATCAAAATTTCCCTCTTTTTCACAAGGAAACACAAATTGACTTAATGGGTCAAATAATTTTTCAACACCATTTTGGAAATTGTTCTTAAGTTTTACCTATAGGGTAAGGTTGCCAAAATCATACCACTTTTCACTTTAGCAGCCCATAATTACACAAATAATATTTTTACTATCCCCAATAATATATTTTCCAATTTTTACATCCTTACCTCTATTATTATATTTTCATTCATACTAGCCTCACTTAAATATTGTCAAAATTATGGCTGATTTGATCAACAAACTCCAAATGGTATTATTTAGGCAACTAGTTTCCTAAATTGTACCAGTGATAATTTTTTAATTTTTATAGCTTAGTTTATTGTTTTTGGTGTTAGTTTTATTTTATTTTTATTTTTAATCATATTTTTAGGGATCTTTTAAATAAATAAACTGAATAGACTTGTCAAAATGTTTTGAAACACATCGCAAAAAAAAGTGCTTTGATCTAGGAAGCAGTACTCATTGCCATTATAAAACTAGGTAAGATTTAGGAAACTCATCAGTGGTATGATTTAGGATTCAGTGTTTACTTCCAATAAAGCTCAAATTTTCCACCTTCAAACTATAATTTTAATTAAAGTTTTCTGAAAATATGATGAAGGTTTTAAATTTAACTAAATTAATAATTTTGAAAGCTGAAACATTTGTTTCAAGCATAAGCTTGTTAAAACAACATGTATAAATTATTTGTTCTTGGGTATGTTTTTTTTTCATAAGCTTGTAAAGAAGGGGAAAATAAGTATATTGAGAAAAATTTTGTTTTTCCAGTGGTTATTTGTATTTAGTTTCATTATTCATCACATAGATCAGTAATTCACTCTTCCATTTTTTAAATATCAGCAGTGGTATGATTTTGGCATCTTTACCCTTTATAGGTTACTCATTCAAAAGTCCATACCTACCCACTTCACAAAATGCCTGCGAAGTATAGTATGCGTCTCTGGTTTGTTTATTTTGTGAACTGTCCACGAACAATGAGTAGGTAGGTAATTATCTACAGTGGTAGGCGATTTAATTTGTTTTTTCTAACAAGCGAAGGTTTTACTTAGTCTTGAATCAAAATCAAACTATAACGTAGGACGAAGATCTTAAATCTAATGGAATCAACCTTGACTAAAATTTCCCATCAGTTTGAAGAAAATAAATTCCACTTAACATAGGCCTACGTTCAAAATCAAACAACACTGTAAAATAGATCTCTGTTAAACATTAGGTACCTACAATAGACGTTCACTGAAACCAATAAAATAAATGCGTTGTGAAAACAGCAAATCTAGGTAATAACCATATATAGCTTTTGTACGTAGGCTACGTGCCAATTTTTTAAATAAAATATTCATCAAAACCTATCGTAAATCATCCTAGAAAATTTATTTGAATTAAATTAGAAAAAGTTCAGTCAATGAGGGAATATTACGATTTTGATCGGTTGGGTGCTGACAACGAATACGGTATTTATAAAAAAGAATTCGAATTTTTGCAGTACAATGAGAGGGAAAATTTTTTGTAGAATTTTTTAGGCCTCATTTGTCTTTAAATATCCGTAAAAAAAAATTACATCAACTATTTGTTATTACCTTCTCATCCAATAGGAAATGAGAACCTTTTCTCCATGATCACCCATTCACCTCCATTCGTCAATTCGCATCCCATTCGCAACGCAATATAATTCCGTCTTCAATCCCTACGGGACTAAAGCCCTACAGATACGAGTCCGGCAATACGTAATAGGGTACCGGACATGACTCTAAGAATTACTTAAAATTAATGGGAGAGATAGTCTAAAGCCTGTGAATGAAGGTTCTGAAATTTTTTTCGAAAAATATTAAATAGAAAGGAAGATATAAGATGTCAAAGTTGCGCTGCACCAAAAATAGTATCTCGATGAGCACCCTGTTGTTGTGATGTCATAGAATTGACATCTTTATATTTTGCATTATCAGAGGTTGCTAGTTTCAATACATCTCATTAATACTTCATTTTTAAATAGGTTTTTGGTGAAAATTTACTGAACAAAATTGACTTTAAAAAATGATTTTGAAGCAAGGGTGGGCGCACATTTCATCTCAGGACCCAAGAAAACTTTTGGCACTGAAAGCTCAAAGTCTAAATTATCACCTAAGTAAATAAGATTCAATAAGTTTAGGTTTCTATCTGTATTTATTTTTTTTACTTCCCATTGAGGTAGAAGGTTGAAAATTGGTATGAGGGTGCTTGAGTATAACATCTAATTTTTTTTTTTTTTGAAATCCCAAAAATAAGAGAGGGGAGCAGATATGGGCCAAAAATTCATTTTCTTGGAACTTTTAACATATATACACTGAAATTATCCAACTCAACACAAAGGTGGTATAATATTGTTTAATTATAGTTTAAAAAAAATATTTTTTGAGGTACTGAGTTCAAATTGGACCTTAAGTTTTTTAATTTGATCAATATTTTGACCCCAAGGGACTCATAAAAGGGCCCAATTTCGTTTTTTTCCATATTATTATGTAATACATCATTTGTAATGTTTCTTAAAGTACCAAGTTCAAATTTGACATTATTTTATCCATTTGATTCATTTTTGACCCCCAAGGCTCAAAATGAGGGGAAATTTTGACTTTTCATATTTTGTAGTGTAATTCATCATTGGTAATAGTTTTTTAGCTGCTAATTTTGAATTTGACGTAATTTCTTAATTTTACCCATTATGTGATCCCACAGGGGCTCTGAAAGGGGATAATTTTGAATTTCCCTATTATATTGGGTGATACATTGTTGGTAATTTTTTTAGACTTTAAGTTTTATTTTGACATGTATTTCTTCATTCAACTTCTTATAATGTGATCCAAAGTGGTTCAGATATAACTAACTAATTTTAACTTTTCACATTTTATTGGGTGATATATTGTTTATAATGTTTTACAAGTTTCTGAGTACAAATACAAAAATCTTATTTTTCTTACAAGTAAGTTGGGCAATTGGTTTTACTGAATTTTGTTGTTTTTTGTTGGTCTCAAAAAACATGGGCATCCAATACCTAATAAATCACTCAATAATAAGTGAAGATATAATTGCAATCCCTTTTTTGGGGCCACAGGAAAAAAAAAAAGTGGTTCAATCTAAAAATGGATTGTAAATATAATCTCAGTGCCTCAAAAAACATTATTTATTGTGTATCACTCAATAATAACTAAGAATTTTATTTGAACCCCCTGTTTAGGATCACAGGGGGCTCAATAATGGATTTGATCAAAAAATGGATTGCAAATCTAAACTCAGCACCTCAAAAAATATTATTAATGATATATCACTCAATAATATCTAAGCATAGTATCTCAACCCCCTGTTTGGGGTCACAGGCGGCTAAGGAGGGGTTCAATCTAAAAATGGATTATAAATGTAAACTCAGAGCCTCAAAAAACAATATCATCGATTTATCATTCAATAATATCCAAGAATATTATCTTAATTCCATTTCTTGGGCTACAGGGGGCTAAATGAAGGGTTAAATATAAAAATGGGTTGCAAATATGAACTCAGCCCTCAAAGTAAATAACTCCTCAGGCACCACCAAAAATTTTTTCCAAGGCTGTGCTCTAATATAAAAACAAATAAGGAATAATTGGTTTTTGATTTTCTTAGTTTTTATTGTTTTTCAGTGTTTTGAATTTGTCTATAAATAAGGGAGTGTGGGGTGCAAGTGTACATCCTTTTATCCCTTCCCTCACAGTCACCATGAACTTTCTAAATTGATGAGCTTAACTAAACCAATGTACAAACACAGGAGAGTGAGGAATGAATCAATGAGAAACCTGTGAAAGAGGTGAAAAGTTTGCTGATGTGTCAATTCTATGACATCACACCCACTGCTCAAAAAATATCACAACGTTTTTTGACAACTCAAATTTACCGTTCATTTTATCCCATTCTATCCAACCAATTTTAATGTGGTTTTCACTGACATTTTTTATTTTTTTTAAAGAATTTGAAAATATGTTTACTGAAAATCATGTCCGGTACCCCATTTCGTATCCTACAGCTAATTGGTGAATTCATTGATATTTGTATTAAGTTTGAGAAATTTTAAGGTTTTAGATTTTTTTATTACTTTTATAGACCTTTTTCATCGTTTCAGTTGAAATCTGCTTTCGTCCAACAGACTGAAGGGCCAAACAAACACGTCTCACATATAGATACAATTTTATAAGATCAAACTATAAAATCAAAGTTATCGAATGCAATTGCAAAAAAACCATTAGAAAGCTGAAATTTTAGTCAAACATTAACATATGTTTGCTAAAAATTCTGTGAAAATTTCGCTGAAATCGTAAAATTGGTTCTTTAGATAAAGCTGAAATTCTGAGTTATGTGAATTAAACTGTGAATAAAAAATGGTGTATTGCCGTACTTGTATCTACAGGGTTCTAACAGGACTAATTCAAACGAAAAATGGAGGGAAAATATCAGAGTTTAAGTAGTTTTTAAAAATTTATCTCTGAAGTTACTAATACGAATAATAAATTAATGCATCGAAATAAATTACCCATGCATGGAAAATTCATTATAATTATGCCGGTATGCCCTCAACAGAAAAAATTAAAAAATTTCCCAGCCTCTTCAGACGTGCAACATTCACTCGGGAGAAAAATAATGGGCATTCGTAATGGATACAAGCAATGGATTGTATCAGGTGTTGAAAATTATTTGTCTACGTTGACAATTCAGTACCTATCGTAATATTTTCAGTTGGTATATATACTTAGGTACTTAATTTTTATTTAGAAAATCGAGGATTTTAATAAAAATTCTTATTTTTCATGCTGCTCCGCCATTACTAGGCGTCTTTGAATGAAATTCGATACAGAGTACGTATATATAATATATATACTTATATATGCAATGCGGAATTGAGAACTATAAACTTAACTTCGTGGTAGCGGTAGCCTACAGGCTAATACCTATATAGCTATATACATGTATAGTCCCAACTACTTTCTGATGATCAATTTGTTTCGTTTTCAGAATGTTGTGAAAAACTTGGTCCAACGTTATGTAATTGCCCGACAGAAAAGAGGGAGCGAAAATAATGTAGTCACAGAGGATGATATCAATGAGGTAAAACAAGAGATTCTGTCTCTTCGAAGTGACCTCATACAAATTTTGCGAGAATCTGGGATGAAAGAAAAACAACTAAATGAATGCTCAGCAGGTAAAACTTGTCGATCTTACATTTACGCTGGTTTAACAGAGATTTGCATAAGCATTTTAGGCAATAATAATTTATTATTATAATTCGGGAGTATTAAAATTTTTGTCAACTGTACTTATTTTCAATCGTAAGAAAATTATTTTGTCAATTAAAGGTACCTAGGTACTTTGGTACCCAAAATCGTATATACATATATGGGAAGGTGTGTTCTGGGCGTCTGGATCACCTTAGTTAAAAAAAAGAAAAAAAGAAAAAAGGTTAAAACTCAAAAATTAAAAGTTTTAGCTGCAATGTAACGATAGATACGAGTAGCCTACATATTCTAGGAATTTTCGTAAGTTTTTGCTTTTAAAAATGGTCCGACTGATGCTGGTAAACAACATTATGCAATATGTTTTTATGGAGTCAATCTGACCCATAAATATGTTACGTATGGTTCAGAACTTAAGTCTGCAGTATTGAGACTATTTAAGCCCTACGAATCGGGTTTATTGCTTTTCTAGCTGGAGTATTTCGTCGCAAATTCATAGCCTGTATCGTATTGGGTTTTGATCAGTGTATTTCTCAAAAATTCGTCGATTCGCTTTTTTTTTTTTGCAATTTTTGTCATTTTAAGTTCGATAATGAGAGGGGGAATAGGATGAATTGTCGTTCTTATATTATCATATTTCGGGGTATGCCTGATCCAAAGTAATACGAGGTAGTTACAATGGAATAAAAAATAAACGTCGAAGAATTTGAGCCAGCAATTATTTGCGAGAATGAGAATTATAATGGCAAAATTCAAAAATGTTCATCTTTGGTATACCAATAGGGGTAGTGGTGGCGTGCCACAAGCCATGTTCCTATATTTATATAGTTAGGTACTGTTTAACATTCGGAGACAAGAAAATATACCGTTGACACACATCCCTCAGACCCATATTCACAAACGTCACTTTAACCTTCTTTCACCTAAACTTCATTTAAAAATGACTTTTGGCACAATTTTGTATTTAAGAGCGCGATAACCTTTTATTTTTACATAGGAACTCTCCTAAGAGATACAATGTTCCCTAATTTTAAAGTACGAAATTGTGCTAAACAATTTTTTAATGTTAAATTTAAGTGAAGGGAGGTTAGTGACGTTTGTGAATATAGGCCTCATTGTCACTGTGCGACAACAGTTTCTGGCAACCACCCCAGTCGGTCACTTGTCTGTTTACATTTCTTTGACACATAAGTGTCCTTAATGCACACCAGGCACGCAGGACTCATCTTACTATACCTATACTGTTCTGCGAAGTCATTGTGCAATATTTTATGGCAAATCTGCACCAGACTGAGCAATAAGTTGTGCCCACAAAACTGGACAAAAAGGTGTGGTCAATATTCGTTTGGAATTAATGTAATTTACTCGAGACAGGCTTAGATAATGCTAATTTGCTTCACAATTAGACCTTATATCCATCCTTTGTTTTGCATTTCCCAAATTATCGTTCTTTTAAAGTTTTGTTTTCTCAAAATTATGAGGTTTATTTTGTTGTTTCAAAATTTGTTTCGCATTCGATGAAACTTTTTATTTAGGTATAAATTACCTTAACTCAAGTTTTAAACATGACATATTCATATCAGAGTGACTTGACAAGTAAAAAAAAAACAAAAAAAAAAGGACTTGTGACCATATAATCACTAATTTTATGAACCAGATAAGGATCAGCAGAAAAAAATAATTAATGATTGGGGCTGTATTAATGAATTGCTGAAGTAGGTATCGTAGTGAAGATTAAGACTCGTATTCTAGCGTTGGTTCCAAGGTTCTACGATAATCGTTGGGGGTTGGCACAGTTCTGATTTAAACAAAAATGATCCTACTCACGCACCCAAGTTTTCTCGATGTGCTTTTATCACGTTTCAAATAAAATAAGACATGATTTTATGGACCTAACGTAGGCACCTATTTACCATTGTTTTAGCAAAATTATAGGTAGGTAAGTAAATTCTGTTTCTCTACTTTCAGTGGTTTCTGGCAAAAAGAACCGGTTTAAAGAACGACGTCTAATCAAAGGCTTGAATATGGAATTTTCTGAATCTGCTTTTGATTCGCTGGAGCTCAACGAAGCTGAATTAGAAAAATCTCTACTCGAGGACGACAAACGCGAGTTAAAGCATCCGTTCTCGGATATATTTCAACCCATACTTCAAGGGTCGTCCATATCAATTTTCAAAAAAAAGAAAAAAGCAAAGAATATTCTTTTTAAAGCCACATCAAAGGTAAATTCCGAGTCGAATGATGAAGCCGACGACGCAAAAATGCCGGATTCAGTGCAGACGAACGACGAGAGTTTCGATAAAAAGATTTGGTGTACAGAGTCATCGTCGTCGCCGAACATACCGCACGTAGACGTTGTCGATAATGCATCAAATATTGAAATCGATATTGAGTACATAGACGATTCCTTGGAACAACACGAGCAAAAAAAGTATTAAATCACCGAAATACCTACATGTATTAACACCTTGAAATGAACTAACACATTTTATGGAAAGAAGAGAAGAAAAATGTTTATTTAAAGATAAAAAAAACAAAAAAAAAACATATAAAATTATGCGAGATCACTTGTCACGTAAAACTTACAGTCGATCAACATTTTTAATTATAAACGATGTAACGAACTTTTGGAAAGAAAAAAAAGAACACCATTTGTACAATTTTTTATCAGCAGGCCAACGGCAAATGGCTTGTTAAATGGGCACTAAGGTAACGACGAGTCTCTATAAGTGAGAAACAAATAAAATTCATTAGTATCTAGCAAAATATTATAAATAACAAGTAGAGGAAAAAAAAACACTTCCACAGAAGATGACCTCCGACCTGTACACGAGACATAAGAACCGCAGTTTTCAAGATCTGTTGATTAGTACTCTCATTAAGGGAAGTTTAGATTTTTGGAAGTAATCAAATTTATTGTAATCCACGGTTGGCAGCCCCCCTTCACTCAATCGATAGGACTAATTCTGATTATTTATATAGCATTGAAAACATATATATTATACCAACAAACTTCTATAATATTCTAAATTTAAAATTGAGTGCTGATAGTCAATTTAAGGCTGAAAACTGAGAAATACAGTATCAAAGGACGTGCGACAGTTAGAAAAATACTTGAGTTTTGAAGAATACCTAAGTAGAAAGTATGTATATTCAAGAATTTACGTCATTTTTAACTGCATCATATTGAAGCCTCCTGATTTCTGCGATGTTGATCAGGTTTAAATTAAATTTCATTGATTTTTATTCTTACTCATTCACATAATCAACAGGAGCAGGTTATTTTGGTGTATGAAATCTTCTTCAAACTGCTAAACCATTGATAATAATGATACGTATAGTGAGTAATAATTAAAAAAAAAATTCAAATAAAATATATTAAATGTTTTGAAAAAAAATTTGATCGATTATAAGAAATAGAGGGGCTCTAATAGGATAAGACCTCTTCCAAAGGTCCACGGAATGCAAAATAAAATCAATATTGAAAATGTCTAAAAATTTTAAATCTCCGATAGGACAATGAACAAACATGAAACTTCAAGAAATCACAAATTCGAGCTGACCCTAAAGGCTAAAAATATAGGCGAGTATATACATAATTATATGATTTATAAGTATACAGTACTATGTCGCAGTCAAAATCAAAAGTCAGGAAAACTTTCAAATTTTCAGTCAGAAGGGAAAACGCTGGCAAAAAGACTTGATGTTCTTATTTCTTACATTTTTCTGATTAATTTCAGTCGAAAATACAAGTTTTTTTTGGTTTCCAGTCATTCATCAAATTAAGGTTTTCCCCTGACATTAACCCAGTCAGAATCGCAATAATATCTAAATTTACATTAATTCCTAGGCAAATACGTGAAAGCAGGAAAATACAATTAATTCGCTGAATCAGCCTATACAACTGAAATAATTTAGTCAATTATGTAAAAAATTGGTGAAACAGGTTAGGTGAGGATGATTTTTTTTTTCTATTTATCTTATGCCTTATAGTATAGTGGCAGGACTAAAATTTACATTTATTACTAACATTGATAAAATTGCCTGAGGAATATTTCCAGAAGCTCATTCAGAATCAAAAAACTTTTTACCCGAGTGAAAAAGATCACGTAACGCTGGTTAGAACGTACCGTATCTTTTGATTCTGAATAGTTGGAGTGAACTTTTACTTTTTTGTGGAGTTATTTCTCAACATTGAAACGCTTCCGAAACACACAAACCTGAGTCAACTTTTTACAATTTTTTACTCTACTCAGGAGCAGAATGAAAAGTTAACCACGCCCATTAATTAACCGAATGAAAACGAACGATTCGAGTGCTGCAATCGTATAAATAACTAGTCGATTCAAAGTGGTTTGTTGCACAACTTCTCACTCGAGCGTCGATTCTGAACGCGCTCAAGGTATTTTCGTTTTTTCCTGGATAATTATGAAATCGACCAGAATTTTTCAATCATTATACTTAGAAAATCTCATGAAAGTTTTCAGTCAAAAAGAATAACAATAAAAAACAAGAGCATTTGCAGTTATTTTTGTAAATTCAGTGATTTTCAATACTGACTATTCACGTTTTTGCCTCTGTTATTTACGTAAACAAGACGACAAAAACCTGTCAAAAACGTTGATTCCATAATTCCTTAACCATAAAAAAAATTAATAATTCTGACTAATTTTGTTCGGACATTTTCATAAAATTCGTGCACATATAATTATACATATTAAAAATCTAATGCCCAAATAAGGTTGTCAACTCTCGCTTCCGTTAGCGAAAATTAGTACCTAACAAATATCTGAAAGAGCACTCAAAGTTTTCCCTCATGGTTTCTAACTAATTTTACAGTCACAATGATTGGTAGGTACTGAATATGTATGATAGGTAGCATTTTTCAAATTATCCCGCGGGATCTCAAGAAGTGGTTAAAAGGTTAACAGTTTATTTTATATCGAAAGACTGAAAAATAAATGATTTTCAAATTTAATTACTAGGTATACCTTAATTTTTTCATTTGGTCATTTAATGCATTTCGTGATAGCTCAGAATATTTCATTTTCAATTAATTATTCGGCAAAATATTTTTATTTTTCTATTCGAAGTAGTTCATTCTGAATAACAGGCTGGATTTTCAATTTTATGCAGCTCCCCTTCCACCAATTTACCCACATAAAGAGATTTTTCTTATAATTCACATTAGTATTTCTTCCATTTAGGAACAAATATGAGAAATTCTTTTGAAAATCAAGTAAAACTTTAATAAACCACTTTTCTGGATATTTTGCTTACATAATTCGCTAGTTTAGTTTCGAGATTGAAATTTATGCAGGTAAAGTTTTCGTTATTTTATTTTGGTGGCTTTAATGAGTTTCCTTCGAATTCTAAAAATTATGGCTGAAACTATGTAATGCCCTAATTCAAACTATAATTAAAAATTTAACATTTGTAAAAGGCGCTGTTACGAACAATGGTGTGCTGAACAAAATGAACTAAATTCTGAAACGAAAACTAGAAATTTCATAATGAATCAAGCAAATATTAATTAAATGTCAAGAATATTTTCACAGCCTAGGATTATCGATTGGATTAAATTTTTCAAAATTGAAAGTCACACTTATGAAGAACCCAAAATTAAATGAAAAAAAAAGATCATACAGATTTTGAGTACTATTAGGACAAAATCGTTAAATACTACCAATCTACGATTTCCTTTTAAAAAATGAGCTGGAACATAGACGATAAAAACATGCAACGATCAATCAACGCGTAATAATGTAGCAAACTCTTACCTACATTCCTTTTTAAGCATATTCAAAATATTTTTTATTTAAAACTGGACGACAAATATTTTGAGAAATCAATAGTCTTACGTTTTTCTTCGATTAAGTCCTCATAGATATCCGGAGGCCTGTAAAATTTCATCCGAATGCTGACATGAACTCGAAACTTACCAAGTAAATGTACACTAATAAAGTGGGCGTAAAAAAGTCGTTAAATTGGAGAATTTAAAAAAAAAAAAGAAGAAATTACTTGTATTGAGGGCCCACAATCTCCACACCAGTGCGAATACAAACATCTTTCAACTGAGCACAGGTATCAGTTCGAACAACAACATCTTGAAATAATGATTGCATAGAATTGGAGTGAATGGATAATTTTGACTGGCGGGTTCTTATTCGATCTTCGAATTTGAAGATCATCGACTTCATCTTTAAAAGCTTCTTAAGCATACAATTCAATTTTTCTTTCTCTTCCGAGTCTTTTTTTATGCTTTCTTCTAGCTCGCCCAGATTGAACAACAATCTAGCTCTGAAAACATAATACAAAGTATAGTGATCACCTTATTGAGACCGAGAAATAACAGCATACACAACGCATTTAAAGTGTTTCAAAGCTGATTTCACAGAAAAATTACAAATCGTAAATTTTATATGAACAATGCACCAGTGACGAACTTTCACATCAAGTTTTCAGGAGTATCCCCCATCCTGCAATTAAGCATAGATTTTGACAATAACCAACTTTTATGTTATCTAAAATCAAAACATTTTTTTAATTCTTTGGGAGTCCAAAAATTTGAATCGTGACATAAGGCAATAATTTCGTTTAATTAATATTTTTAGGGACACATGTAGCATGTTTCTTCCTCGTGTTCAAGTATTGAAACCAGAAAGATAGTGACATATGCTGACTTCGATCATACATGCTTGCCTACTCCCCGTATTGAATCGGATGAGATATTAGAGTTGAAGATTATATTTTTATAGAACTTCTAATGTAAATTCCATCAAATATCTCGTTACAAAGTGCATTTCGGAAAACAAAAAAAATGAAAGACAAATTTTTAGTAAATAATTAAATAATGAACAACTTTTGAAGGGCAATAAACTGAATAAAAAACAAGAAAATATTTTTCACTGTATTATAAAAATAATTAGGGAAAAATTCTTTATACTACAATGTTCATCTTTCAATTTCCAACAAAAAAGGTTCTATCAACTTTTCTGGCACCATTGTTAAAATTTTGATGATATCAATCAAAGAGCATTATTTTAACCTTTTACTGCCCATGAAAATACTTTATGGCATAATGTACATCTCAAAGTTTAAAAGAATTTAAAGGAAGACAGAAAAGGAGATATCTGTTAAAACATAACGAGAAAAGAGAACAACATTTTAAACTAGAGAGAAAAACAGTTTTAAACCTATTACGTTTGAAAGATAATCATATCTAAAGTTTTGTAAATGTCATTTGAACCTTGGTCGAGTTGATACGAACAATTTAACAAGAAAAATTGATAGCATCGTTTTTATAGGAAATTGAATAATTAACGTTCTTCGTACGAAAAACTTTTCTCTAACGTCGATATGTTAAGTAATACGATGAAAAAAAGATAAAAATTAAAGAAAAAGAAATTCAGTATATGCTCATAATTTTCATTTATTGTTTGTGCAGGAATTAGTGTTCAAGTAGAAGTTATATCTTTCAATGATCAACAAAAAGTTATTCTTTCATTTTTTTTTCAAAAATACATTTACTCGCAAGATACGCTCAAAATACGTTTAAAAAATTACTTTAGACTCCGTCTCAGTTCTTTCAATGTGGAGTGTAGTCAAATATGTAGGTACAATTGAAGTCAGCATGTGTTACTATTTTCCTGGTTTCAATATTTCAATACAGGTGCAAACACCATGCAGAATGCGAACAAGCAAACTAATAAAAAATGAAAATTTAAAATATCATACAACGAGAATTTTTTTACTAAGACTTGACATGACGAATATCTTGATTGGTTTCCGAAGCTTATCAATTCAAATCAATGCATACTTCATCACAATATTCCAACTCGCATGAAATTTGTCATGTTACAGCGTTTAGCTTTGGGAAAGTAAATCGGAATACTGGTCTCACTGGGCACCAAATGTGATCTTAACCTTGTAGGAAGAAACAGGTTTTTTCTTCTCTAATTTAGGAACTTCAACTGTTAAAAATCTTGTAACTACACCATCAATATTGCTGTCAAGCTCAATTTTAGAATTTTCTCGGATTTAGTTCTAAATATAAATATCAAAATTGATAGACCTTAATGCATTTTCGTAACAGATTCCAAAAAACCTAAAGTATATATCATTCTTCTCTTTGTTATTCCGAATTTATATGCGAGAAACAGGATTGGATTTGAGTGGCGGGAAGGCATTAGGAGGAGACAAGATTGGAAAAAAAAAAAAAGTTGGCAGCAAGCGCATTCAAAAAGTCTTTCATAAATTATGTAGGTATGGAATAATAATTCACCTAATTTCTATCAGATTAGCTTCTGCATCGTCTAATACGAACACGTCGTCGTCAGTATTATTTTCTGCAACTTTTGAGTAATCGGAGTTTTCTGTTTTATTCACCTAAAACATACGAAAAAATAATTATTCATTGAATTGAAAAATTAAATTGACCTCATAGTACGATACCGATAATCATATTAATCTATCAAGATCGGATATTACCTCGAAATATACTTGAAAAAATAACACAATATATTTCCTAAAATACTAAATTTTCTCTTGGTCGTGATTCGATCAATTTGCTACCATTTTCTTGCCGATTCATTGAGAAAACAATTCAACATTGCAGAATGTCATAATAATCTCCAAGTAACCGTTTATCGCAGGATCCTTCGTTGAAGTTTTTAGTAACAGAAGGATGCATAGAAAATTACCGTTTCCGCCCATTCGCTCAGTTCAGATTCTGGTTCTTCGATGGTTGACTCGACGTTATGGTCTTCCACAGCACTAAATACAACATCTGACATGATTGGCTTTTCTGTCAAATCTATTTCAGTAAATGTGTCGAAATGAGTACTTAAGGGATTATCATCACATTCTTCTTCAGCCGCGGATATAGTTTTCAAAACTTCAGATTCGTCGAACGAATTCGCTAATTCAGTATGTACATTGAGTGAGATATTCTCAACGATCTCAACGGGTAAAAATGAATCACAAGAGGTAATTGCCTCTGCAGGACATGCGGTAACTATCGGACTTAGCAGAGGATTTTTTGTTTCTAAATCATATCTGGTAACATTATACGCATCAGGAGATGATTCAATTACTTCAACTTTCGGCTCATTCTCGGGCGTTGAAGAGGACATATTTTCAATATCTCCACAAGGATTTTCATTATCTGAAGCGGGAGACGACACCAAATTGTCTTGCAACTGATTACTTAGATGAGTGGTCGAATCACTCATTTCAGAAAGCGTTTCTGAATTTTGACGTTCAGCAGAGGTAGTAATACAATCATCTTCTTTACCGCTATCTTCTTCGTCCAACTGAATAATAAATTCGGAAGTATTCATACGAGGAAGTCGGTTTATAGAGCGATTAATTGAGTACACTGACTTTGAATGACTATTTTGTTTCTCAGTCTTCAAAACTGGTGGATTTGTTGACTTCTTTAATGCATCACGGGGGGTGTTGACGATTTTATACTTTCCATTTCTGACATTTCGAAAAGAAAATCTGTTCATCGGTGTCGCTATCTGGTCATATTTTCGAATATGGTGTTTAGAAATTCTTTTGTACCTGGAAATATTCACAGATAATAAAGGAATCGGGTGGTTTGTCTTTGAAACGGGAGTTATGACAGGTGCTACAGATTTATTAATACGGACAGGCTTCAAGCAACAGTTGATCTGTTCAACCACACGAACAGGTTCTCTTAAAATCGGCTGAACTCCGTGATTTACGAACGATAAAACTTTAGGAACTGAAATAAAATCTTCATTTTCCGACTTGTTGTTGGTCTTCTCCTTTACTCTGCTGGAAATTTCGGTGGTACATGAATTAAGCAATGCCGAATCAGTTTTCGGATACCACGAACGTGTTACTAATATATCACCAGCTATTTGATTCTCTTTGTTAAGACATCCAATACTGAGAAGGGAATCATCGATTAGAGCAGAAGAGATTGTTTTGTCCGATGACTCAAGAGTCAGTTTAGATTTCTCGAATACTTCATTATTGGTCTTGAATTGTTTAGGGGGTGCTTTAAGTTTCGTTTTCTTTTTACGTTTTCGTTTTTTCTTCTCAACTTCCTTCGCAGGAGATACGTTTTCAGCGGATTCGATATTAACAAGAAGCGATTTTAAAGCTTCGAGACGATACAATTCTTCTTCGGTAATTTCTTCATTTTCAGAAAGAGACTTCAGAGCTTCTTCTCTGAGGAGTTCAACATCAGTATCATCTTTGAGATCTGCAGAAAGAAAATTATATAAGGCCAGAGAGAACTATGAGTATTTTTATTAAGACTCTGAATGAATAATGACAACGTTGAGACTGAAATGTTTGTAAATATTAATACAATATCTATTCGAGAGTAAGCAATGAAGATAGAAAAAATATTGATTGATTAAACGCACAGAAACATTTTTATCATCACATTTGCGAAGTAATCGAAATGGAAATATATGTTACCTTGCTGCATGACGAGTACTTCGGATAGGGAGCATTCTGAAATGTCTTCGAATGCATCATCTTTAATCTCGCCTTCTTCCAAATCGTCTTCTAATTTTGTATCCACGAAGCTCATGTTGGTTTAACTACAAAAAAGAAAAAACGTAGCCATTGGAAAGCACTGTTCGAAAACAGTTATTAGACCAGAAAGAGACTAACTTTTAGAGGATTCAAAAGTACAAAAGAAAGCTAGTGAAATGAAACCTCAGTTATAATGATTCGATTGTGATGAATGTTCAAATAATATGATGATTTCAATTGACAAACAAACTAACATAACATATAAATATGATCAGAATAGTAATTCAGAAAATACTTCAAATAACAAATTGACCACGGCTACCAGGACAGACTCAGATAAGATAAACTATACTGGCTACATAAAACACAGAACCAATCACAGATAAATAAGTATATTATTATATTAATGAATGAGAGTAAACAAGAAATCTTGAGTATGTTTTATTTCATATGAGAGCTGATTTTTATACATTTTCTATACGTAGTTACTTTCAGACATAGATAGCGCTTTCAGGAAAGGAAATGACTCCTTTTACACACGAGTATATCTATATATAATTCGTATATATAGATATACTCCTGTATAAAAGAAGTAATTTCATTCCCCGAAAACGCTTACTAGTGTTGAAAAACGGAACTTGTCAAATCAGATCTCCATATGAAATAATAGCTCTGTTTGATAGGACTACGCCAACTTACACCAACCTACACCAAGAGGGCGGTTCCATAAATGTAGGAATGTTATATGACTTTATTTCAAGTTTTAATTGAATATTTATGGAATATCCCTACTGGTGTAGGTTGGCGTAAGTTAGTGTAATCGTATTAAACAGAGCTATCATAAGCTGTGTTTGATAGGATTACACTAACTTACACCAGCCTACACCAGTAGGGATATTCCACAAATATTCAAGTAAAACTTGGCATTAAGTCATATAACATTCAGAAATTTGTAGAATCGCTCTCCTGGTGTAGGTTGGTGTAAGTTGGTGTAGTACTATCAAACAGAGCTATATACTCAAAGCAAGAAATTCAATTCAATATGAAACAAAAATACAAAGAACTGAGAAGTTGAATATTGAACCTTCCAGGATATAATATATGCGATGGAGACAACATACTGTGTTCTGCTGTTTTACAAAGGAACTGTTGGTTAACATCTAAACTGAGCATGTGAATTACCCCACATCAATCGACATCGACCAATCAGAATTAGGGCTTGTAACCACAACCATAACCAGAACAATAACTACTAAAAGCCAAAAGTAATTAACAACATTGATTTAGGAACAGATAAGAAAAACAAAAACATTTCACATAACTCATGACCAATAACCAATCTCCATAAAATGCTGAAACCATTCACTAGAATGATAACCAGAAAGAATCGGTTTTTATTGGTTTTCATGAAATATCAATATTATTGAATATTTTTATCAACAATTACTAATTGTTTCCTAAAAAATTATTAATTAATGATAATTTGACCTTGAGGAAATTTTTTTTCTCTATTTCAACTCAAATTTTGTCTCAATCAATAACTAGTAACCACAACCAACAACCAGAAAATTTATTTTGGTTAACCAGAAAAATAACTAGTAACCAAATAATTACATTTTTAACCAATAACCAGTAAACAGCAACCAATATAGATTTTTATTGGTTCCCAGTAACCAATAACCCTAAAAATGTTTGCTTTACAAGCCCTAATCAGAATAATCAGATTCTCCGGAATGGGGTAAGTTGTATGCCAGTGTTTATAAACAAATGCATGTTGCAAATTTTTTCTCCAATCAGATTTTTCAAAAGCAAAAATGGGACATTGGCAGTGCTATCCATAGGTGGGACATTAAAACCACTAATAAAATATGTCATCTCTATCATATAAACATCCTCAAAGTGTTCAACATTTCAACTTACTTCTTCACAGTTTGGATTTTGGATTAGATATGAACTTTAACCATATACTAGATAGACTAGCTATGGCAATGGAAATTGAAGCACACATAAATTACATTACATTGTGGCAAATTAATGTTAAATCACATAAAGATTTTTTAAAGAAAAAAATATCAAAAAAGCTTTTTTTTTCTAAAATGAATTTTTAATAGAAAAAAAAAGAAATAATTATGCACAATTTTTCAAAAAAAAAAAAAATAAATAAATAAATAAAACAAAAAAAAAAACTCCAACCTGTCTATAATCAACTTTAAAAACCTGGAAATAACAGTAGTATAATCTGGATAAAACAACTTTTTGCCACAATCTGACATCACATTCTGTATTTATTAGTGCTTCAATGCGAAGCATTGGCCAGTCTATCTAGTATATGGTTAAAGGACATAAATCACACAGACAGATATTTTTTTGGTATAGTATACTTTGTACAGATGGGTCACTTGTTGTTATCATTTTATAAAGGAATATTATAGGTTCAAAAGTGTACTTTTGAAGTGAAACTTTGGCAAGAACACATTAGAAAGTGAGGAAATGATGAAAAGGTATTATTATCCTACTTTCTCTCATTAATTTTGTTTTATCTGCCACGCTGTGTTGACACCAGGTTGATATTAAGAGGTGCTATTCCGCTCTTGTAAAATGAATGCACCAATTGAAGAGAAGAATCCACCCAAAAGTAGAGGAATAGCTTCCCTCAGTGTCATTATTTTTTGAAAATAAAACATAGCTATTGTATGATGCAGCAGAGGTGTAAACTGTGAAAATTAGCTTTATATGCTTATTAAAGTTTAGGCAGATGAGTAAATTTTTTCCACTTGCTTGTTAAATTGATTTTTTTCCCCCATTTTTATTTAAATTAGCTAAAAAATACAAGTTTGAAAATTCAAAGCCACTTTTCGTTGAGCTAACAAAACATAAATCTGGAAGGAATTATTTATGGGAAAGGTAATAGGTATTCAATTGGTACAAGTTTGAATCTCCATACCACCTGAATACCTAAAGTTGTGAACCCGAAGTGATCTGAGAGACAGGGAACAGCATTCTCTTGGATATGTTTGCCATGTTAGTAGTTGGTCACCTCACCACCCACCAAATGTGATTTCATTGTGGTTAGTGTGCACCCAAGGAGTGGCAGTGAGGAGGGGCATCTACCTTTCCCATACACTCACCTACTTGTCTAATACAGAACACTGCGCCTCCATCTGATTGTATTTAATGCTCCAATAGACTGGAGGGGAGTGGAATGATGACTATCCACATACATACTAGGATGTATTCTCTCAATCACCATCACCCAGTACCATGACCAAGTGAGTACAGTGCTGCATTTTGGGTGGTGGTAATTCGATTGAGTTAGGTATTCAATCTGTATGAGCTGAGAAGCACCATTTCATGTCAACAAATCTGACATTGTTTTCTTTTGGGACGATCTCCCAGACTATTTCAGCCAAGGATTTCAATTCATTCTGAATGAAGTTAAGCCATTAATTACAAAAAGGATTTGTTTGGATTTCCTCAAAAGTTTGAGGGATGCCATCTTCGATATACTACTTAGGCTACTCCTTGTGTTTATTAAGTTTAACAAAAACGGAGTTTCCATGGTGTTATTTTCATATTCTATAACCTGATTATTTATTATATTATTATTATTATCTTTATTTATTTGTATTATGTTTTTAATCTCATCGAACCTGACATCACAAGTGACGTGTGACTTATTCAGTAATGGATCCATTATGCAGTAGCCTGTTATGGTATATCCTACAAGAATGCCTTTTTGGAACATTGTGTGAGTTTTGGGTGTTCAGACTTTGATGGGAATGTGTTTGTGAGCCAAAGCTCCTAAGACTTTTAGATTTGAAATGTCTGGTTTATGACTGTAAAAAAATTCAAAAGGTGTGGAATTATTTTTATTAGCTCATGTGGAGCTCCTATTAATGGTATAAACAGCTGCAATAACAGCTGGAAACCAGAAACTAAAGTCCAAATTAGTGTCAAAGAGCATAGCTCTTACACGAGACACAATTGTTTGGTTCTGTCTTTCGATAGTCGCATTTAATTTGGAGGAATAGGGGACCACAGGGTCCAAAACAACACTGTTTTCTTCATAAAAGGACTTCATCTAAATATCAAAATATTCATGAGCTTTGTCGCATCGCGAAGTCACAATTGGACAATTGGGAAGTTTAGAATTTAGTTTTAAATAAAGTTTTTTAAATTTGGGAAAGACCATCAATTTACTTTCTATTGGCATTACAAAAGTGTATTTTGGGGCATGATCTACATACTATAATGCATTAAACGAATGTACAGTCTACAAGTTTGAGGAAGATAAGTGATCTCCCTCCATTACAAGATTAAAGTTTGAGTGGGAAATGAGTTTCAGCATTCTCGGGTGAACGAGAGAAACAATTTGTGTTTGTTCAACCTGAATGTGTTAGTTTACGTTGTTGAAAGTAGTAGCGCTAATAGTTAGTAAGCAAATGTAGATGGAGTGTAGAACAACAATATTATTTGTTGTAACGGAAATCCCACCCCATCTCTTTCTTCATCATCATCGACATCACTACTGTGAGAAAATACGAACTGCCAACGGATCGAACTACACGAAAATATAACGAAGAAACCTAAACTAACAGACACTGAGCAATGACTAGACACACACATTACAAACACATAAATAAAACTATAAATATTCACTTTTTACGAACTTTTATTCCACATAATATCAGCGGACATGTTAATGTTACGATGGTTGATTAGCGACGAGAAGGTATACAAAAAATATAATCACAGTTGGGTTTCAAATACAAAAATCACAGACTACAAATAAACTAAAAACAGTGTTACCACAACAAATGATATGTGAGAATAACAAGCCAACGTATAATATAATATGTTATTATTCTCACAACTATGTTATATATATGTGAAGAAATAGGAATTATCAACGTATCGAACTAGATGAAAATGACGACGAAAGACTTTAGTTGAACGATGACATCGAAAGAAGATCAAACACACATATTACGAAAACATAAATAAAACAGAAATATTCACTTTCACGAACTTTTTATTTTCACACAAGATGGTGAAATTGTTATTTCATAAACGTTTGATGAGCGACAAGAGGCACACAAAATATAATATCACAGTTGGGTTTCAAACACAAAATCACAGATTACAAATAATACTAAAAACAGTGTTACCACAACAAATGATATGTGAGAATAATAAGCTAACGTATAATATAATTTGCTATCATTCTCACAATATATATATGCCATACGTCTCATTCTACTCACAAATCGCTTCCCCTACTTTCAGTTACCGATAATGCTGTGCTTCGCCATTTCGTATTTTACTTTTGAAATATATTTCAGTCTGCTAATAAATGTCGTAATTAAATAAAGTCTCAAGTTCTTTCGATCCTTGTTCTGCACGCCTCACATCATGGTAGCCTTCACTACGGTAGAACTTTGAGGAGAGACTTGTAAAATTTTGAAATCAAATGCAGACTTAATATTTTTTAAATTGATTTACTGTTGTGCGAAAATTTTTTTTTCTCGGTGAAAAAGTACACGAATATAATTATCGTGTTTTTTGAGAAATAATACTCAAATTTTAATTTGTTAATTTCGAAAAATTTTTAATTAAAAATCGAAAATTGAAGCTGAACGTTCTGGACTTAATAACGACCAATCCTGGAAGTCATCAAATGCTAAATCCAGAAAGGAATGCCAAAAAGATCCAGTGAACAACCAGAGGAAATCTGCTCCGATCATTGAGGATTAATAAAATGAATAAAAAATTAAAATTATAGATATATTAATTATATTTATTATTGTAATAGTTATATTTAATTTATATTTAATGTTTATTCTATTTAATTGATTAATTATATTAATTATATTTAAATTTAAGAATTTAAATATTAAAAAATTAAATATGTAATAAATAAAGATATATATTATAATTATATGTTTATTAATAATTATTATTAATATAAACCCAACTGCAATCCACTTCATCAAAGACCATTTTCTTTCAGACAACGTGATTCAAAATTTAAACAGAGAGTACGAAGACGCATCAGAGGAACTTCAAAAAACAAAATTTTTTCGACACAACGGAAATCGGTGAATATTGTAACGATAATATATATTGTAGCTTAATTATTTTTGTGTGAATATTATTATTGTGTTTGAGGCGAGGTAAAAATAATTTTCGACCACCAGTATATATGTCCCAATTGATTAATTTATCAGAAGGAACAACAGGCGAATATAAAGTAGAAAAGGAAGAATTAGAGAATTTAGTAAAAAAGTTTGTAGGTGAAAGAGTGATAGACGTAAAATTAGAAATATATAATTTGCCATTTTATAAATATCATACTGGAGAGATCATATTAAAATCTTTTGTAATTGATATATCCGGAAGAATAGAGGAGATAAGTAGTATTAAATTCATTAGAATTTCAGAATCATCCCCGAATTATTTCTCGAATAGAATCTATAGTTCTTGTGAATCTAATAATAAATTTATGGATAGATTTTTCAATAATAATTAATTAAAAGAAGAATAATAAACTGGAGAATATAGAGATAATTAAAAAAAGAATTACAAAAAAGACACTGAAAAAACAAACAAAAAAGAACAAGATTTAATAAATAAAATTGAAAAAGTATTAATTGAAAATAAAAAATATATAGCTATTATTGATAAAGAAGACAGTGTGTTAGGTTTTCAAAAAATAGGAGAAGAAGAAATGTCATCCCCCAACGAAATCAAACCAATACAGGAACCTTAGGGAAAGTCTTTAATGGGAAATATTACCTGGATTGGCGTAGAATGATAATTTCAGCGATTAGAGGAGCTGGTTATTACGATATTTTTGGGGAGCATGAATTTTTAGAACCATATATTAACCACATTAATGATTTAAACTTTAGGCCTAATAAGGATATGATAAATTACTGTAAGATGCAAGACAATGCAAAAGCATTTGTACTTGAAAGAGTTTTAAATGATATCACCAAGCAAATAAGGGATTGCAATACTGCAATAATGATACTCAAAAAGTTAGACAATATTTATGGAACGAAAACATCAGTTACAGCAAACATGGCTAAAGCCAAATGGATGGAATTTAGATTCCAGTCAGGAGGCAACATGAGAGGTTTTTTGAAAAAATGGGATGAGCTAGTCACTGATGTACGTGATAGTGGAAAAGAAGTTACTGAAAATGAAGAGTTAGAAAATTTGCAATTGGCCTTGTGCTACTAACAGGCCTTGGCAAAAATGCAATTTGAAAACCTACCCACAAATGAAAAAAATATAGATAATTTTAAGAGAATTCTTAGAGAAGATTCCGATCAAAAATTCAGGGATATAACAATGAAAAAACAAAATAATAATAATAATAATAATTCACAATATAATAATTCCAGATATAATAATAATAATAATAATAATAGAAATAATTATAGAGGTAGAAATGGCAATTATAGAGGTAGAAATAATTATAGGGGTAATAATAATAATAATAATAATAATAATGGTTATAGAAATGGCAACCGTAATAACGGTAATAATGGCAATGGTAACGGTAATGGTAATGAAAGTAATCAAAATCAAACTAATGGTAATAACGGAAATAATGGCAATAGAAATTATAGAGGTAACATCTATCGAGGTAATGGAAATTATAGGGGTAATCATTATCATGGGAATAATAGGAATTATAATCCAAATAATAACAAATGTTATAAATGTGGTCAAATTGGGCATATTGCACAAAATTGTGGAAATAATAGTACACAACAAAATGTTAATAATGATGATAATGTAAATAATAATCAAGGTAGTTATCCCCCAAAAACAAATATGAATCAAACAATTTCAAATAAAAAAGAAAATATAGAACAGCAAGTGAAAATGTCTTGCATGATTAAAAAATATAATAGCAATAATAATGAATGGTTATTAAATGAATTAATAAAAAAAAAATGATGAAATTAATTATACAGAATTAAACGATAAAGCAATTTTGGATGGGGCTGTAGAAGTGCATCTAACATCCGATTTGAATAAATTGGTAGATGTCAAAAAATTTGTGACCCCAGTCAAATTGCAATGTGCAGGTAAAAATACTTTTCTATATGCCACTCATACAGGTAGAATGGTGATCAAAATTGAAAACTTAAACAAAACTCAGTCTTTGATAGAATTGAATGACGTTCATTATGTGCCAGATCTAAATCTAGATATTATTTCAGCAATTAAAATAACTAATACTGGGATAATTAATATTGATCAACAGAAAGATATTGCTAACATTTATTTCATAGAAAATGCAGAAATAATAATAACTGCTAAGAAAGAAGAAGGAATTTTATATATATATTATAATATTGAAAATAAAGAGGATAAATATAAATCCCAAAATAATAATTTAATAAAAAATGATATTAATGAGGACGAGCAAAATATAATATGTGCTCCAGTCACTCAGAATGAAGTTGATGAATGGGAGGATTTTACCGTGGAATTAGAAATTGAGGAAAATAATGATAATAGTCAGCCACCTCAAGGGGTGAAAATGCAGAAATACCAATAAATAATAATGAAAATAAACACGATATAAATAAAACATCATCAAATAATAATATTTATAAAAAAACGCTAATACATAGGAGACTTAGGCATTTGAATGCCAGATATATTCAAAAATTAAATCCTTAGCAATTGGCATTTCCAAAAATCTAAACTTTAGAAATGAAGATTTTCAAAATTGTCAAATATGCTGTATTGCAAATAATTCCAGATTAGGTCACAATGGTATTAGGGCTAAGCCAAAAAGAAAATTGGAAATAGCATCCCCTGATATTATGGGTCCTTTATGCCTTTGGTAGCCAATCAAAAATATATCTTAACCTTCATAGATCATTATTCAAAATATACTTTCGTTATGCCTATAGCTAACAAAAGTCAAGTAACTAATGAATTTAAAAATATTATAATATTGTAACTGTATAGTTGTTACAAATAAACACAATAGTAGTTTAAGAGTATATTATTATAAAAAGTGAACAGATTATTACAAAGTATGAACAACGTAAGAGTAAAACTGAATGAATAATAATAGAATGAGTAGATAATAATAATAGACAGAGTGAATAATAATATACAGAACATTAGACTATTTATAAGGGTGAAGTTCGAGTGATTTGAATTGGGTATTGTGGGAGATATGAAAATGATTGGTTGTTTGAGGAAAACGTATTTCAGGTAAAACCAATGAAATTAAAAGGAAATGACAAAAGTAGGAGTGTTTAAGAAATTAATAAGAATTGGAATTATTGCAAGGTATCGAAATATATTCGTAGAAAAGATGACATCATGGAATATAGACTGAAAACAGTTTATGGTGTACCGGAGGTGAAGTCATCAGACAAGTCAAGACTTGAAAGACAAGTTTGAACTAGTCTTAAATGACGTGAATGAAAGGAAGTGTAAGTAGATGGAAATATGAAGAATAATGTGGGAAAATACGAATTAATAAAGTACGAGAATATTTGAAATAATATGTATGAAAATATCATTACAAATATCAATGAAAAATAAATTCCTGGATTACCCAATAGGGACAATAAGGTGTGATAATGCGAGGGAATATACTGATGCAAAAATTATTAATTATTGTAGTGAAGTTGGTATAACAATAGATTATATAGTGCCGTACTCACCTGAGTTAAATTGTGTTGCCAAAAGGCAAAATTAAACTTTAATGAGGAGAGTACGATCTATGCTCATTGATGCCAATCTTGATATAAAATATTGGTCTTATGCTGCAGTGACCTCAGCTTATCTAATGAATAGATCACCAACTAAAGCAAATGAGGGATATAAAACACCCTAAGAACTGTTTTATGGGATAAAACCAAATCTTAAAAATATAAAAGTCTTTGGTTCATTAACCTATAGACATATACCGATAGAAGTAAGAAAACAAAACGCCACTAAAGTGAAATCAAAATTAAAAAATAAAATTGACCCCAAATTGACGCATAGGGCTGAAAAAAATATAATGATGGGTTATACTAATACTGGATATTGTCTTAGAGATCCGTATGATACAAAGTCATACATATCTTGTGATGTAAAGGTGGATGAATCGCAGAATATTAAATCCCTACAAATAAATGATAAACCCCTCACGATAAAAGCTGCAAATTATGAATAGGATGTAGGTATAATTAATCCAATAATAATGAATATTAATATCAAATACAATAAAGCATATATTGAAGATTGTGTTCCCAAAAATTTTGCTGAAATTGATACAAACCCATTTAGAGAAGATTGGATTAAAGTTATTAATGACGAATTCAATTCTCTCAATGACATGAAAGTTTGGGAAATAGTAGACTATGATTGCCAGAAACTGATAGATACAAGATGGATTTTCACCATCAAATATAATGAATTTGGGAATCCAAAAAAAAACCTAGACTCGTAGCAAGGGGGTTTAAAGATAGAACTGAATACAATATCACTGAAACCCATGGTCCAGTTGCATCTATAGGAACTATCAGATGGTTATTATCCATGGTGGATAAGGAAAAATTAATACTCGTCCAGTATGACGTAAAAACTGCTTACTTAAATTCACCTGTAATAAAGCCTATTTTTGTAAGAAAACCTGAAGGTGTAAATATTAATACAAATCAAGCACTAGAATTAAAAAAGTCAATTTATAGACTAAAAACATCAAGCAAATTTCGGTATGACTTGTTAGATATGAAAGTTAAGGATATGGGATTTTTGAGGACTAAAAGTGATAGATGTTTATATGTAATTGATGATAATTGTGAAAAAATATATTTATTAAGTTATGTGGATGACATATTGATCGCATCCAACTCACAGGTATCGATTACAAAAATAAATGAGGAGCTTCAAAAATCATTTACAATCACAATAATAAATGACCCGAGATTCTTTGTAGGTATAGAAATAAAAAGAAATATAGAAAATAAGACGACAATTTTGTCCCAAAATAAGCATATTGAAAATATGATAAAGAAATTTGATATTTCTGAAATGAAAAATACTAACACTCCAATGGAAACAGGGTTAAAGATAGATAAAATAGAAAATGTTCGAGATGATACAGAATACAGGTCAATGATAGGAGGGCTGTTATATTTAGCCAGACTCACAAGACTTGATATATTATTTCCTGTTTATTTCTTTTCCCATTTTCAAAATAATTCGAATGAAACCCTTAAAAATTATGTAAGAAGAATATTTAGATATGTCAACACTATGAAAAATTATAATTTAACATATAAATCTGAAGGGGATGGTATACAAGCTTATGTAGATGCTTCGTATGCACCCCAAGTAGATGACACAAATATAAATATTAATAATTTAGAAAAAGGTAAATCAATAACTGGTTTTATGATATTTGCTAATGGAGAGTTAGTAGAATGGAATTGTTTTAAGCAAACAATCCATGCTTCTTCAAGTACTGCAGCGGAAATCATTGCAGTTTTTGACACCCTAGATACCATAAAAGTAATGCAATTTATGAATTACAAAATTTATAGAGAAAAATTAATTGTAGATATAATGGAGGACAATATTTCAACCCAAAAAATATGTTTGGGGAAGTCAGAAGAAATCGAGAGCCCTTATGATAAAATGCTACTTGATTTTGGAAGCTCTTGAAGAAAAAATAATATATTTTAGAGCTGTAAGTTCGGAGAATCTATTGGCCGATATTTTGACCAAATCTCTGGATCGTACCAAATTTGAAAATGTTGTCAAAATATTAAGTGATACAAATATATACATATAATACATTAAAATTTGTTTATTTCAAAAAATAGAAAAATCATTTCCTTCCAAAATACAAGTCGTCCCAAGTCCATATAGAAGTTGAAACATGAAATACTTTGCTGAAAAATTACCCCATAATTATCACAAATAGTACTTAACAAAAACCATTAACTAGAATTTTCTTGCTGAAAATAAATGCTCGATCTTTTGAAAAATCAAACAATGAAAATCGCATCAAAATCGAGCAAGTCAAAACCCCATAATAAGAATAATAAAAACCTCATACAACTTAGAACCGGCGTGAGAGAAAAATAAGAAAAATTCCCAGATGACTGTTGAAAGGCAAAATCTCAACAATACCATATAATAAGATAAAAACTCATTACACGACTGCAATAAAGATTAGCCCAACAACCTGCCTTATAGTAAAATAAACATGTTAGATGCCACTTCGAACAAAATAGTTGCACACAAAAGATAATATGAGCGAGCAACGTATATTAATCCTTCAAACCATTACCTGTTATAGAATTTAGATAAGATAATGCAACGTAACGTTTCAAATGTATCGATATCTCCAATACGAATACCTTTATTTTATTTTTTTTCTCTCTTTTTATTCTTTTTTCTTTCTTATATTTTACCTATATATATATATATAATTCCTATATTATTACTCATACTATATACCATTTTTTGCATGTTACCATTTTTTATACCTATATATTTTATTGAAACTTATTATGCATGTTATTTAATTATTTATTATATTCGTTTAAATATTTTCGAAGCGCAGCAAACCAAAATTTATTGAAATCCAAATTACCACAACATTTTTCTTTCTCAATATTATATTATCGTAATAATTTTTTATTTTTTTGGTATTATTTATATGAATTAAAAATACGTTTACTTTCAGCGAGCGCGATGATGAAAAACTCAAAAGGGTAAAATATCAGGTGGGTGTTGTAACGGAAATCCTACCTCATCTCCTTTTTCATCATCATCATCATCACTACGTTATATATATATGCCATACGTTTCATTCTACTCACGAATCGCTTCCCCTTCTTTCGGTTACCAATAATGCTGTGCTACGCCATTTTACTTTAGAAATATTTCAGTCTGCTAATAAATGTTGCATTAAAATAAAGTCTGGAGTTCTTTTTCGATCCTCGTTCTGCATACCTCACATCATTATTAATATATCCTGGAATGTGATTCGAGTCATTTTTTTCGTGATCTTGTCCACTCCTGCTTGGGGAGAGTTAGAGACCCTGGCCTTTTTCTTCTCCGACGTTACATATTCTTTTCAAAATATTAAATTGAAATCAACAAATTGCTTTATTTTTTTTTTAAGAAGCTAGTTACTCTATAAGTTGTAGACTTCTCTCATAATTAGCTTCGAAAAAAAGTAAGTTTCTTCAAAGTTCGAACTTTGAAGGAAAAGTGTTATTTTTCATTACTGTCCAAGTAAGATGAAAGAGTGTTGGTGCTTCTTTCTTATCTATAGCGATAAGCTGTTGAGAAATTTAATTTGTTTCTCTGTTTTCTGCGTGATGACCACTGAAATTTCACTCTATTGTCATGTTCATCTCATTTATAAATTTCTGAGGTTATAAGTAATTGCTTATAACTCCATTTATATTACTTCAGTGATCCTGACATTTAAGTAATAAAATTTTTTTCGACTTTGGTCGGCTTTTGTGAAGCAACGTTCTATTTATATGGTGGATGTTTCATTTGGTGGTGCTATTTTTTAGTTTCACCTGATCATATTTGCTAAATATGTAAGTAGCCTTTGTATCAGCTCCTATTTTCTCAGTACTAACAATATAAATACTTCACTCTGTGACGATATGTCTATTATTAGCCGGCTACAGAAGCATTTTTCTCAACTTATTAGTTACATATTCCTCAATTTTTGTCACATTAGTTTCTAGGTAGAAATACCGGTTTAAAATTAAGAGTTTTCTATTGGGTTGGGGGAAACCATAAAATTGTGGTTATTTCTCATTTTGTGTTTACTTTCGCTTGAACCGTACCCCCATAATCCATTTTTTTGCTAGTGATGAATTATCAAAGTGTTTCCATTGTCGACATGAAAAACTTTCATTGAGGATCCCAAGTTATTTGTTAGTGAAATAAATAAAATCAATTAGAATTCATTTTTGAATTTTTCGGTGCTTTCCTGACGTTGGTTTGTTCCAATCATTTAGGGAAAATACTTTGGTTATTTCGTGTTGATATCTCTCTCAAGTTCTCCATTCCCATTACTTATTAAGGATTTTTATTTATGTTTTGTTGGGTAGCTGGGTGCTAAATTGTAGAAACCTGGAGTAGTAAATATCGACGTTAATTCAGTTGAAGAGTGTGCGAAAATGCAAGGTGAACAAACAATGAATTCATTTTGGTTTCAACATAATTCTCTTTTCGTAGATTTTCAATGATATTTTTTGCTCTAAACTTTGTGAAATTGAATGTTTATTTTCAGGGATATAGCGATGATTTTCAGGTATTTGCAATTAAGATTTTTCTTTACTACTTCGTTGATCTTTCGTTAAGACCAATTCATGGATACGGACTATTTTTTTTATTTAATTCAAGCTAAACATGTTGTCATTGAAATTTTGTGTCATTTTTTTACCTCCTCCATTTGTTTTGCATATTTTTGTACTTTTTTAAATGTTTTTAGTCTACATGCTATGGAATTGCGTAAGGTCTGTGAAGGGCTTTGTTTCAGTATAAAATTTTGCCATCGCTATTATCAGTTTCTCGTTAGTAGCGTAATCTGCATAACTTTCTCCTGATTGAATTCAATGTGTATGCCTATGCTTGTCGTAGAATAAAAATTAACAAAATTATTAAAAACATAGAATACCTATATATTATGTCTGTTTTATCTCTGACGAGCTTGGCTCATTCGACAGTGTCTAGTTAGCGTAAAAGCCTTTGAAAGTAAATACATAAGCTGTATTTCATATGAAAATAAACACAGTTATTAAGTATTGGTTTGTATTAAATCATCCTAGTCCAAATTGGTGAGAACTTATTTGAGAGCAACGTTATTTTAATATAAATGAAATAACTTCGATGTGTCGAATACATCGTGGATGCTCTTCTAGGTTTTAAGTCGTATTTAACTGTGTTTTACTGAGTATCTTTATGATCATTAATTTATTTAGTTTTGGTTTGGATTCGTGTCGAATTATAAAAAAAATGAATTAATTAGAACATTATTTATATATGCTAGTTTTTTGGACTTTTAGCTTTAGATTTCAGTTATTTATGAGCCTCGTTCAGTTTTAAAATGTCTGAGCCAGTTGCGCAAGAGTAGGGGAGGGGTTGGGAGCAACCGTCTTCCAAACAAAATTGTTTTGGCTGCTTCCAGTGCCTTCAAAATATAATTTTATTTTGGGTTGCTGCTTTTGATTATACCTTGCAAAAAAGTAATAAATTACGTAAAAATATTTTAGAAACCGCCCCCTCCCAAATTATACTTTATCCACGTCATTGTTTTGATTGAAGGAAATTAATTTTAATTTTTTTTGTTTTTTCTACCATACCTTTACATATTTGAACATTCTCTAGATGAGATTAACCTGTGCAGCATTACCAATACTAATTATGGTCATATTTTCCAGATGTGTGTTACGAAACGCCTGTCCCATCGAACCGTAAACCGTTAAAAATGATGCAACGCAGTTCGAACGGTTGACAGTCTTCATCCCAAGATCGCCGAGAGCTCCATCATCGAATGTAAGTGGCCACGATGTCGGTGCCAAACGAGTTCATTTCTCCGACTCATTCGTTTCACCACGAGAATGTAGCGCCTCTGGTGATCCAAGCTGCGCATTCTAATTCAAATTTCGCCTCATCGTCAAGTGCGAATAATGTCGCCCACTTCAGCGGTGGTAATTTTTTTCCAAATTCACTCGGTTACGACGTGGCCATGTTACCATTTTTGCATCACACATCACAGCGTCCGGCTCACTTCAACACGATGCCATTTGCACATCAAGCTAAACATTCCCAAGCTGCCGAAATTTCGTCCAAAGAAGATGTTCCGCAGCTATCCACGTCGAGTAGCCGAGCTACCTCCTCGTTCAGCGCCAATACTGCTGCCCAGTCACCGTATTGGTCGCGCCAGACCCAACTCAGCCCGTTCGGTGTGTTGCCTCATGAAATGTCACCGGAGCAGGTCGAAGAGAAGTCTCCGTACGAGAACGTGTTGAACGCTCGTTATGCGGCGCAGTCGTTGAATAATATGAGTCATTCGACCATGGTTTCGGATGGTGATAAGAAATCGTCGCAGGTAATTGTGGCGTGTAAGGGCAAAGATGTGGCGTTGAAAAAGCAACCCCTACTAGCTTACGTGCAGCAGCAGCAGCAGCAACAGAAACTAATGAACGAGATGAAAATGTTCCCCACGCAGGAAGAGGATGTGAGCTACCGTAATGGTGTCATCAACCACGGCCACACAGTTGCACCCAAGCTAGACCAGAGTAAGCTGATGAATTCGAATTATAGCAAGAAAATCGTTAATGATTTGTCGACGAGTGAAACGACTGTCAACCCAGTACCGCGTGATTATCGTGTATTTAAATCGGAAGCCTCTTTGTTTCCGAATAATGCAGCCGCGCCTGTCGTGAAGTATACTGGGAAAACGTCTAAACAGTTCGCTCAAAAAGTTGTGGCCGCAGCAGCAGCAAAAACCAACCCGCAAAGTAGTGTTGCTGCTGCTGCAGCCGCTGCCGCTATAGCGATGATGAAGAATCAGTGTATCGTCTCCGCCAATAGCTCCTCATTGATGACGCAGAAAATTTCGGAATTTCATCGTGAGGATAATCGATCATCGCCTCTTAGCTTAACTTCGGATGACAATAGCATGGTGAGCGAACAACATCGGTATTCATCGCCTAACAGTAATATCAAAGATAACGATGCCAGTGTGTACCATAATTTAAACGCCATTAGTAATACTAGCAATAACAATAATAACAATAATGTTTGTCATACCAGTATAGCTCCTATCGTACCACCATCCATCACTAATTATCGTGATCCTCATCTACAGGATTTGAACTGCCACGTTAATGGCGTTAAGAATAAAGTTACCGCCCAGTTTTCAAAATTACCGCATACTGTTGCGAACTCACCGTCGGGTAATGGCGCCATCGTTTCGGAAACGAGTCACCTAAATCGTAAGGCATCTTTCTCGCCGTTGTATATCCCATATAACGATCAGCTTAATGTTGGCACGTCTCAAGCGCTATCGCAAAAGCGTTTAGAGAAGTCTCTTGAACGAGTGGAAACGCAGCCACACGCTCACGTTGTTAACAGCGCCGCGAAGATGGCCGCTGTGCAGCAAGCTGAGGCCAATCCCAATATGCTGCTGTCGAAACAACCGTCAAATGGTCTTGTCGGCTATTCGTCTGTGATTATGCGTACTGATCGTAACTACGAGAGCGAAGATAAAGTGGAGAAATCAGTAAGGCAGCAGCATCAACAACAACAGCTCCCGCTGCCGTTACAGTCGATATCGTGGCCAAATACCGAATCTTTGAAAACGGCGGAGAAGATGAATAGCTACAAAAACGATACAAGTGCGCAAGTTCAGCAGGCTGCATTACCCGATCAGCATCGTCATTTGCTGATGGGTCTGACAGAGAGGCAGCATTCCTATTTCGACAATCCATCTGCGTGCCCGCCGCCACTACCTATAGCGAGCCAGGGTATGAGTAACCTAAAATGTAACGCCACTAAAAATGTGCCCAAGTCTAACATGTACGACGGTGGCCAACGTACAATGGAATCAGCTCATCAGCTCCAGCAAGTATCGCACATTGCTGATCATCATCAGCATCATCATCAGCAACAGCAGCAACAACAACAACAACAACAACAACAACAACAACAACAACAACAGATGCATCACTACGAGCAATACCTGCCAGTAAAACTACCACCCTCGACCATGGCTGCTGTTAACCAATCACCATCTTTTGAACCAAGTTTATCAGCGCCGTTAGTGGTCGAGAAGGCATTTTCTCGCAAAAGAAGATCGTCTAAGGCTGTGACTCATGAGTTTTCACAAAATCGCGATCCGCCACCAGCGCACGTAAATTTGTACCAGCAACCGATGCAATCGAGCCCCTACTTGATGGACGGTAATGGTGGTGGTGGTGGTGGTGGTAATGATAATAGTAATGGCGGTGGTGGTGCTGGTGGTAGTGGTGGTGGTGGTGGTGGTGGTGGTGGTGGTGGTGCTGCTGCTGCTGCTGCTGCTGCTGCTGTAGTCAACCGATACGACATGCCCAGTCAGTATTATTCACAAGCCAACATGCACTTGTACAACAGCAATGCTGGCGCAGTACATGCTGCGGCTCCTGAGCACCAGCACCAGCATCAGAGTTTTTCCGCTTCGCTCACCGCATCCGTAGCGACGAAATCCAGCGCAAATGTGGGCGCACAAATGCGTCCGATGGGGCAAATGCCTCCAGTGCTTCCATTGTCGACGTATTTTTCGTCGTTCGTACCTAACCACGGTACGCAGTACGCCGCTCACCTTCACGAATATCCAGTACCTTCCACTTCGTCGTCGTCATCGTCGCTATCGGATGCGTTCCAAGCGTATAATTCGCCTAGCGAAGTACCCGCTCTGCCAGCGGCCTCCGCTCCTTCAAATCCTGAGCCCTACGTTGACAATGGTCACCACAAAGTTATCGTCCCAAATGTGGAAGACGAGTTTCGGTTTCTGTTCGATCCGACGCTGCGCCATTACAAAGAGATTTCGTGTCCGGTCGAAGAAGAGCTGCTGTACCGCGTCCAGTCGGCGAAGCCGACCTTCGTCCGTAAGAATATCGACTTTTTGGCCAGCTATATGAAATTTCTACAGAACAATTGCGAAAGTGTAGAAAAGCTGTCCGACGGTAATTTGGGCACGATTAATAACTGGAATCGCAATAAGGTCGTCCACTTGCAGCCGGCGACTGTTCACGAGGAGGCAGTAGCGAAGCCAACGCCTCCAACTGCGCCTAAAGAGCCTGCAAAACCACCGGCCCTTGTTTCAGTCCCTACCAAGGAGCCAGAGTGTAATTTTGAAAACGATCCTCGTTACTATCCGTTACCAAAGTCCAGCGATAAACGTCGCCTGTGCGACAGTTCTAGCGAGGACGAGTCGAATGGCTCATTGAAAAAAGCGAAACCAGTTGGTGGCGGTTCATCTGCTAAGAAATCGGTCGGGACTATTGCTTCTGCTGCTATCGAGAAGGAGAAGAAAAAAGTGCCGCTCAAAAACGAATCGAAATACGTGAAGAAAGTGGAAGCAAAAAAGAAGCATCCGAAGGGGGAATCGCTGCGTGAGTCCAAAAAAGAGACGAAAGTAGTGAAAACGAAGCTGGAGAAATTGGCAAAAGCGAAACAAAAAATCGAAAAATTGCAAAAGAAAAATTATCCGGCCGACAAACTAAAACCTAAAATGGAGAAGGCGATGGCCGAAATAAAAGCTATTAAGCAGTCTGTCGTTCCACAGAATAAGAAACGGGCTACAAGTGCGTGAATAGAACAATTTTTTTTTTCTTTGTTCCGTTTGCACAGTTCATTAAATGTTAATGATGGTCGGTTACAGGTAAAGATTCGCCCAATGTGGCTCCACGAAGAAAGGTTTCGAATCGAAAAGCGAAAGATGAAATTCAAAGTAAAATTAAAGGTGCTATTGATTCCGACGAGGATCTGCATTCGGGTAGTGATTCTGATCCGTCGTGGACTCCTCATGAAGAGGTGCGTATTGCAAAATTTTTCGATAAACTGTAAATTGTAAAAATTTTTACCCTTCTTCAGTTGAGTTAAAAGGCTTAACGAACTATTCGTTGAGTGAAGTGCCTCTCAAAAGTCCAAACACATTACACAGAAAATCTCGAAACATTTTTTTTGAAATTACTTTGATATAGATGAAGATCGAGTTGATATTTGTTGGTTTCCTGTAGAATCTCTCAGTGAAGGAATGTCAGATCGAAACACCGCCGTTCTTCCTTGAATTTTACTGAAAACGTTTGTTATGTCTTCAGTAGAGATTTAAGGTTGAAATCTATTCTCTCATAATGCAAACTTATTTCTCAGTGTTGCGATAACTCATGTTTATTCCAAAATTCTTTATAGTTGCATTTTCTATGTAATTAAGCCTCGTAAATGAAAATACAGCTATTTTGAGGTGGTTGGTTACGAATTCGATTTGAAAATATAAAAACGTAAAATTCAAAATGTTATTTATTATGGTTGATTTTCTTGACAAAATTATGCTAATTTCATTTTTCATCAATCAAAATTTTTTCGAACTCTATGGTTTTTGAGATTGATAATTAAGAATGAAACTTTCCTATGTACCTATAATTTAATGTAAGATTTACTGTGTTAACGAAAAACTCTACTTAAGTGGGAGTACGTATTTCGTCTCTATACCTTCTCACTAACATGTCAAGCAACTAATATATTTCTGAATTCGGTAATATTGGCTATCATCATTAGACATATATACTTTTTTGCATGAAAATTACCTCAAATTGATAGAATGTGAGGATGAAGTCGAAATTTTGTGTGTATCGTACAATTTTTAAACCGTCCTGAATTTCTTCTCAAACTTGATGACTGATTATGGTCGTATTCCCTCCAGGATGTGATATGAATTATGATTTTATTTTTTTAATTTTTATGAAATTAGCTGTGTATGTGTTTCAGAGTGAAGAAAATACAAAACGTCGAAATTTAAGGATCAGTTCGGTGAAAGTGAGAACGAAAACGTTTAGAAAATCGAACAGTCTAAATTCCGAACATAGTTTGCGTGATAGTTCAAATTTGAAAAAAGGTAAAACTTTAGCATTTTCAGCATCTCAGTGTAAAATCCCATTTTTTGAAAAAGTATTTTTTAAATTACTTGTTTTTCTTGTCTTTGTACAGTACCAAAAGAATTACCGAGAAGTTCAAAAATGTGCGAAGAATCAGCAAAGGTGATACGAAATTTCATATTATTTACTAATTTATTACAAATCAGGTAGAATACTTACCTAATCTCTGAAAATATTCATAGCTGGAACGATTCTTTATCCTAAAAAGTCAAGCGAACACTAAGCATCCTTCTTTGTGGAAACATAAAGGAGATAAATTACAGAAGTTTGAGCATCTCGATCAGAATGGAAAAAATTTTTTTGGCAGCACTTCGGTGGTATGTATCGAATGGAAAAAACGAAAACTTACCAAAAATGAACGACGCTGTGATAATTACTCGATGAGCTTGAAAGTTTGTGTTTCTCAATGCCTTTATTTTTTAATCGTAGACGATAAAATTGTCGGAGGTTAATCTCAGTAAGTACCAAGAAGTAGAGGCGTTTATCGTTGAAGTCCGAAAGAACAGAATAATTGTTGAAGTGTGTGATGAAACCGATATTCCTACGGATCTGTAAGTTCTCATTTATGCTCAAGTTCTAAACAACTAACTTTCTGAACTGAGTTTTTTTTTTTTTTTTTTTTTTTTTTTTTCAGTAAAATTAAGGAAAATTTTATGAAAGAATCCCTATGTTATGAAAGCCAGTTTGCGGTTTACATTCAGACTCTTGTTTCGCAAGCTTTGGATTCGAATTTTCTTTGTGAAATCGTTAGAGAAAATGGTAATTATTTTTTTGTTCTTTTTCTGTATTATGTAACGTTGGAGTAAGCGGAATGTTTTTGTTGGATTGTGGCTGTATGTACTCTGAGAATTGTCTATGTTGTTTGACGGCTCAGGATCTTTAAATTTTTGCTTGAATGTCTCTGATTACCATTATAGTATCTACGCTTTAAAACCCTTAGTCAACTTCCCCCCACCGTAGTTTGGATTATGTGTTTTTGAATTTATTTTTCGGATAATTTCTGAAAATAAACTTGTTGAATTGAAGAAAAATATTTCTAAAGAAAATAATCCTATTTTCTAATTTCTTCACAATTTTGTGAAATACGGTTTCTTTGGCCGAATATGGGTTTTTTTACCGACTATGTAGGTATTTTACCGAGATGGTAATGTGTTTGAAATATGCTATCTTCAGATCTAGTTAACTTTGGTCCGTGCATGACTTCTCTTCATGAAAGTTGCCCCAAAATGTTCGTCACAATGTGGAGGGAGAGTTACATGTGACTTAGAATTTTCATATAGGTTGATTTGAAGAGATTTACACCCGTATTCTAGAAAGTTCCTTAATGTTAATTAAGATTCAAATACTCGTTCGACCAGGTTTATCCTATACTTACTCATGGGAGTCACAGATAAAATATTACTTAAGTCGCGAATCTTTACTTAAGTATCGTTGTGGAATACGAGTGTTAATTTTTTTAAATCTGACTAATATTTTTTCTTGAAAAGTCATGAATTTTGCATTTTACCACAGGTAAAATTCTCCATTCTTCGATTCTTATTTAGTAATTCTAATTGGTAGTTAATGTAAGTCTTTGACGTCTTAGCAGTACAATATTTCTCACAGTTGATGCTTGAAAATTATTAAAAATAATTATGGTTATTTCCTTGTTTGAACAGTGTTAACGATACGGTATTACTCAAAAATTGGTTCAGGAAAAATTTACCAAATATTTTCATTTGATGTATAAAATATTTCTTGAAGCAGATAGTGAAGAAAATTGAGTTAGTTTTTATACAGAATTTACAGTGTTAAGATCGTTGATAAATGTTTTTTATTAGATTTTGGAAGTTGAGGTTTTAATTCCCACGTTTTTTGGGGTATCCGATTCGAATTTTGCATTAAATTTCTTTTTTACCCAAATGAAGCTCAAAATGGGAGTGTATAACGTATTTTCACGAATTTCTTGTGTTCCCAACAAACCAGTATTGTTTTGAAGACGCTGATTTCAAATTAGACCCAAATTTTTTCATCAGACCAATTTTCAAAGTCCGCGTGACTCAAAATGAGGAAATTTAGAAGCCATTTACAAATTTCTTGTGTCATACATCAGTCCATATGTTTAAGGCTGTTTAATATGGTGTAATGTTTTTCATTCAATTACTTTTCAGCGCCTTGTGGCTTAAATATGACAATTTCAATAGGTAACTTTTGAAAAAGTTTTTGAGTCATATTTCAATTGGCTGAATTCCCTTAATGTGGCATCATTTTTCCTCATTTAATTACTTTTCGGTCTTTTGTGACTCAAAGTTTAGATTAAAGAAAACATTGAAAAAAAGATAAAACTGGACAAATTCAACATGAGATTAAATAAGCTGATTTATAGTAGATTCTTAAATGATACGTGCAAGGTCCTATTTCTACTGTGCTTTTTACTTGTCGTTTCAATGTGTCTGTTTCTCTACTTGTATAATTCCAAAATAAAAATCATTTTAAAAAATACAAAAAATCAAAACTGCTTACCCAATTCCAAAAAGCTTTGCCTGTTTAAGGAAATAATTAAATTGTTTTAGAATATTTTAAACAAGTTTTTATGTTTGACTTACTCACTACATATTTCGAAACGCTGATCATTTTCGAATTATTAGACCGTCTTAAAAACAGAATTTGCATTTTACAACGCAGGCGGTGACTTTTATTGAAGTCAGAATATTAAAATCACTACAGTAAACCACTCTATTAAGTGGTTGAGGGCTTAAATGCCAAAAAACGAAACTGAATTTGTTAATTTTGATTTAATTTTATTATATGAAGTAGTTTTCAAGTTTCTAATAGATTATCAGCGTCAGCATTATAAAATTAAAATTCTTCATTCCTTGCATTCTGATGATTCGAATATGTTCCGTAGTTTAAAATTAAAAGTAGGCCGATTATAAAGACTTGCTTTAAACATTGTAGTACAATTTTAATTCCTTCCTTAAACAGGAAGAGTTTTTTATGATTGAGTAAGTAGTCAGTTTTTTTAGTTCCTCTTGCCGGATCTTATCAGAGTGCACTAAAGTTTGTTTTTGTTTTCTGTGTTTTTTGGATAATTTTTTGTTACTCAATTTTTTCTCTTGTTTTTCAGATATTTATTTTTTGAATAACGTGAAAACAATAGACGATGTTACGAGCACGTATCTGGCTGACTTATCGGCTGTTGTCAAATGGTGTTCGAGTTCCGTAGACGTTCTAGTGAAAACGTGGCCGTTTGTTTCCATAAAGAATATCAGAAACGATTCGTCGAGAGGAATAAAATGCGCTACGTGTAACAAAACTAACGCCAAACAAACTGCAATTTTTTACGGTCAACCTTATCAACGTGAAAATCTTCAGGGTTGTGACTCGAATTCGATTCCTAGTGATTTGGATAAGGTATTTTCGATTATGTTATCGTTTTTGAATTTATCTTTTTCGTTCGTCTTGAGATTTTGGACGAACTGAGTTATCATATATTTTGTTGTAGACCATTGATTTGTGTGGTGGCTGTGCTAGAGAAATAAAATTGTTCAATAGAATTTGGCATCAAAAATACCACGTGTTTGTCGAGTGCGCCAAATACGTTTCGAAGAAGAAGGGCGAGGATAAAAGTAAATGCACCACGGATATATTGAATGAATTATTGGCCGACAACATTTGGCTCTCGAAGGTAAGAATTTTCGATAAATACTCTTTTCTGTAAGAGGTCAATTTGATTATTCTAATTATTCGTTCATTCGTGCATTTATTCGTACATTTATTTATTCGCTCATTCATTCACTCGTTCGTTCATTTATTTGTTTATTTTTATAGTTATTCTACGATATTCGAAACGTATGGTTGCAAATATGGACGGTCGTGCAGAAGATAAAAAGTAGCTAGTACGTTTTGTGGAAAATTTTTATCCATGTCATTTAATATCATTTATATCATACGTGATGTTTTAGTTTCCTTCCCTTGTTTTACATTTCGACTGAACGAAAGTGATTGAATGACATGTGTATTTTTTGCACTTGTTTTCAAGTTCATGTTTTTGTTATTTCATTTAAATAATGCTCTATGTTTAGGTTCGAGGATGTTGTTCAATAATTTTTAAACTCCGCATTTTTATGACGCCAATATGTTTTCACGAACGAAGAAAAATGAAAGAAAAAAAAACAAAGAAACCACGTAACAATAAACAAAAGTTTAGATTTACAATCTTTTGAAATTTGGCTGTTTCTTTCTCTTGGAAATTGCTGAAAATTTTAAATTTCCAAGATTAAAAACTGCGTTATGTTCGATAATTTGGGAAATTTATAATTAATAATCTTCAATTTATGGTATATATATTTTCGAGCGTACCAGAGACGAAATTATGTGATTTGGTGACAAGTGGAATGTAACGAACCACGTGTTTGATTTAAAAGAATGATTTTCTTTTTTCTTTTCCTGCATTCATCGTCGAAATTTAAAATTTTAAAAGGAACTTCCTCTGTTGTGTAATATCTCATAGTTTTGTTAGTTACGTGAAAACATAGTTCTCAGAATCATATTTTTTGTATTTACTTTTTACGTTACATTCATTAGCTGATTCATTATTTGTGTAAGCTATTTCATCAGTAAGCTGTTACCGTGTTTTTTTTTTTGTTATAAATTAGCGTTCCTTTTAGTTTCGTTGACTAGTTATTTTCGATCGCTTCTTATTTTCTAATTTCGCTATAAAATCGTGCACTGGTTGGAATGTTTATGAAAGACATCTTGTAAATAGAGCATTTGATATTTTCCTAGAAACATCATGTAAAATTTTTTTAAAGTTATATGATCTCTCTGTTTCATCTTAATAATTCGTTGTTTGTATTACCTATATTCTTAATTTATCTTGTGTAAATGTCTAATATGCCTTTTTCTGGCTAATATTTAGCGTTTTTGAGAAGCCCACTCACTAACATTATGTTGTAAGTAAATAAAATTTGTATCAATACCAATATTATTGTAAATTAGAGCCTTACTTTGATGAGATGACTTTTGGCATGTAACATTATGTTGCTGTTCTGTGAAGTGCTATTTACACCAATCTTTTTCTTATCTTTCGATTTCGATGATTGTATTATCAGTATTCCTTTGTTACTGAAACATATTTTCGATGTTATCTGTTTAACGAAAATTATAATGCCATATTAATTTCAAGTTACCATTTTGACGATTTAATTAATTTTCGACAAACTCCAGGTACGTATAAAAGGTCATTTTGTGTAAAACAAACAAGTCTTTCTCATTAGTGTTGTATATATTCTGTTTTTTATGTTTTATCGTACACGGTAGAAATATTTGCTTAGAAATATTTGTTTGGTGCTTTTTCTTAATATATTGAAAATATTGCGGTTTATTGCGCCATTGTGGCTCAGTGTAGATTATCACCCGTGTTTTGTAACTGGACGAAGAAAATTTAAAGAAGTATTCCCAAAATATTAGTCTTGGTCTGTAAAGTATCGTCTCTTAGCTATCCATATTATGAATTTCTTACGCTAATTTCTGGGTATTGGCGATGTTTTAAATGATTTTGTTAAATTTATTCTGCTCTATTAGTTGAAAATGGCTCAACTAGAGTTCAACATTGAATATTTGATTGTCATTGCACCCCATTTTTCTTAGTAGTTGTTATTTATCACAATTGTACAAAAGACTGTTCGAAATAAGTTTCATAATTTTTATTGTTTACTTTTTTGTAGTACTTATTTTTTATGGACATTTTTTGTTTCTCGATTGGAATGTAGTTTCCAAATCGCAGTCACATTCTTACTTTTTGTTAAATCGATAACTTTTTCATCATTGCCTACGTTGGAAAATGTATAACGCGATAAAATAAAAATCTCAAGTCTTTCATAAATTTTAAGTTGATTTTTTATAAAATAGTGTAGAAGCTCAATTCATCTTGTGGAATCATTTCGAAATTATTTTGTAATATTTTTTTCTTGGCATTAATTTTCATATTTTTGTAAAACACGATTTTTTAGTTTCGAAGGACTGTCAGGCGTGTAGACAGTCTTTAGAAAATCGTCTAAATTAAGTTAACGAGCTTACTCGGTGGGTATGCTTTCGTCAGCCCCTACTAATTGGGTTTTCTTTCACATTGTCCTATTCGAAAACGCCGATTTTTGTTTGAAAATAAAACCTGTGTCATTACTATTCTTATGCTCTATATTTGGATTAATGCGTATTTGTTCGCGTGTTTTATGTTACAAACAAAGTTCTGATTTTTTGCAAGAAACATCACTTTGCTGTAAATAGGCTATTATTAGGCTTCTTCTCGTGTATCATTAATATTATTTTGTATTGCATTTATTTTCATTGTTTTTATATCGAATTATTTATTTTGTTTTTTTCGTTATTATTGTTTTTATTTATTTTATAATTCGTGTATTGAATATTTTTATCTTTGGCCCAATATCCTTAGCCCTCTTAAATTCTGTTTGTTGTTGTTGATTTTTTTTCTTCTTTTTTGTATATTATTATTGTACATTATTTCCGAACAATTTATCTTATGGATGTATTTTTCCGAGTATCTTAATAACGTAAACAATGATTTGTCTTTTTATGTGTTTTTTTCTTTTATGAATGAGGAAAATTAGAGTATTTTTCTCAAGTTTCAAAATCTTATGTTTGAGTAAGCGTACATATTTATATACAGTATTTCTTACTCTACTAATGTATGACTAGTGATGGCGATAGTCGAAAATTTTTTACTAGCGATTATTTTATGGTAAAAAAATAGAAACTATCGATAGTATCGATATAAATTAATATCGATTAGAATAAATATAGATTTATTGAGTTGAAAATTTATTTGACAAGGGGCGCAGAGGTGTTGAAACTGGACTGGAAGTCATGAACAGTAATGTTTGAGAACCACTAGGCTACTCGGATGTGGTTTTATTATTCGATGACTCCTAAATACCAATGTCAGGTGTGAAAAAGATTATATACTTATGACCAAACATTTCAAGTTTATTGCATTTGTGAAAAGTGATTCACAAATGTCTGAAGCAAATTTGAATTTGATACCGTAGGAGTGGGGACAATAGCTTCCAAAATGGTGCCATTTTTCGTAGTGGTGTTCAGACGAGTGTACTGTTCTCTATTATGTTTAATACTCTGTGTGCCAAACTTATTTTCCCGTAAAATTGGGTGAGATTGAAATTTCGTCTGTAATGACTCGATTTGAACTGAAATAAGAATGTTTTCAAGGTAACAAGATAGGACAGACAAAACTCTACCTCGCAGAAGAAGCAGAATTAAAAAATCAACAGTATTGGCGGTGTATGACTGCAAACAAAATATAGGTTTTTTTCAAAAAATGAAAGTAAAAAGTAAAACTGTAACTTCAATGCCAAAAATTGAATTTCAACTTTTCGTTTCTGCTTTTCTTTTAAATAGATAACTGATTCCTTGGCTAGAAATTGCCGTTTGCCAAATGCTTTTAAATTTCTCACAAGTCGATAAAATTACGGTTTCATACTGGAAGGTGAGACTGAAAGGTTGTTATTTAGATGACGATCAAGTTTTTAATTTTTGCCGAAGGGTTGAACAATATTGAATGAAATTTTTTTGTTTTCAGGTGATCTTTCACGTTTTTCCACATTTTTATTAATAAGCTGACACCATTTATGAACAAATTCTAACCAAAGATGGTATGTACACATTGACGTAGGTATATACTTATTATTCATATGATGAAAAAACGTCTGAATCAATTGGTAACGTTACCTTTCGAACTAACTCGAATTGGAGGGTAAGTCTGAAAGGCACCATTGAAATTTATTTTTAACCGAAAGGCGATGTGTTTTAGGAATGTGAAATAGAAACTTTATGGAGAAATTTGGGTTATATTTTTAGGACTCCCGGTTTGGAAGTTACATGACATAGATAAATAAGTAGTACTTAACAAAACATAATGAAAAACATTGTTTTTCTTTCTTAATCTCACTTTGTTTTACAGTATCTACGGTAAGTACTGGGACCCAAAAATATTTTTAGAGTTGGAAAAATTGACTGTGGTCCATTCCAAATAAGAAAGACATGATGTTATGTGAGCTGATGGACAAGGGGGGAAAGGAATAGGTAGAGATTCACCCTACTCAATAAAGGCTGCATCCAAAATGGTTTTGTTTACACCAACATTTTTAGCTTGACGTAGCTGTGAAATGTGATTGTCTCTGTGACGTCATGTCTTTCTTATTTGGATCGATAGACTATAGTTGCATGTATAGTTGGAAAATCGTAGAATTTTTTGACTTTTTTTTTAGTGAATTTGGATCGATTTTGAAAAATTGTCAGTATACATTTATATACCAATAAGCCTCAAAGCGCCGCTTTGTGGCACTTTGGCTTGTACTGGGCAGGCAACACTGATCAATTCGTTATTAGGATGGAAACAACGAAACATTTGTAGCTGGCGCATGCGCCTTGAATTTTGTCTGACAAATTTTCGTTGAATTTTTTTCTTAATAAATCGGGTTGTACGTTTATTATAATGATATTAGTTGTGAAAAACATGCCAGTTGATGAACAATTTTTTTTTACCTGTTGGAAATTTTCGTTTTTCTCACCCCCTAAAAAGGTTTTTGATACATCCCTGCTACGGTACCCGTATTTATATTTTGTATTCTTGAGCATTTTTCGAAACGTGTCACTCATCTCGAGGGAAAATGAGGAAATAGAAAAGTGGTAGGACAGAATTGTATAACTACGTCCCTGGAGTATGAATATTTTCTCCGAATATGAGATAAGCGATGAAAAGTTAATTCTATATTTTCTTATTTTTTCACGCGTTTGTACGTAATGTGTTCTTTTACGGAAAGTAGGTACGACAAATCCGAAACGAATACGATGATGCGTGGTTTTCTCTTCGAAATGGCTGAATTGATGTTATATGCTGCGTACGAAGTACCTACCCATGGGTATTGTAAAATGATGTGCGACGCCAGTAAACACTCGCGAATGATACGATAGTACTTCCAGCTTTGAGCTGATCGTCTTACTCGTCGCCATTTTAATTCGTTTTCCAGCGATTTTTCGATCTGCTCATTTTGTCGCAAGAAAGGATTATAATTTAAATTTTTTTTTTTCTCAACTTCGGATTATTGAGACAGTCTATTAAATGAATAGAATGGTCTGTCACAGATATGTGTCCCAATAAAGCGGCGTCCACTGTGTTTAGCTTTCTGATAATAAAATTAAAAATTGCTAATTTTATCAGAAAAAAAAAAAAAACAATTGGTATGCCTGTCTGATTTCCAAATGAAGAAGATATGGTTGGATCGACGAATCAACAAAATTGTACAAAACTACAGAATATACCTATAACTAGGTTTACCATATGTCCCAGTTTGAAGTACCGCTCCTGGTGTCGTACTTTTACACTTGCTGATTGGTTGTGAGGTCAGTTCCCACGTATGTAGGACACTCTTTTTGATTTATAGGCTACGGCATTCACCAGTCGTAGTTTTATTTTATTACTGCACCTAGTAGCATACAAAAGACTGCAAGCGGTCTTTGTAGTTATACGCCGATGCACCATAGAACCTCCTGCACCCATCACCCTGCATTTTAACATATTCAAATCAATATCCAATAAATCTATAGACATCGGGATCTAAAGTCAAAGTAGTCGCCCTCTGGTGGCCCAATTCTTAGACATGTTGATTTTAAAATTGTGTAAGGTAAAGGAGGCGAAGATGCGGCACCTATTAAACACTTGAAATAGATTTTAGTAGGAAAGCTGAAAAGAGACCATATTTGGTAAATATGTACTTCAAGGCCTTATGAATCATTTGTCACCATTCAATCAAACGTTCATTCAAAAATAACCAAGTAATAAAAAAATTAAAAAAATCTAATTTTAGCCATCTTACCCGATCTGGTGGGTAAGATGTTGCATAGTGGAGGCTAAGATGGCTTATGGAAATTTGCATTTATTTCAAAAAAAAAAAAAAAAAAGTGAAATCCAAAATTGTTGAAATTTTTAGAAAAAATTTATTCCATAAAATCATTTTTCTTAGCTTTCTAAAATAGAAAAAAATTTTTCCGCATATTATTTAGTCCTTAAAATCACAATTTATGATTTTCCAATGTTTTTCCCTAAAATTTAACTAGAAATAAAAAGGAAATTATTTAAGATGGTACCTATTCCAATTATTCATTATATTTAATCAATTAAATATCATTTTGAATGAATAATTTCAATATTGGTGCACCTTTTTAGTTGCTAGGTATGTTGGCCATATTAGCCAATTTGAATTTTTTATTGTTTCACATTTTTTTAAATTAAATATTGACAATCGAATCTGTGGACTTACATACTACCGCAATCTACACAAAAAATGCTAATTATTTCATAAATTATTGGAGGAAATGAGACAATTCATTCCTACATTAACTAGCATCAAAATGCAAGTTAATTATTTTTAAGCTTTTCATCAAACATAAAATTCACTTTAAAATAAAATACAAGAAGGGAGCTGTGGGGTGCAGCGGGTAACGCATGCGCACGTCTACATTTAGACCTTGTAGTGTGTGTGAGCCACACTCAGTGTTAAAATTAGACTAGTAGTGGTGAACTGCTTGCCCGTTTGAACCAAAAGTGTGTCCTACTATATGTAAGGACCAGCCACACAACCTACTAGCAAGTGTAGTAATACACCCATCACCACTTGTAGGAAGTTGCCACAGGACCAAAAGGTTTCTTGTCACAAAAACTTGAACACAATGTCTGTTGACTACCCGGCACATACCGGTGATGTGATTTTTCCCTTAACAGTGCTGCCAACATGATTTTGTGAAAGTGCGGCATCTTCTTCGCCCTTACTTTATTGTTTTTTAGCATTTAGAACATACACAATCGAAGCTTTTAAAAGCAATTGCACAAAAACCATAAGTGGTAGAAACCTGTAATTTTTAGGAGACATCTAAGAATTCACTCATGTTGGGAGATATGAACAGAATTTTGGCGATATCTCGAGAAATAAACGTATGATTTCAGCCAAAATTTCAGGGAATCTTTAGATAATACACGTAGATTTCTCCTAAAATTTTCAGCTTTCTACCAATTTCAGTTTTTGTGTACTTGCTTTCAATAACTTTAATTTTGTACGTTTTCAATGTTAAAAAGCTGTCCATTATCCGGAAATCAGCTACGCTAATGGCGAAGTTTAGCGGTGACTTTACATCCCAGTTGCGGCATTTGTTAGGAAAAGTATAGTACCCTGGTTATCTTTTAGGACTTAGAAATTTTAGCAGCTGGAAGGGATGATGGTGTCATAATTTTGACTTAGACAGGAGAAGAGGTTGATGACATAATTTTGGCTGTTAAATTTTTTTTTGTTGTAATATTTTTATGAGGTACCTCATTATCCGTCTTTAAAAGACATTATCTATAAAAAAAAAAAAAATTGAAGAATTCTCTTTAAATGGGTAGGCTATTCTGGGGCATAAACTGGAAATCCAATGGCAACGAAATATTGGTAGAATTAAAAATAAAAAAAACAAAATCAACGTCTGTCCCAAAATATATAACCAAAATTTTCATTGAAAACGAAGGTAGGTAGGTAGGTACCTACTTGAAAAATTTTCATCTAAAATTTTTTTGGTGAAACTATACTCATCCCTGTTCCGGTATGGAATTTCATAATTACGTAAGCCTACCTGTAACCTAAAAATTTTCTTTCATGATCTGTTGATTCGTTTTCCGGCTTTAAATTCAAATCTAATTACACCTTAGTGAAGGTCGTAAAGGGTGCGGGAAGGGTGATTTTTCAAATTAATGATAACGTTTTTTTAAAATTAAATTTTTTTTTCTATTGGTACTCTTACAATGTAAACAGATTCGAGAGAGTGGGAGGAGGCTTGGGAAAAATCTAAATTTGGGAGCTAGGAATGAAATTTCATTGAATGGATTACCGTATTTCACACTTTCCTTTTCATTTTTGAGTTCGTACAACTGTCGTTGCGAAAGCCACCGGAGATGTCTTTGAAGATGAACTGAAAATTGCTACTTAATATTGATTTTTCTGTAGGAAAGTTTCAATTATAGCTACAGTAAAAACATATACACCGCAGGGTACAAAATTATATTTAATAAAATGGAAATATATTGGTAAAATATAATGATACGAGTACACTGTCCTCGAAAATGGTTTGTATACAATGATTGGATGACAAAAAAGTCTATCCAGAAATTCGACCATGAAATTCAGAAATTTCCAAACGAGTTTAGCATTTCTCATATGGTGAAGAAAAATGATCGGATTATTCAACTCGGGCTCTATTTCGCAGAAATTGTTATTTAAATAATGCAATTTTTTCCTTCCTGGAGGCGAAACTTCTGCCGCCATTACATTCAGTTTGTAAACCTTTGGACATATTATTAATATGAGTAGGTTACATACAAAAAAATTAACAAAAAAAAAAAAATCATCAAAAAACATGTTACCTAAAAGTATATTAAATTTATTAATTTTTATGAAAGGAATACAATGGGGTACGTTGCACTGTGAGGCTGCTGAAAAAATTAGGCTGTCAACAATTTCTTAAGCTAGTCTATAGACTCGTGTTTTAATATAGGTACCGTGTGAATGGGAAAAATGGTTCAAAAAAGGTCGACTATTCTGTAATAATTTACTGACATGAGATGAGATCAACTATTGTGATAGACTATTATAGTGCAGGTACACCAAAGTCTTTAAAATCATGCAGGTCGGACAAGTTCTCAGGTGTAAATTTGTTTTGTGTTGTGTGATGTTATCGTTTCAATTCTAAGAATTGGAATTGGCCAATCACAGTGCTACGTTGGACACGTTAACTACTTGCCATCTCTGAAGGTTCAAAAATTCACAATTTGAGATCTTTAAGCCACATAACTTGCTTTAGTAGGTACCTAACTTCAAAACAATTTCGAGTTCAGAATCAGATTTGTGAATCTAGCCCAGAATCAGATGTAAAGAAACTTCCTTCAGTAGTTCGTAAACTAGCTAATGTAAACAAGAATTATAGTTCGCTTATTTATTCGCTCACTGGTGAGCTGGCGAAGTTGAAATTTCTCAACATTTGAGTTGTTACACCCAGACAGTGGTTCAGTTCCATGTAAATTAGAATACTGGTGAAATTCATGATAACAACTTCAATTTTTTACAGCTTTCTTTATCTTCATCATGTAAACCTAAAAACCAAGCTAGCTGAATCAGCATTAGTAAACCAGCACACCAGCAGGAGGTAAATAAGGGTGTAAACTATGTTTAATGATAATGAGCCACTATTTTGAGTTTTTTTATTACATTGTTTGTATTATACAAATACTATGTATGTATTTACTAGATATGTACAATCAAATTTAACTTCATCTATCAAGCTATGAAGTAAAAATCACAATGTTACAAGCTGATATCTGAGGGACCAATTTTTTACAGAACTAGATTATTTTAAGTAGGTTTTTAAATTTCTCATTTCCAAAAATGTAACGGTTTTCGTCATTTTTTCTCTAGTTATACTTGAATATGTGCTTGAAAAGTGAATCTGGCAACTGTGTTAAGGAACTAATTTTCATTCTACTTCATGACTTGATAAGTGAAGTTAGCTTTGTTAAAATGTTTGTGATTGATATGCATTTACTCAGGAGTAAAGAGCCAATATTTGTTATAACAAAGCCATGTGGATGCCCAAATGTGTTGATTAGTTAATAACCACGTTTTAACTATACTCTGTTCACTCTAAGAGGTGCATGATGTTGTCATGAACCATATCCACACACTCGTGTACTCAAAAAATGATATTCGTTTACTGCGCAGAATTATGCTCGTCATTGTATAACAATGTGCATTGATACCTTTTTCTCTCTCCCCATCCAGTTGCTATGTCTATTGCGATTATGATGTCACACACTTCTTCGTGTGAAAGGAGTATAGGTTGGATCTGGTTGTTCTAACAAAATACTGATTTTTCTGTTTTAACATGTTGGAATTGAAATTGGTGATGGGCTATCACTCATTCTACACCTACGCTATTAACGCTAAGAAGTGCATGACATCAGAATCACTTTTAAACTAGGAGGTTTCTCAGGGAGAGAGGAAAAGGTGTAGATGCACATTAGCTGTGTTCGATATGGAAAAAGATTTGATAAAAGAGAGGATCTAAAAAATTTAGGGGGATTATTTCACTAATGTTGACTACCCATGCCATTGAAAATCAAAGGTGCCTTGAACATTAGGGGAATATCACCCCAAAACATTCTTAGTTTCTCTCTTTTATCAAACTTTTTGACATGTTTAACACAACTATAGTTAAAGTAATGATAAGCATAATTTTTCTAGAATAAACAAACATAGTGTTTCAAGTAAAAAACAAGTGTGGATATAGTTTCACTGAACAGAGTATAGTACATCCTTTGATCATTTAGTACCGAATACTCAGGTAAACATGAAAATCCATACCAACATCTCAGTGGACATCAGTTTACTGCACATATGCTGTAGTTATTTTTGCATCTGTTTTGATTTTATAGTTGCTGTTTTTATTATGAATCTGTGACGGATTCAAAAACAAATGAAAAAAGACCTACTGCACATGTGCAATAAACCAATGTCCATTGTCTGGCTTAGAATGATGAAACATTTTGTTTACAGTGGTGAGATAGGGTGGCTGGGTATCCAGTATTAAATAATCGAAGAGTGCATCTAGTCCAAATTATATTTAATAAAAGGCATTTGCCCAGTCTAGTCTTGACTAATCGATGCTAAAATCCGAATTTTGGTTCTGATAGTAAATCTGGGTTTACATCAGCTGGGTTTATACCAAATGAGTATTCTCTGTTCATTCGATATTTTCCTATATTCCAAAGGTTACAGAATGTTTGTTGCTGTTTGCTTGGGTAGAAATTTTTGTTTGTTCTTATATGAGGTTTATTCTATTTTCTACAAAAAAATTAATCTCGGGTTGACACCAGACACCAATACTGGATTTGTTTTGATGACTCAAAATTGTGCTTGTTGTCAACTTGACAACTCCAACCTGACACTAGCTCACACCTCCTCTCGAGTAGGTATAGAATTGTGTCACCCTGGGGTAACACTTTTGACATATTCGTGGAAAAAGAATAACATCCACATTACAAACACCAAGAAGACACAGTGGCAAATAAAATGCGCAGTTTGTAACTTTGTATCAATTGTGTTACCCCGGGTTGCTTTTTGTGGCAAATAAAACAAACCTATGGGTTGTTTGATGGTCATTTGCATACTTTGAGAATACATATATGTTGTGGAGGGCTGATTTGTATAAAATTTATATAGGTAGTACTATAACTTACTATCAGACACAGATAACGTTTTTGGGGAATGAAATTTATCCGTTTTGCTCATTACAGTATCTTCTTAGCATACGAATATATAAATATTCATCTCACAGTAATTTCGTTTCCCAAAATGAAACACTTTATCGTTGAAGAACAGAACTAGGAGAATCATTCCTCCGTTACATATTTTATTTATGTACCTACCTATACTCGAAGTTTACACCAAACAAGCGGAAAAAACTAGGGCTTGTAACCACAACCATAACCAGAACAATAACCATTAAAAACCGAAACAAATTGACAAAATTGATTTGGGAATCGATAATCAAAACAAAAAACTTTCACCTAACCAATAATCAACAACCAATTTCCTTAAAATGCTGAAACCTTTAACCAGAACGATAACTAGAAAGAATAAGTTTTTATTGATTTTCATGAAATATCAATATTATTGATTATTATTTTCAAAAATTACTAATTATTTCCTGAAAAATTATTAATTATTGATAATTTGACCTGGGGAAAATTTTTTTTGTCTATTTTATTCCAAATTTTGTCTTAACCAATAACCAGTAACCACAACTAATAACCAGAAAAGTTGTTTTAGTCAACCAAAACGATAACTAGTAACCAAATAATTACATTTTCAACCAATAACCAGAAACCAGAAACTAATTTAGATTTTTATTGGTTGCCAATAACCAATAACCCCAAAAATGTTTTGGTTATAAGCCTTAGAAAAAACTTGGTTGTTTGTTTGGTGTGAACGCAGCTTAACATATGTGTTGTTGTGTATTTCGTTCAGCTGGGAAGATACTACATAACTGATTATAGGTAGCCTATACCTACGTATAAAATTCGCCCATCGATATATTATTTGATATATTTAGGTATCTATTCGAATAAAATGCTTATTACGTGAAGATAGTAGGAAGTGGAAGGACGTGGAGGGGAGAAGAAAAAGGGGTGAAAAAACAAAGACAAAATGGAAACGATAACCAGAAAGAGAGAAAGAAAGAGAAAAAACAAAAAAAAAAAAAAAAAGGAAAAAAAAATGTCAGTCAATTTGAGATTTTAGACGGCAGCTGCCATCATTAACGTTTGGCTATCGTCGTCTTCTTCTTCGTCTTCGTCGTTTGACGAACAGCCGACGTCGCTGCTGTCATCCGGCGACGCAGTGGTGTAGAATTTTCTTCGTCGATTTCGAAATTTGGGCAACGGCGGCAGACGGTTTTCAGCGACACCGCCGCCAATTCGATATCATAATTCGACGCTTTCCACCTCCTTCCACGTCACGCCACCGCGTAACAAATTGTAAAATTTTATTACGCCCACCAACGGTAGAATCTGCAATCATGAAAACAGCACACCACGTATCGTAGCCTATTAAAAAAATGTCACTTTCCAAAGGGCGGCTGCGGCGCGCTGGCCCTCCATTTTCAGCGTTCGTCCGCGCGGTACCCGGCGGTGTTTCTGTTTCGCCCCGTTCGCCCCGTTCGCCCCGTTCGCCCCGTTCGCCCCGTTCGCCCGTTCGCCCCGTTCGCCCCGTTCGCCCCTCCACTACGCGTAACAATCGAAGAAACGTTTTGCGTTTTAAACACATGCCTATATAGGTACTTGGAAACTCCTAATCCAAAAGTTGAGCCGTCCGACACTGCGAATCCCTCCTATTCCTGGAGAAACGCGACGAGTTTCTTATCGGTCCTTTAAACCCAAGTTACTTTTCTTTGTCGCAACATCACGCCGCTCCCACGGGATGGATTTTCACGAAATTTCAACTTCATGGGGATGCCTATGCTGCGGATGGTTTCTGCCAAGTTTCGTTTCGAAATCTCCGTTCGGAGAGCGCTAATCAAGTTCGAAAGTTTCCGTTTGGAACCTGTTCTTTTCCGATTTAGTTGTCATTCCCACTTGATGGTTTTGGCCTAGTTCAGTGCCAGTTTTGAGAAGCGAAAATTTAATTGCGAGATTTAATCGAGTTCGAAAGTTATCACCAGATGTTCTGGTTCTGTACCTGATCTGTTTGTATGCTAGTTCTCGGTTCTACTTTAAAGTTTTATGATCAGTTTTAGGAAGTGAATATTCAAAACTTCGAAGTTCAAGTGTCGCACTTCGCCAACTCGAATAGCCAGGTTGAAAAAAAAAAAAAAAAAAGCAAAGTTTCTGCCTACTTTTGCGAAACCGAACCTTCCTACAGAATAGGTAGGTATCATATTATAGTTTTCTACATTTATCTACCTATATAAAGGGTTAGGTATTCATTTCTTCAAGCACCATTGGGAAAATACATTAGGTGTGTGGTGAAATGAATAGGCTATGTTATAGCTACATAAATAGGACCAAATCATGCACCATATTAGATACAAAAATAATACAAATATACTTAAGCAAAAGGGTCTAATTGTGATTCATAAAATACAAAATTACAGAAATTGTTCAAAATAACTACGTTTTGCTAAGACATAATAACCTAGGCCATTGATAAATTCTGCTCGCACCTGCTCTAATTGGGTAAAGGAAATATTAGACCACCAATCCCTCATGGCAGTGTGGGGTCCTTCTATAATGGAATATGGTCCGTATTTGTATATTGCAGATGACATGTGACCCCACAAAAAAATACAAAGGATTTAAATCTGGGAACCTTGGTGGCCATGCTAATGGTTCGTTATAAGTTTCAATAATTTTTTCTGGAAAACAATGCTGGAGGAATTTCTTTGCCTAATTAGAGCAGGTGTAAGTTGAATTTATCGATGGCCTACATTATTATGCCTTTGCAGAATATAGTCATTTTGAATAATTTCTGTAATTTTGTTTCTTATGAATCACAATTACACCCTTTTGTTTAAGCATGTTTGTTTTTGTTTTGTATCTAATCTATAATGTATTTTCCCTATGGTGATCTATGAAATGAATAACCCTGTATGTAAATGTGAATGTGTGCGATCCATTTGTTTGTCTATCTGTCTGTATGCCCATCACTTCAGAAGTGCTCAACTGATCAAACAGAAATTTTCAAGACTTATTTTTATTGTCCTAAAAAAGGTTTTAAGCTAAGACTGAGGTCTGTATGCTCCCTGTGGGCAAAATTGTGAATTTTGACCCCCTTTCCATCAAAAAATGTTCAATAATTTTTTTTCACAACAAATTGTTTTACTCAATGACATGAGTATACCCTCAAAATTTCATGGCTCCATATTCCCCCTTCTTGTGATATGGAGCTGCAAAAAGTTACAAAGTTTAAAATTAATACCTACCTACCTAATATATCTATTGCACTGTGAGAAAAATGAGATATTTATTTTGTAGATAGAAAAATAGTTATTTAACCTCTTACAAGAACAAAAGGAAATAGAGATTGACAGAGTGTGATGGAATGGAGGAGGAAAGAGAGGAAGAAGGAGCGAGATCAGCCAAAGTAGTATATCATAAATGATTTATTATCTTGCATCAGCTGCTGTGGCATGTAGTCTCAGTCTATGCTTGCCATATAGGAGGTGTTGGGTTTGATTCCCACACAAGATATAATTTTTTTCTAATTTTTTATAAATTTTTTTCTCAAAGTGAGTGGTTAGAGGAGGTAAATTGCTTTCATTATAATTTGTTTTATACAGTGGATAGTTAGGTGATGTGAGTTAAACGAAAAAAAAGAAAGAAAAAAAGGAGGGCGTAGGTACTACTGTTGATTTGGGGAATCGAACCTGGTACCTACATATTGGCCAGCTAAAAGTGGTGAACTTAACCATGACCATTTCACCACCAGCTGTAACCGGCAAATATATTATATCTGAATATACAGATCCTCATAGAGAGTGTGGAGGGTGAAGCACTCATTAAATAAAAATTTGAAAATTATGAAAACACACACACTGATCTCTTTTATGAAGACAAAGAAATTTTCCAAAAATATCACCACCATAGGCAAGTGTACATTTATAGTCACGAGTGAGAGATTTTCTAATCGGGAGGTATTCTATACTTATCAAGAAGCTAACTTCTCTTAGTAGTGTGATTCCTTTTTGTAACTGAGATGAGCAAAACTCTAATGCCACAACTCTTTTCTTTGACTATATTCACAAGTTAACATACATGAATATTAAAAGTACTCGTAATTTTTCAAATGCAATTGTAGTGCTACAGCTAAATGTTTGCCTTACATGTGAAAGGTGGGAGGTTTAAGTCCCTTAACTATCGTTGATTCTGGTGCAATTTTTTCCCATTTGTTTTTACTAATTTCATTTTGTTTTTTTATTTTTTAATTTTGTAGCTTAATGAGTTCTATTACAAAAAAAAAAAAAAACAAAAGCCAAAAACAGAAAATTAATATTGAACATGTACATTAATTTTCATAATATTCACACACAAACGCACTTGGCAACATAAGAGAAAATGTTCATCTCGGTTACAAAAAAAAATGTGCCTCTTAGCAGGTGGAATAATCAACTCTCGTATTGCCTGCATCACTTAGAGGGAGCAGCTAGTCTAATATAAATTAAGCATATATTTTTTATTTTAGCATTTGGTACACCCCTTTTATATGACAGATATTCAAATAATTTTGGCTCCACATAGGTGCCCAACCCCCAATGGTTTCTGGGAAGTTTTATTTGAAAAGCTTCATTCTGAGGGCTGTAATAAAATTAAAAATTTTTCACTAATAATTTTAATTCAGGACCTGTTTCGTTGAAAGTGAGTTCTCAATTCTCCTTTAGGGTTGTGGGCTTGTAACCACAATCATAACCAGAACAATAACCACTAAAAACCTAAACAAATTGACAACATTGATTTGGGAACTGTTAACCAAAACAAAAAAATTTTACATAACCAATAATCAGTTTCTGCAAAATGCTAAAACCATTAACCAGAATGATAAGCAGAAAGAATCGGTTTTTATTTATTTTTAGGAAATATCAATATTATTGATTTTTTTTTCTTCAAAAATTGCTAATTATATCCTGGATAATTATCAATTATCGAGAATTTAACCTGAAGAAAATTTTTTTTCGTCTTTGACTCCAAATTTTGTCTCAACCAATAACCAGTATGACCACAACCAATAATCAGAAAATTTGTTTTGGTTAACCAGAACAATAACTGGTAACCAAATAATTACATTTTTAACCAATAACCAATAACCAGTAACCAATATAGATATTTATTGGTTCCCAGTAACTAATAACCCTAAAAACATTTTGGTTACAAACCCTTGGGTTGTAGTGTGAGTTCTGAGAAAGAAAATTGAAAAACCTGAGAGCAGAAATAGAGCTTGAAAATTTTCATTGAATGTTATGTTATGGTTCTGGACCAGTACTTTTGAAAGTTGGTTCCCTTCTCAGTTTTATACTTTCGAGTTTCACTGTCAGTTGTGAGAAGTGAAAATTCAGAAAACTGATCTCGCTCCCATTCAAATTTCCATCATATAGGTATTAAGCTGAATTGACTTTGATAATAATCGTTAAAACTTTTTCATGTCTAATAATTATAATCTAATCCCTTACCATGGATACAGGCTACCATCAAATAAGTTTGATAGGTATGCAAGTGAAATTGGCCGTGAGTATATCGACGTATTAGGCCAATATATTAGTAATGCTCACTGGAGAACACTGAGAAAAGACGAAGAATACTAATACCTATCTTAAATTAACGTTAATTACCGAAAGTGTGACTTGAAATTGGGGTAATCGGCGGAGGTTACACAAAATTCGCTCCTCAGTCTACATTTTTCTTCGAAATCTCGCAGACAATTGGCGCATCGGTATTGGTAGTAAATAAGTACAACGACGATACGCGTATGTAAAATAGCCTTTCAGGCAGAGAAAACACGTCAGAAATATTCCAATAACAATAACATTTGCATAATATTTTGGGGTAGTACCTTCATCTGTGCATTTCTTTTTGGTCGCGTAGGTAGGTACGTTACAGCAACGGTTGAGGTGGTTGGCATAATTTTACATTTGGATTTAAGAAGTACGTCTCCTTCCCTTATATACCAACGAAAAACGGCAGCCACAACAATTTAGATCCTTCGAACGCTTCACAATTCGATGGCCGTGGCATTAATTTAAATTATTAACGTTCGTGTTTCGACCCTTCGCCTATAGCCGAACATAAAATGACCACAACCCCCGTCGACTACCACCAGCGCCGCCCATCCCCTTCGTTTCTAGCGCGAAAACGACGATAAATAAAATAACGCCTCGCATAAGGATTTAGACGAAGATTACGAAACATTTTCGATGGAATGTTTGTTTATGTACCTTCGACGTGCGTCGACTGTGGGAACGCCTTTTAATTAAACACCCCGAGGAACGCCATACAGCTGAGACCATCGCGTATTCTTATTTGAGGTCTTTGGTAACGCTCCCGGTGACCTTGTCGCCCTGTCATAATATTCCATGCATTTATCATACGTCTTCTTCGATGATTCGGAAATATAAAGAGCCGTACCTTAATATTTGAGGGACATTTTTCCAAAATGGCTTAAGTCACTTTTTCGAGAAGTTGATTTTTTGATCGATTGTCACTCTAAGATAAGAGACACTTAAACGAAAATCAACCGAATTCCACTACCTACCTTTGTTTCTACACTACCGGCTGAGAGATTGATTAGAAAGTTTTAATTGTAATTTTTTTCCAAAAGGGCTTAAGTCATGTGTTAATGTGATACTATTGACATTGGCTTTATAACGCCGAGTTTTGGAGTTGTTAGACTTTTTTGGACTTACTGGAGTTACTCAAAATGAATGTCGAAGAAGTAAGCGGAATATAGAAACAATGTGGGGACTCTCCTGTATGAGACATAGGGGCTCGGACCCCTCAGCGATAGTCGCCGCCCCAAAGGGCTGGCAAATAATCGTCTCAATGATGTTAAACCAAATATACACGAATGTTTGTATGTTTGTATTTGTACATACGTACAAGTACAATACATTGCACGGGCCGTGATCAATCACCAGATAACTATCTCGGTGATGTCATGACCCGATACCAAACGTGTTGCGTCATTCTTTATCACCTTATGGAAGCAGGAAACAACATTACTGATGACATAATTCCATACGTACATGTACGTATGTGTGTCTATGTGCATGTACCAAATCCTGCCTATTGATGTGAGGAGGTATGCGCGAGGACCAAAAAAGAACAAGAGAGATGTATTCTCGATAGAATTTATTAGCAGACTGAAAAAGCATTTCAAATTAAATTATAATATTATACAGAATGGCGAAGCACAGCATTATCGTAGTTCAAAAGTAGGGGAAGCAATTTGTGAGTAGAGTAGAGTGTATGACATATATATATATATATAGAGCGGTGATGATGATGATGAAGAAGGAGATGAGGTGGGATTTCGTTACAACGCATATAAACTCTCAGAACCGGCTCTAAAATTGCCAGTGTTTGCCGAGGATTTTCCTCTCCCATACCTATGGTATGAGTGGCAGAACACGTAATTAATTCTGTAGAATTTACCTTCTGGTAAGAATACTTCCTCACAACAGGGTATTCCCCAAACAATATATTTTTTTTTATTTTAAATATTGTCAATTTTTATGACATAAAAACATCTTTTGAATTATTTTCTAAACGTTTTATTGATTTTTATTGTTTTTTCAGTCTTGTTAAACCCTCAATACAGAAAAATTAATTAAAAAGGGTTATACTTATGTAATTTGAAACGCTGATCAACATGATGGAAAATTCAGTTTTTCGATATGATGATTATTTTAGCGAATAATCCAGATTTTTGAATTTTTTTCAAAAATAGTTTTTGTCACAGTTTTTTTATAATTAGTGCCCGCTATGGATCTACAGATGAGGTCAAAATGAAAACTTGAAGGAGGAATGTTGTACAAAGGTTCAGTCATGCCAATACTGCCAACTCGATTTATCTATCTACATTATTACTCCGATGAAAATGTGTTTTGCGTATTCCGAAAAATAAAAATAAAAATGACTAAAGCCATTTTGATAAAAAGTCCCACATTAATGAGGGCCTCTAAAAAATGAAATTTTTATCTGTATGTAATTGCTGCCTTCTTCTTTTGAGTGAAAACAAAAAAAAAAAAAAACGTTAAATGCTGTAAGATTGTTTGTAACACTTTATACCTTATGATAGATTTAAAGAAGTAGGTTGGTATCTATCTAAGAAACATTTTAGAGCTGCTGTGTTGACTGGAGAATTTTGTTTAAACGTAATTTCCTACAGTTGGCACCAAATAAATTGAGCTCTGATGTTTAAGGTTACAACGTTTGCATGTCATATTACGTATCTTCCATACAGCTCAACTTATTTGGTGCAGACAGTAAGGACGGTCACATACCTAAGCGAAGCTACGTTTAAAACATCATTCAGCAGATGTGATTCACATAGGGATGGAATACCACTACGATTTAGTTCCTGTTATTGGTATTTTACCATTACAAAATTTTGTAATAGTACTGGTATTTGGATACCGTTACTCATATTTTGGTATTGTTTCTGATTTTGTTTCCAAATTTTCTCTGTGTTTCATTTCTGGTCTTTTTTTTTTTTTTTTTTTTTTAAATTTGTTTTCTTTTCTCCCTTTACGAAATTACAAAATAATTGAAATGATGATGTTTGTTTAATGGTATTGTAGGTTTTTTTTTTTCATTTTTTTTATTTTTTGAAAACAGTTTTTATTTTCTCTTGTTTACAAAATTATAAATTATTGAAAGGACGATGTTTTTGTGGCGGTATTACAAGTTCTATTTTGTTTCTGATATTTTTTAAATATTTTTTTCTTTTATTTCTTTCTTAACAAGTTGAAAAAAGAGTAATAGCATAGGGATGGGGGTGGCCGATAATAAACTTGAATCTTTTACAGATACATTAACTGTACCTACCTTTTATTTAGTTATTGTTCTGGTAACGCGATATAGAGTATTACAAATACTATAGTATTGGGAAATAAGGGCACGAGTTTCTGGTATTGGTGTTTGTAGCGGTAAATAATGTTTCTGCTATCCATTATGGTAGCAGGATTCCATCTCTGAATTCACACATTGTAGCAGTACCATGCGCTATGTTTTCATGTCCAGCAACAATGCCAAACTTTGTGAGGATGGAACAAAGCTACGTTTGATGTTTAATTACTTTCTTTATGCAGGAAAGCAGCTCATTTTTGCATGGCTGTAATCTACTCTTACTTGTGCTAAGTAACATTTAAAACATAGCATTGAGATATGTGACAGACCTAACTGAAAGAGGGGCTACAAAGTTGGATAAAACAAAAATTGTTGGCTGCACCATCTATACATAGTTTTTGTATTCCGTAGTGCAGGAATCAAGGTATATAGGGCCAAATGCTGGAATGATACTTGAGTAATTCTTACATTTTTTTCATTATAAATTATATATATATATATATATAAACATATTATATGGATATAACTTTGTTAAAATAAGTAATTCTTAAGTCAGATTTAAGTATTGTTCTTGCATTCGAGCCATAGGCTTCTACTAAGCAGCCTGGATTTGTGTGTATTGCGAGGATATTACTTTTCCTACATGTGACATATTTCATACACACTAGCACACATAAAACAAATTGAGCATGAAGTATGGTCTGTCTTGAAACAATGTTGCCAAATATTCACATTTTTCATGTATGGTAATTGTATAATTTGTATTCTTCCATATTCCAACTTGCAATAATGTGTAAATAATGCATGTGAAATTGTGCAGCAGTTGTGAGCTGCGTTTCATTTCTAGGATCAACTCTCATTCGATGGACTATACCTAATATTTTATGCATTTAATATCTTACATATGACGTCATTTTATTCGTACAAACACTGTAATGAATTGATGAGTGTACAATTTAGTAAGTTGATAAGTACCTAAAGAAGTTGTCAATTGCACTGTTTGATAGGACTACACCAACTTACAACAGGAGGGCAATTCCACAAATGTAGGAATGTTATATGCGACTTTACGCCAAGTTTTACTTGAATATTTGTGGAATATTTCTACCTGTGTAGGTTGGTCTAAGTTTGTGTAATCCTATCAAACATAGCTTATACATATACCTTGCGAAGAATATTTGGTCAAAAACTGTCAATAACTTACATTATCTAAAAAAATTTATTCCTTTCCTAATCCAATTTCGGTGGAACGTGTTTTTTGATGTGTCAGGAAAATAAAAGGTCAGTCTGCTATATAAAAATCTGTGCCGAATTTTTTATCTACATAACTTACTAAAATAAGTTAAAGAGTTAGAGTGCAAAATTAAAATTTTTTTCAGAAGTGCTGTTTTAATATTTTCTGTTTTTTCTTCAAAAACGGATAAAATCAAACTATAGCGCATTTTTTCTATAAAAAATACGTAAGCAGAGTATTTGTTTGTCAGAGATTAAAATTGTAGATGCTGTAATTTATCAGTTGGTACATTATGCCGTAGTTGCTCATTCCAAAGTGTGGTCCACTTACTAAAAGTAGCGAACCCTTCACATAGGTTGCCCATTAAAAAACATATTTCTCTCCTGTTCACTCTCTTCTCCTCTTCTCTTCTGTTTCCTTCTTTCTCGTCATCTTCTCTTCTCCCTAACCCCATTCCTTCTTCCACCCAATATATGTCTACTCCTACCTCTCATTCTATCTACCTCACCGCTCATTCTCCATTTTTCTCTGTCCTTCCAAATATTGTCTGACCCTATCTCTCTCTACCTACCTAGAGAAGAATAAAATTTAGATACACGAAGTTTTCAGAATCCTCTGGAATTACAGAAGTCAATAAAAAATAACAGTTTTATTATTGATATGAATTAGAGACCTGGATGAGAGAAATTATCTCAAGTTATTTCTATATATTTTTTTTTTTACTCAATTATCCTCATTTAAATTGACGCAAGTAACTTTTTCGAATAATGGCCTATCTGCAGCAGGTATTGTTTTCAGAAATGTCACCAAATGTCTTCGTTTTCAGTCAGAAGTGGACCAGTTTCGAACGAAATCCGAGTTTCTCTCATTGTAGCCTGTATACAGTTATAAAGAAAAATTGAAAAAACTAAAATTAGTGAGATTTTCTAGCTCCCTCGTGGTAGAAGCATGGGATAGGAGGACGGAAGAATTTTCATCAACTATTCAGGAGACTACGAACATCATATTTAAAATTACTCTATCCTTTCTCTTTAGCTGCTTCTAAAGAAATTTCAATATTTTTATCTGCCTTCGGTCCAGCCACCCTTCTCATTAATATTCGGCCGGTCATCGTTTCCTCGACGGCTTCTTCACGAAATTCCCAGAGTGAAGATCGATTTGAATCACATTTTCTTCAGTCCTCATTCCCTCTCTCTCTCTCCATTCTCGAATCCTATGCAACTTTCAAACTAATCTAAATTTTATAATTTCCTCGTATTTCCGAATTTATCGGCTCTAACTTTCGCAGTATCTACTTACGAGCTAATTTGCCATTATAAACCTAATTACTACAACCTGCCAATATGTTTTGGTGCTGGATATAAATACATATTTTTCTGTATAAGCTCATTTTTATGTTTTTTGGCTTCCATTGCAGGTAATTTAAATTTTGTTTTTGCAATTAAATAAAATAAAGATGGTTTGCAATAATTGGATAATGTTCTATCAGCGTGTAAAGGGAATTTCGCGAGAAAATCGTAAATGTTTAAAAGCACCCACGCTCGTTGGCTCAAAATTGGCCCTTTTTGAGATGTGTACCACCTATCCCTGTCTGTAACCGGGTAACTCGCTTGGGGCATCTATCCACGGTAATCGTCTCAGAAAGTCAGAAAAAGTTTTTTTTTCCCTGCTAAAACGGATGGTTAATTTTTAAAAGTTGAACTACAGTCGTTCTTGTATATATATATATATATATATATATATATATATTTATATATATACATATCGAGATGTAGCATTCGTTTCCGAGTCCATTTATTAAAAAGCCTTTGCCATCGTTACGACCATCTTTAACTGGTGTCAGCTTGCGGAATGAAAGAAAAACTGACGATGAAAAGTAGAACGGTGCAGACGAGGTGGAGTTTTGGTAGTGCGTGAGCCGGGGTGGGTGGGTGGGTGGGGAGGGGAGGGGAGAGTAGGGGTAGAGTGAGGTAGAATGATTCGTCAGAGAGGTAAACGTAGTGCTTGAATAAATGACTCGAGCAAATTTCAAATAACTTTTAACGCGCTTTCAATTTCACTTTTCGCGTCCCTTTGCGGCGCGATGCCACACGATAAATGCGATAGGTGGGGAGGGGGGGCTGGAGAGGCTAGCAAGTTGGAAGACACGTAGCCGTTTGGTTTAGTCGTCCTTTTTTCGCTTCTTCCTCTACACTTTCCATCTTTTCCTTTTTTCTTATTTATTCTTTTCAACTCTCCTCCCTCCCATTCGCCTTTTACACCCGCTCGTCATATCTTGCTGGCTAGTCATCGCACGCCTTTGCAAGCTCATGTTTTATTCAAAAAAAAAGCTTTTCTTTTAACTTTACGCGAATTTCACGCCAAAAAGGACGCCAGCTAAACGCGTACTTAAATCGTAAGTACTCGTATAATAGCATATGGTCCTTTGAAAGAGGAAAACAAAAAAAAAAAACAGATAGGCAGGGACAGCGTACGAGAGAGACAGAGAGCAGACAGACAGACAGATGAAACGTATATAGAGAAAGAAAACACCAAGAAACCATCGTTTCGGAGCATAACTTAAATACATTTTAGATGGTAGATGCGAGTAAATTGGAGTTGTCGTCGCTTTAATTTCTGGAAATGGATGCCGTCGTCAGCGTCGGTAGCTACAGTGGTTGATTTTGAAATGGACACCGTCATTATTATGGTTGAAAAGTTCTGTTGGTCGAGCTAATTTGTTGTATTTCTCATTGGATACGCTTTTCTTTTTTTAAATCCTGGAATAAATGCATACGACGTGCCAACCGGATAACGTCTTTTGTTATGGGTTTTTTGTCCTCTTAATGTTTTCTGCTCTACAGTCTTTGCAGATTACGAAAATTAATTCAAAATATTTATCGTGGTGAGGAGAGTGTCACAGTGGCTGGAATTTAAAAAAAATTACAAATTTAGAATTAATTTATGTGTAAAAGTCTTGTTTTGGCAATGTTTATTTTGTTTTTTCTCAAAATGTTGTAATACCCACAGCTACTGGAGGATGGTTATACTCGTTGATTTATTCTGTATGATCTAAATAGGTAAAAAGTTTACCAAAAAAGAGAATCACTATGTTTGGTTTATACTGTTTCTTTCGATTTAATCTTTAAAAATTAAAATTTCCAAATTTTACAGAATATAGATTAAAGATTACGGAATTGAGAAGCGAGTTTAAACCTTCCTTAAGGCTACATCCTAAATTAATGGAAGGGAAGTGTGATCAAATGTTTTTAACAAATCAGATGGGTGTTAATGGTTAAAAGGGTGAACCTGGTCATCAAAAATGAGGCCAGTCCATGTTATATAATAGCCCCCTTTTTGAAGATGGCCATCGGCACTATAGTTGTGGTATACAAATAGAGGTGGCTGAATTAAAGACTAAAACACATCCATTACAATCAACCAATTTACATAACTGACTTAGAAATTTTCAACATACAGCAGACGCAGCTTATAAGTATTACTTTGGGATCCAGACAAAATGATCTTAATAAAGTAATAAGCAATTGATTAGGCAGAAGGTGATATTTTGGAAGATAGAAAAAAAAAGTTCATTTCAGCCCCTAAGCAAGCAGACTGAACTATTTTATGAGGCACACATTTCTACTTGTATAACCGAAACAACAAAAATGTTTTTATGTAAAACATAATCAGAAAGATAATGTTTAAACTGGTATTTTGCGAGTTAAAAGTAGCTCATATCTTTAATGAATGTAATTTTGATGCAAATAAATGCGCCTCCATGTAAAAATGTGAAGTATCTTTATACATGGAAGCACGTTCACTTTTTATTGAGGTAGAGGTTAAACTTTCTGAATGAAACGTTAGATCTGCCACAATTATGAGGTTGATATTTTATTGTTTTTTATAATTTTCGTGAAAGACTCATTATTATGATATAATTTTAACGTTTAATTGCTTTCTGATCACTAATTATATAAAATACCTTCCCTAATCAGGTTCAAAAGTGAGTTTACATGATTCAGAAATTGCTCACTCACTACGCCCATTTTGCAAACTTCCCTCGCATGTAAATGTTCACTTTTAAACCTTGGTATGTAAATAAAATTTTCTTAGGGCGTTTGTGTGCGTGTGCGCGCATGTGTGTGTGTCTGTGTATTTTGAATGCAATCGAATACACACGCATACTAATAAATTTTTTTCAACCCTCTTTCACATCAAAATTTGCACCAAAATTTGCACCGAGATTTGTGCCAGCCACCTTTAGGTTTCAGTTTTCATCCCATAGGGATAATAGAAATGTGTATCACAATAAAAATTTTATTTCTCACCTATTTTATTAATGCGCACTGTTACAGATTTGTAATATTATGTGCATAAATTAGTGGGGCATATTATTTTAAGAATGTGTTAATTTGAGAATGGTTAAAATGAATCATTCGTATCGACAATATGGTTCAAATTGATCATAGTTTGGTAATGCACATCGCTTCGTTGTTTAAAAATCACATTTAAACTATCAAAAACTGCCAAAGTACAGCAACAAATAAAAGTGTGTTAAGAGATTGTATTAGATAGTGTGGAATACCTTGTCGTGAGAGATATTCACACTAGAAGGTCTTCAACAGTATTTGCGTGTTCTGCCACTTCATACAGTTAAGTATGGGAGAGCCAAATCCTCGGCGAACACTGGCGATTTTTGAGCCGGTTCTGAGAGTTTATATACAGGATTTGGTACACGCACACAGATACACATGCATACGTACATGTACGTAATTATGTCATGCGTTACGTCGTTTCTTGCCTCTGTCGAGGTGATAAGAAACGACGCAGCGCGTTTGGTACCGGGCCGTGACATTACCGAGATCGTTATCAGGTAATTGATCTCGGCCCGTACAATGTATCTTACCTGTACGTACGTACAGGTACAAACATACAAAAGCACCAGTGTAAATTCGTTTAACGTCATAAAGACAATTATTGCCAGCCTTTGGGCGGCGACTGTCGTTGAGGGGTGCAAGCCCCTATTACCTCATACGAGTATTGTCCCCACAGATAGCATAATGAGTATGAAATTTTCATATTTCCTCTTGCTTCGGAGATGTTCAAATGAGCGAAGTGTTGATTCTATTAACCATTTTTGTAAATATTTTTGGATATTGCCTATCAGTACCGATGTTTTTAGATCGAATAAAGTGGTTTGTACTGTTATCCGTGATGCATTGGGGTATCTATACTATTTTAATAATATAATAATTACATTCAACATATGGCAGAATAAAATGTGTCTGATTTGGATAGTGATCACCAGCTGTTTGTTCTTCGCCTTCTTAACATAATGTTACTTATGACCATAATAACTAAGTGAATCAGTAAATTATTGCCCCGAACATGGCCGGCAAGTTTTGTGTTGCATGTGTAGCAATCGCTACACATGAGAAATTCCCAAGTGGTTTTCGCTACACATGGGAAATAATTACGTTTACACACAATTACTCTTTATTCTGTGCAAAATTTGCACCAAAAAATTTTTTTTTTCGTTACACACGGGAAAATGAAAAGTTGCCAGCCATGGCCCCGAAGATAGTTTCCCATATCCCATATAGGAGTTGAACTAACATGAATGCTAATGTCACAAATGATTAATACATCATCGTTGTGGGTTGACCATTTATATGTTGCCCAAAATATATGAAAAAAAAAAAAAAGTATAAGAACAAAACAGATACATATCGGACATGTGCAAGATACTGATGCTCGAATGTAAGAATAACACTTAGGTATCAACAGTGACTTAAGAAGAATTACTTGCCTTTTTGGAGTTGTATATACCACGTATGTTTATGCGTATATTATACGTACCTACTTGCTGAGTGGGAAAATGTGAAAATTATTCAAGTATAATTTTTGCATTTGGCTCTGAGTGAGCTAAGTGGTGTAGGCAATTTACACGGTTTACCCAGCATAAATTTAACAGAATGAAATACACACCTAAGATGAAAAATTGCAATGACAAACACGCAAATTATTTTTCTTACCATATTTCATTGGCAATTGAGGATTTGAGAAAAATACCAGTGAGTAGTAATTCTATTGTAGGTATAATTAGGTTTTGACCAACTATAACTGTATCGTCGTTGTATTTCAAAATATAAAATTCAAAAAACTTGGCTACCAATGTCATACCAATAAGGCTACAAGGTTGAACGATTGACAAGTGACCAGCTAATGCTCACAAAGCTGAAAACTAGAGATGCAAACGTATTGAAATTTTATAAATGCCGGAAGACTAACGTCGTGAACAGGAAACGTCTACATTCAGATGTCGACCATTGTCGATACTTGTTTTCACCAGTGTTGCGACATGCCCTGGCGACTGTTGTAGAGTGTCATCGGGTTAGTGTCACCCAAATCAAAATCTGTTCGATGTGGTGACATCGATATTGCAACATCTATCGTCAACCTAGTAGATGTTTTACTATGACACCAGATACTTACCCTAATTACGTAGCCTACATTTTACGTTGAGTTTTTCCTTCTCATTTAGAACATAGTTCCGGACAAAAACCAAACAAATTATATCGTCTTTCAAATATCTTGACAACTAAGGTTGAGAAGCTCCATTAAAGTTATCAATATATTGTCTGGGATGAGATGAAAAATAACTATAAAAAATGAACTTTTTTAACTTTTTTTTTTCTCTACGAAACGAGATTACAATTTTTTAATATTATTTAAAAAACAACTTCAATTAACGGTAAATTGAAATTTAGAACCTTTCAAATTAGGCTACGCACTTGCATTTTTTTTTTTTTTTGTTTGTTTACAAGTTTTCAATAGCGTAATAATTTATTTTCATAAGTAAAATGAAGGGAAAGAAAATGTTGAGTCAAAAAAAGAATGAAAAGAATGAATAAATAACAGCGGTGTACTCACGTTGAAAAATGTTCGTCCAATGAAGAATAACGCTTCTTCTTCGCTCCATTCGTCAAATTTCTGAGAAAAAGAACAAAGAAAACAGAAGAAAAAATAAGTTACCTAATTAATTTAACTTCATCAAGAGATAGCGAAATGAAAATTTGCATTATAAATTTACGCAATACGAGCTGCTTAATTTATTACTCGTGTATTTTTGGACACTTTTTTTTTTTTTTTCAAGTTTTTTGAAAAATTTGCATTTAAATCGGAATAAAGCCTGCCGTCTCCTATTTAGTTATTGGTACGGATTGAGGTAAAATATTGGATGAAAGACATGCTTCAAATTCGATTCGTGCATAAAATAAAAATGATGTTATTTTGTGTAAAAAGAAAAAACAAAAAAAAAGTTGAAACTTTCTGGTCAAACAAAATATTTAAATTCAAGAAAATACAGTTCATAATCAATGGCTGAAATTAATGAGTATGGTCATCTATAATGCTTTGGATTATCAAAGAAATTGTGAAAAAATAATGACGAATTTTATTTTTGTTGAATCGTTATTTTCTGCCTCGGTAATACGGAAGGATCGGATTTTCGGTTTTGGTTTTTAATTATTTGGAAATAATGTTGTTATGTGACTTTTATAAAACTTTCGACTCTTCTTGTATGCTCCTCACCATTAAGAAATTTCCTTCTTCTTCATCATCTTGTTCGAGAGCTCTTGCCAGAAAAATCCTAATCAACACTCCTTTGTGAAAAAGCAACAAAATATGTTCGAGTCTACAGTAGCTATAATTTAGAATTGTAAGAAACAATTATCTTCATTTCTGTGTCGAATCTTTGTCTTGTCCTTCATTCTCATAAAAAAAAAAATCTTAAGAAGTACATCGTTAATTTATTACAAGCACAAGAAAACACTACCTACATCCCTATTCCAATTCCATTGTATATGCATGTAACAATAATTCGTTCTCAACTATAATGACCAGTGTACAAAATGCTTTCAAAACCCTTCTACACAACACACTTTTTTAGTTCGTAAGAAAAAAAGAATTCTGAAATCAATATGGCTTTCGTTTACTCACGTCATTGTGTTATTTGTTGTTCTCTATTTTTTTTCTTCTTAATTCGCTCCCTTTTTTTTGGCTTTATGTGTATTTCTCTCTATTTTCACTTAATTTATCCATTTTGGTTCTTTTTTGATTTCACGTGCGTTTAACTTAGGTTTCAAGTTCTTTAGATTTCATCCATTTACTCACTCCTGGAATAAAACGTTCAAACACGGACTCCCAAAATTGTTGGTTTGGCAGTATAAGTATTTTCTTCACAACTTATGGTCAAATTTCTTGTTATAATACCTATATCTACATATATAGGCCTAATACATATAAGTATTAGTGTGACGTCTCAAAATGACTGTTACATGATTGTCCAAAAATATTAATTAGAAAATAGAATTAATCAAAGATTAGAATTTTGAAGAACAGCCTAAGATCGTAGATTGCAAGTAACACTAATGTGTTAGATCATAAGGGAAAATAACGTGAAACGAGCTAGCCTACATACTACATAAAACCAAGAGGTCTTGCATCATGGTATCTCACACAACTCCCCATAATTGTTGTTAAAAGGCCCTAATTCGAGTGAAACAATCTCTCTTACAGTTTGAACAATAGTTAAACTTAGTCATTATAATTACCGATGTTACAACCAGCTGTTGAAATCTTACTTTTGATGTTATGGATCCGTTGATGAATTGTTCTGGGTTACTATAATAATCTGATGTTAATTAAGAGGATGTCTTACCGCTTGATCTTTTGGTTTTATATCGCAATTATAATAAACGATGATGAACACAAGAAGAAAAAAACAAATTCCCAAATCAAAGCACTTTTAATTATTTCTGTTTCATTTTGTAATAGTAATGGTGACATGAACGAAAAACGTACCGATTGCTTGGCCAGTTGAAAACAGAGTACTTATTGTGTGGTATATGAATTCACATCACACCACCAGATCATTATCTACAAGATTAAGTTGGTTCCACGTTATATTATTTGAAAATGTTCACCGTTGAGTTTCGTTTTATTATTTTTTATACACTATAATCTGTAATCTTATTTAACAAAAATGATCGAACGTAGGAAAACATGGGAGTATTTCGAGGAATTGAATCTTAATTGGCCAAAACAAAACTCAATGTATTGTAATCTATAGATGACAAATTTTTTATTGATTAAATAGTTGCTAACTAAGGATAAACCTCACATTAGTATTATCAAATGATAAGAGAAACTGAATTATTTCTTGGGAATCAGTGATAGCTACTGGTAAAGGAAAAAAATATTTAATTGGTTGGGATTTTCTGGAACTAGAAGTGCACCTCCTTCAAAAAAAAAAAAAAATTTCTAACTCGGGCCGTGACTTTGGGTTAACATGAAACAGTTTTTATCGTGATGTTGTGTTGCAGTGTTTTCAACAGCCTTCGAAAAAAGGAGTGTGTTATGAGTTCGATCTATATCTGTACTAATATGTTCTTTTTTTTCATTTTTTATGTTTGTTCCAGCGTAACTTCTCAACCTGGGCACCGACTTTGATGAACATTTTTATTAAATAATAGAAAGTGATCCTCTCAGAGTATTAAATACAATAGAGGATGTACGCTCATCTAAACGCTGCAACGAAAAACGGCACCACTTTTGAAGCGATTGTCACCTCTCTTTTGGTACCAAATTCGAATTTTCTTGCCCCTTATTCTGGCCCATCGGCAATAATCAGAAATCGTTTTTTCAAATAATTTAATCAAATGAATGAGTAATTGTAATTATCAATTTAGAAATCGCAATCAACCACGCGTAAATAAAAATGAGATTGAATATTGTTGGTACCTTAGGAGGCGAGGATATTGTTTCATATGCGTTCTTTATTGTATTCAATACTCTTCGGTGATCCCACGCTGGTTCTATTTAATTTTGTTTAGAATCGATGGGATGGTTTTTGATTTATCTCTAAATAAGAACTGTCACTTTTAAAGTAATGTTATTGCTAATGCTAAAAACGAAAAATCACTGAAATAAATTTTTCAATCAAAAAATCTTACCAACTTGAAAAAAAAGAAAAGAATAAAAATGCTCTAAAAAGAAAAAGTATTTTTTTTTTTTTCAATTTTTTCAGTGAGATCTACTGGAATTAAAATGAAATGAAAAATCATTATGATAAATTAATACCCGATCTTTTTCAAAACATAAAACTGACTTTAAAAAAATAATAAAATAAAATATAAAAAATGTGCTATAAAAATGAATATATTCGTTTTAAAATTTCTCCAGCAAAATCTATGGACAGAAAGTATTGAAGTTGGGGCTAATTAACAAGTTTTATCGTAAATTTGATAGATATGATGTATAAAGTCTACCCATATGGTAAAAGAAAAGAGCACCAATTTCAATAATTCCAGTCCTTAGACTAGACCTAGATCTTGCTGAAGAAATTTTGAAAGGATTGTTTTTCTTTTGTAGGTGATGAACTCCTACAGGCAGAAATAGAGATACTTTTTTTGTTCAACACCCTCAATTAACCCTAATTCTCTCTCACGTATTGGCTGCCATCAGAGACATGAAGCTAGAGATGTCCGATACCCTGTTGTACACAAATACGTCGAAGATGAAAACAGAGCTATCAGAGTTTTATATTCTGCACATCCAAAGCTGCGCACATTTCACGAAATTATCATCGAATTTTTTGGGGACTTGGATTTTCACATTATTAGAGCCACACGACGTATGCGCAGTAACACATATCCTGATTGGAAACCTTTCATCTTTGACATGTTTTTGATCCATTTGTTATAGGAATCTCTTTAGCTGTATGTCTCTGGCAGCTATCCTATTTAACATCTAGTTACGAAGGGAACTAGTGAGGCAATTTAACAGAGTTCACATTGGTGGGTATATTGGCTGCCTGTGGCACTGTATCTGCAAGTACCTAAACAGATTGACATTCATGGTCTGTATTAATTCATACACACGAGAAGGTGTTAATTTAAAGTTTACTGGATAGTTATAGGTGGGTTATGCCCGTCTTCCAACTAGGACTGACTCCTGTTTTCATCGGGATAAATCCCCATATATTTTTTTAGTGCATTTTTATTATTTTATATAATACATAATCAGAAAGGCAATGTTTATGCTGGTATTTTTCGAGTGAAAAGTAGCTCATATCATTGATGAATATATTCTCAATATAAAGTGAGCGAACCTCCATGTAAAAATGTGAAACATCTTTTTACATGGAAGAATGTTTAGTTTACATCGAGGTAGAGGTAACATTTTTTAAATGAAACGTTAAATCTGCCAAAATGAGGAGGCTGATATTTTATTTTGTTTTTTATAATTTCTAAGAAAGACTCATCATTGTGATAGAATTTTTACATTTCGTTGCTTTCTGATCATCGTTTATATAAAATATATCTTCCTCAAAAAGATTCAAAAGTGAGTTTACATGATTTGGGAGTCGCTCACTCGGTGCGCTCATTTTGCAAACTTCCTCGAATGTAATCACTCACTTTTGAACCTTGGTGTGTAATATACTATTATTTTTCAAGTAGGTTCTATTTTTGGAAAACAATTATCAATTTATTAATTACAGACTGCCAATATAATATTTGAAGATCATTCAGTTTCTTTTTGACCTCTATTTGATTCGGTGATGAGTAAAAGCAATACCAGGAATCTTGATCTTAGGGGCTTGGTCTTACGGTTACTGACTGGTGATTTACCAAATAAAACTTATCATTTTTACGAATTACATATTGTCAAAAAGATTCGTACAGATTGGTGCTTTTTGGTTGTCTACTAAAATGTTTCGGAATTATGTTGCCAGAAATGTTAATAATTCTCTGGGAATATATGGTGTTCTATATTTGTGCGTAATATTTTACCTACTCTGTTTTTACGTAAATAAATTTCGTGTTAAAAGACGTTTGCAGCCTCACGTAAGGTGATAATTCAATTTCTTTTTTGTTTAATTTTTTACGTCGGTTACCTTTTCAACCGTATGTCATTAAATAGCCACAAAAGGACGTTAAAATTAGTCGGTACTAAAATCTTTCAACGCGAAGTAGTCTACCAACATACTTTTTCCATTATTATAAAAAAATTGTTTGCAGTGTGGAAACGTTACACTTAAAAACGTGGCCAACTGGTACGGTGTTGAAATTTACGCCACATCAGATTTTTATTTCTGGTAATTTTGGGCCAAGAGAAGTGGCCGTCAAAATGTGATTCAATTACAAATGTTGTACAGGTTTTTAAAACGAGGAAATTGACAAAAATCAATTAAATCGCCCGTGGAGCTCGTCCAGAAACGAACCCGTACTTATCATACGCAGATTTGGGTCTGCTATTTATTTGTAACATAATTATGTGCTTTTGAAACGTGACAGGCGTGTCGATTGGTCGAGAGGATTCTTTGTTTTCGTACATTGTGTGTTATAGGAGTTAATTTGACGGGGAAAGTTATATTATTTTGCGATTTCATTTTAAGGAGAATATTAATTATGCCTACTTATAAATTGATAGGGTAAGGTTGCCGAAATCAAACCACTTTTCAGTTTAGCTGCCCATAATGACAAAAATAATTTGTTTAGAATCCACAATAATATATTTTCTGATTTTTATGTCCTTATTTCTATTCTGTTTTCATTCACGCTGGTCTCAGTCAAATATTGTCAAAATTATAACTGATTTTATCAACAAACTCCAAATGTTACAATTTAGGCAACTAGTTTCTAAAATTGTAACAGTCGGTTTCCTAAATCATACCTGTGATAATGTTTCAATTTTTATAGCATAGTTTATTGTTTTTGGTGTTAGTTGCATTTTATTTTTACTTTTTACCATATTTTTAGGAATCTTTTCATTAAAAAAATTGCAATAGACTTGTTAAAATATTTTGAAACGCGTAACAACAAAAAGTGATATGATTTAGAAAACTCATCAGCCTTATTAGTGGTACGATTTAGGAAACAGAGCTCACTTCCATTATAAAACTAGGTATTATTTAGGAAACTCATCAGTGGTACAATTTAGAAAACAGTGTTCACTTTTGATAAAACTTAAATTTTTCATCTTCAAACTATAATTTTAACTAAAGTATTTGTCCTTGAAGATGATTTTTTTCTTAAGGTCTTAAAGAAGAGAAAAATGAGTATATTGAGAAACTTTTTCATTCGTTCGTGTTTATTTGTACTTAGTTTCATTATTTCATCACAGAGCCAATCAGTAATTGACTTTCTCATTTTTTAAATATCAGCAGTGATACGATTTAGGAAACAGTACGATTTTGGCAACATTGTGACTTTGGAATTTCTTGTGTGGCAGTGTTCTTTTACTGCAAAATACCATTTAGACATACCATAACATTATGGTAGAAACGAATATGTACGAACTTCGAGATCATGTTTCTATATTTACACATTTCATAAATTTTCCAGAATGATACTTTATCTTATTTTATTCGTTAACATACTTTTTTTAAATGAAAGAATTAAAATTTGCTAAAAGTAAAAAAACAACCTTTTTAAAATTTCTCCAGGAAGATATACTACAGGCCTGGACAACCAGAGGTTCACAAAGAGTTCTAATGTGGCCTGGGAACCAATTTCGAAAGAAATAAAAATAAAGATTATAAAGAAAAAAAAAGAATAGAAAAATTTAATTGGTATGTATGCTTAATGGACTACGAGAAATAAAACAGCATATATTATATGCATATTTATAGTTCCAAACGGATTAGTCATCTGTGCTGCATAATGTGGGGTGGGTTGGTGGTCAAAACTCCTCCAAACCGTTCAAAAAAACTAGGAACTATGGAAAAAGTTGGGAAAAACGTAATAAGTATATGAATTTTTTGCCACACCCAATCGAAAAATACGTTTTTCAATGTCTCTTAAATGAATAAAAAGTTGCGAATTTCAAACGGAAGCAAAATAGTTATTTGTGATACAAGTGGAAAAAGCAGGTGATGTTGATATTAATATGAATTTTGTATCATGCGAGTGCTGCAAATAACACGAGTATCAATTGTCTACTTTGCACGTGTGTCACTCGCTATTTTTTTCCACACACCCCACTGTCCTACAAAAAATAATGATTTTTTTTTTCAGATCCAAATAACAATTAATAATTTTATTTCTTCTGGGCCAAAAAATTTTCCTTTGAATTTTTTGATATTTTCTTGTTTCAGAATGTTTTTTGAAAAATACGATATTTAGTTCCTAGCGAGAAATAATAAAAACGAGAAAGTAGCCAATCTATACAATCAAGATGTGCAAGAAATTAAAGTTGTAAGTGCGCATGTGCAGAATATAACTTCGTATTGAAATTTGCTACTTTTTGTTCCCTCAAAGCGCATAAAAAAAAAGTACTTTCGGTAAAGGTACTGCAAAAAAATACTGTTGGGCACATGCGTACTTTTAAGTTGACTTTCTCATATGGCACGATCATTTTCTTACCCAGCAGCACGATTACTTTCTTAGTTTTTGTTTTGATGTGCAAACGTCTTAGCTGTTGCTAGGGGCTATGCCAGACTTATGATAAGCGTCAACAAGCGTCAACAAGCGTCAACAAGCGTCGACAAGTGTCACATCATATTAAGACTCGTTGATGTGTCTTTGGTGGGTGTGCGTGTGTGTGTGTGCGTGCGTGTGTGCCCGCCCCTTGTCCGTTGAATGCTACTTTTCAATTTTAAAACAAATCTCTTACATTTCATTCAATTATTAATCAGCCTCTATTTAAGCTATGGAGAGCTGAAGTCGGCATTGCTAGAAAGAGGAGAAAATTTACAAAATTTCCATCCAATTTTCTAATCATTTTTATAAGCTTTTATTTTGCTCGCTACTCCGATTTTACAATACACCAGTACTGCAGCTAACATTCCGAAACAAAATAATGTTTATTTCGCATGAAGTTAAAGCCAAAAAATCAAATAAAAGCTTATCTTTTAAAAATTCGTTTCTAACCTAATTAATTAACAAATTGAAAATGAATAAACGAAAAAAAAATGTAAATAATTGAAAATTTTCCATTTTTTGGATTCTAGAAAGTTTTTTTCTTTCATTCAGTGATTCTTCAACCGATATTTAAGCTAGAGAGCTAAGGTTGGTATCATTGGAAAGAGGAGAAAACTTTTTATAAATTTACTATCCATATAATTTTTCTATCCTCATTGGTAGTTCGAAAATAAATAAACAAAAAAAAATCGAAAATTGAAGGAAAATTGTCCATTTGTGGAATTTAGAAACCTATTCCCTTTCACTCAATGATTCCTCCGCCACTACTTAAATTGAGGTTGGTACCACTGAAGAGAGAAAAAAATTTTCATAAATCTACTATCCATATAATTTATCGTTTCTATTATCCTTAGCAGTTTAAAAGTAAACGAAATAAAAAACCCAAATTAATGGAAAATTTGCCCTTTTAATATTATTTAGATTTTTGTTTACATATCACAATCTTTCACGAATATAGCTACAGCGGCACTGATATATTTTGTTTTTTGTTGAAAGTGAAATTATTAAATTAATATTATTTGATTCGAAAACAAACTAATATTTTTTCTTTTTTTTGGAGGAGGGCGTTGCAAAAAATGGTGTGTGATTCGCGTGCAGCGAAGGTGATTTATATTTCTGTATGATTTGCAGCACTTGCCTGCGGCTTGTATTGCAAAATTCACACTCGCATCAAAATCACCTACATTTTGCACTTGTGTTACAAATGATTATTCTTGAACAAAAAATCACCTAAAAATATTTTTCGCTCGCAAAATTGTTTCGTAATTTTATATGAAACCCCCTCCGAATGTGAATCCTGGGGATGGCCCTGCACGTTACACTTGACAATTAGAAGCCTACATTTATTTTGCGGCTCGCAAAAGCATGTTGAAAAGTCAGTGCGGACCGCGGCCCAAAAATGGTTGGGCGCAGATCTGACTTACCCACTGGAATTATTAAAGTCGGCGCTTATTAAATAGCATGATAATCTGTGACTATATGTAGTTTTGGATCAGTAAAATAAGTATATGCGATTTTTATTAGACATGCCGGCGTTAAATATATAGGCAACTTAATTTGAACTATCTTTTATAATGTACGCTATCCTCGTAGATTGAATGGATGACCCTTTTCCGTTATATTCTAAATCAGTGAACTCAGTCGAACAATCGAAAGTACGACCTTTTTCTGGTGGCAGCGGCTTAAAAGGGGTCATAACCTCATAAAAATTGATTTCTCAACCACCTTACAGATTTCAGTTTTCCATGATCTGAATTTTCATTTTTCACCATTCTTCCTTTTGTTCGAACCTTTTTTAGCTCCTCCCCGGACCAGAAGTGAGGATTTTGCCATTCTTACTTTTGTTTTTTTACTTGAGATTCTAATCAGATTCTTACGCGACCATCGACCAAGTTGATGTTGACTTTATCAGCTAGAATGGCGTAATGACTTCAGCTCTTAACAGAATGGTATCCCAAATTTGTTTGATTACACGCAATATTTTATTATCTAGCGGCAAGTATTAGGTATTAATAGTGGTGGAGATACGTACCCCGTTCACATGATCTCTCAGGACGTTTGAATAGACAATACACACAGCTTCAAAAGCGACGAAAGTAATCGTACCAAAAATCCATAAGGATATTAAACTAGAATTTTCCTGGAACAGAAAAAAAAAAAAAAAGATATTCGAGTCGAACAAATTAATAATAATTTTCAAAATCATGTTCTATAATCGATTCGATTATACTCGTATTTCATCGTTTCCTCTTTCCGGCAACAAAACCATCAAAACAATCAACAGAATAAAATTTTTCCAATTTTTCCACTAGTCGGTTCACTGTACAATAGCAACCTACTTTTAAGTTTTACACGCTCACGCACACACACGAAAACGCAGGCCTACTATATTATACAACAACTGTCACTCAAAATTGTCACTAATATTTCATTAATTATTTTTTCTGCCACCAGAATGACGTAGCCAATATTTCAGAATTCGTTGTCGAAATAAATACGAACGAGCAACTAATCGATGTAGCCTACGTGTCTTTTTCATTCATTCATTTTTTGTTTTTCCGATGGAACAATAATAATATGATGGCCTGTTGTACTTAAAAACAAACAAACAAAAAAAAAATTACATTCACTGCTGCTCGCTCTCTCGTTCCTTCTACGGGTTTGATTCTATTAAAATTAAAATCTCGTTAAATATTTTTCCTAAAATGTAAATGCTGAAAGGCTCTCTAAATTTTATTTTCTCTCTCGCTTTGATGTAGGTGTAGTCTCGTAAAAAAATCATTTTCCTCAACTCATACACCAAAAAGAGGTTATTATTAAATCGATTTTGATTAGCAAAATACGAGATTTCCAAAGCGGTTTGGAACATAAAACATGGTTTTCATTTCTTCACCAAGTGGAGAAACAGAGTAGAAATGAGTTTTTTCTGAACTGTTTGTTGTTTATTTTTTCACAGCACCGTTTACACGTACGCGAATTGCAAAATATCACAATGAAAAAGGGCCATTTCACATGGTGATGCTCACACAAACAACCAAGTCCACTTCTGGATAATATTTAATTGCATCTAAAATTCTATTCACGAATGAAGTTTACCTGTTTAATCGAATAAATAATAACCTCTATTTGGTGGATTCCGTGAAAAAAATATTGTACTCAACTAGTTAGCCACTTGTGATAATCAACTCGTTGCACTTACAGCACTCGCTTATGGCTGCTTATGGCTCGTGCTGCAACCACGCAACTTGTTGACAATCACTCATTTTGCTAACTAGTTGAGTAAAATACTATTTTTGAGTTTTTATTTTCAATTCTAACTGTATTTAATGTTTTGATGCTTTCCTTCATCGAAATGTTATTGATATGTAGGTACCTTTTTCACGAATGATTCGGTTTTATTTTTGTTTTAAGTAACCTTGACTACCACAAAAAAAAGTGAAAAAAGAACTATACTTTTTTTTTTTTATATTACATTCATTTGGTCATTAGTTCATATAATTAATATTACCCAATCCAGTGTCTAGAATGCAGGTACCTACCTATCAGAGATTTTTATTGGCATATATTTCAGCGAAGTGAGGAAAAATAAAGTATAGAATGTATTAATTCGAATGAAGTTACAACAGAGAATAGCAGTGACAGAGGCATGATTTGACTGAACAAGGTAGGTGAAATACATATTTACTTACCTAGGAAGCACCTAAAAAATGTAAAACCAAAGTCTCCATTCTACCTATGAGACAAATATAAAGGAGAACATTAAGTGAGAAGGATTTTACGATAGTGCGAAAAACTAAGTATGGTAGGGTCGTGATTTCATGAATTTACTGGATGTAGTATCTAATGCCAATAAAATAAGACAATAGGACTAAAGAGGAAAATCTCAGAAGAAACAGATATGGTGATTTAATGAAACAATAGGAAATATCCAAGTGCACAGTTATCTGGGCATTGAGACAATCTACAAGTAGTCATCAATTCAATTACGAAAAAAGAATGAAAGATAGGGGTATGGAAGAAAGGAAGAAAAAAACTAACGCAGCAGCAGCTCCATTAGAAAAAGTAGGTTTTCAAAAAGTACAAAACTACTTATTAAAAGAATCTAACAAACTTATAAAAAAAAAAGAAAAAAATATTCTAAAAAGAAAAAAAAATTATTTTAAAATTTCTCCAGTAAAATCTGCTGCGAAATTAAAATGAAACGCAAAAGCATTATGGAAAGTTGATAATTTTTTTCAAAAAATATGACCGACTTAAAAAAAAAAAAAAAATGTGGTAAAAAAGGAAAAATAATACTTTTAAAAATGACTGCTGAATCAAATGAGAAGATAAAAAAAAAAGGCGTGGGTTCTAATAGGGACTCGCAAAGGATTGATGTGTAAACATGATGGTGTGGTTGTGTGTGTGTGCGCATATTGTGCACACAACCACTTACCTACACGCCAACAGTTACAATACTGAAAGACCTACGAGTTAGGATTGTAATTTTAATTTTAACCCTTACCAGAGTACACTAGACCAAGCACTAAGATGTTTACACATTAAAAATGAACCATTTCCATTTTAAAAAAGTAACCGCATTATCTTGGGTTCAATTTAACAAATCCAAATGAAACAGTATGCAGAATAATTCCAATAGCTTCTACTTTCATATGTATAAAAAGTTCACTGAAACGAATTCAGCCATATTCAAGCTAACTTAGATCAAATAAACGATAGACAACAGACAGATTGAAAAGCAGCCGGACACACTGACATATTTGATAAAATTTAAAAATTAATTGATTTACTATTTCGACATCGTGCTCTAACTCCACAAACTTAATTTCAGACTGAAAAAGAAAACAGATTTACCAACAGACACTATATTTTATCATGTTAGTGTAGATGTGGGTAGGTTTTAAGCTAGAAAATTAAAACTCACCATTTTCTCGTAAAATTGAAAAATTTTCCATAAAGTATCTGACCAGTTGAAAATATATTACATGTTATTACGGACAGAAGTGAGAAGATGTGGACAAATTTTATTAAAAGTGCATATTGTAAGCACTAAGTATTTAAAAAAAAAGGCGTAAGTACCAATCGGGACTCATGAAGGATTGATGTGTAAACATAATATGGTTGTGTGCGTGGGTATTGCACACACTCATAACCACACACCCGCACGCCAACAGTCACAATATTGTAAGACGTACAAGTTACATTCATAATTCTCAATTTAGCCCCTACTAAAGTACTAGAATGAGCATTAACAAGTTTACATACCAAAAATTTTAATATACTTAGTCTTTAAGGGCAGTTATTCGACTGCATACAATTTTTAACCAATTTATTAACTCAATCAAAATTCTTATAAAACTAATTTATTTTCTCAAAAAAAAAAAAAAAAATCGTATATTTCGGATTTATCTTATTGTTTATTTCACGAACGAGTGCAGAATATTCGTATTATTGGCAGAAAGTACGTTGTAATAAATTCGAATAACTCGAACATGCAAAACTGTGTGCTCGGAATTTGAGGAATTCAATTCTTATAATGACTTGTGATACGAGTACTTACGTGTATACGTAGGCTGTGTTGTAATAAATTCCGAATAGCTAAAAGAACAATTGCTGAAAATTTATTACACTAGGTACATAATTACCTTTTGCAAAAACAACAGAAATTTCGATTGAATGTAAAGAAAAATGTCACACTTACTGGTTGTAGACAGTATGAAAAATAAAAGAATAGCCCATTGTCAAAACCGAGTCCGATATGATATTGGCGAAAATAAAAACATTTTATGGAATATGGGTTTTACAATGGTTGCAGACGAAAATAATTGTTCTATGAACCCTGGAATCAGCAGTTTTTCTAGTTATTATGACTCGTAATGTGACTGTCCTTCTTGGGTGTGTATATATATATATATATATATATATATATATATCGTACACATCAACCCACACAGTATAGGCACTTAATATTATGATAATACGTACGAACGCTTTGTTTGTTGCTACAATGTTTAACAACCGCATAATAGGTTTTTTTCGTTTCTTTAAAAAAAAATTCGTGCTTATTTTACGTTTAAAATGTGGTAGAAAACATCGTCGGTTTTAACAATAAGTACAAGAAAATTCAGGGCACGAACATGAAACCGATGGTAGTTTTCAAGAAATTTATTGGGTTATTAGCTTCAGAGGCAATAAAAAACCTAATTCAGCTGGAAATTTTTTTTTTTTTTTTTTTTCATTTAATATTAGTTAATTATGCAGTTTTGTACATGAATAAGTACCTACTGTGAATATGATGAAACGTGAACGACTTTGGGTTCCAATTAGTGAAATGATGCATTTCGATTATAAGCAAAAATGGGGTGTGCATTTCATTATAAAAGACTGTACGGAATTTTCTAAAATTTAGTTAAATCTCTACATATTCTAAAAATGGTTGGAAACAGCATCACTCCAAGACTACTGCACGGATTTGCATGAGATTTTCCAAAAGAAATTGTGTTATTCCAAGAAAGGTATATTGCCATCAAGGAAGTCCTTAGCCCCCCTGGATGGAAAGGTTACCAATTTTTAACATCTGTGAAAACAGAAAACAGACAAATTATTATTTCTTGAACTGAACATAAAGGAGTAAAAAAGAGAATTAAAAAAAATTTCTCTCTTTTTTCATCGCTTGACGACTACTGGCTGGTAAGGTGGGTATCATTCTCTCTATTTGACTTTGTTTCGTTTTTTTCTTCATTGGTTTTCATTTGGGTCCACAAAAAAGCGGTTTTAACAATTATTAGACATTTCAGGTTCACCCTACGCAAGTGAAGCTGCGGGTAGCAGTTCGTAATCGATAAAATCTTAAAAAAATAAATTTCGATAAAGTAAAACTTTTCAACGGCATCGTAATATTTTTGTGAAAACAAAATCACACGCACGGCATTAATCGTATGCGTTCAATAAGTTTATCTTTTCCAGTGATTGAATAGGCAAAAAGCATTACATCGTATTTACGGCGCAACTATTAGGCAACAAATATTTCAAAATCATGATTATTATGTTGATCAAAATCGAGCCGACATTTCGAATCAATTATTTAGTTTTCGCAGGGTTAGTTTATGCATATTATTTTACTAATTTCATTTCATTAAACCCGTAGACAAGAAAAAATCAACGGAAATTCATCACAAATAATGGTTTTTATGAATTTTCGTTTGGCGTTTGTTGAATACATAAGTACTTTTGTTTTTCTACATTTGTGATTGAAAATTTCAATCAATTGAAAAAGTATAATTTAAAATATATTATGCCCCATACTGGAGTTTTATAGACAAATGATAATCGTCTAATTTGTTTTGTAAAGTTTGGGCTGCACTTATAAGATCAATTTGGGTGTCCATGTGACGTATTGGTTAGAGGTGCTCGGCTTTCCAATCGAGAAGTTGCAAGTTTGAGAAATTTTGGCTATCACGTGCCTTACCCAAAATGGCGGCGTGTTGGTGTATTGGACTCGGTTCTATTGGTGATCGAGTATAATATAATTGTACAAAATTCATGCTGGTAGAGCGGCAGAAAATTCATCGTCGAATATGGTTTTTGAAACGCTAATTTAAAATTTTATTATTGAAATTTCAGGTTCATTTTTGGATTGGATCAATTATTGAACGCTCCTTCGAATCCCTAAAATGGGTGTAAGAAAATTTCGTCATTAATCACCGAATGATGTGAAATTTCCGATCGAAATTTTGATTTAATCAATTTTTAGGTTTCTTTGGGACCACCAAAAGAGATCAAGAAAATTTTTTCGCGCAGGTATTATCGAATGGTATGTCGTAGAATACGTTTTTTGGAGAGCTGAGTTTTAGTTTCGGATCTATTTTTTGATTAAATTAATTTTGGACCCCTTGGGACCATTAAAAAGAGGTTAAGAAAATTATTTCATATATTATCGAGTTATACGTTGAAGAATAAATTTTTTTGGGCTGCTGAATTTAAATTTTGGGTCTATTTTTGGACTGAATCAATTTTTTGTGTTTTTGGAGCGATAAAAAGGGCATAAAAAATTGGTTTTCATGTATTATTTTGTGATAGCACATCGTGAAATATGTTATTTGGATCACTGAATTCAAATTTCTGATCAAGTTTTTGATCGAATCAATAATTTTTGAAGCTCCTGGGACCACAAAAAGAATTGCTGTGTACATTATTCAATGATATATTGCAGAATAGATATTTTGGTGCTCTGAATTAAAAAACTGTTCGACTTTTTGAGACCACAAAAAAATGGTCAAGATAACTTTTTTTGAATTATAGGGTGAGACAGTTTTGGATAGAACCAATTGTTGGACATTAACAGCTACTTAAAAATGGGATTAATTAAGGAAAAAAGGCAAATACACGTACTTAATATCATGGGTAAAAACTAACTTATATTCAAATGTAAGTGTGAATTGAGAATTACGTAAGCAGAGTTTAAACTTATTTTCTTTATTCTCATATCTAATTGATAGTCTGTGAAGTAGGAAAATTTCAGTTTTTAAAGAATAGAACAAGAGAAATCATATAAACCAAAACACAGTGTTTCCCTTTGGTAAACTATATAGGTATTAAATCAGAGAGAATAAATCAGGGAGTATAAACCATTGTGAAACGCTACGTTTTTTCATTTTGTTTTCATTGGTTGAGTTTCTGAGATTTACCAAAATGTTAGTTATTTTTTATTTCCATTTCCATCATTTTGGTTTCGTTTCCGTTACATTTCCGTTAAATTTCCATTACATTTTCATTACATTTCTATTAAATTTCCTGATTTTACCAAATTTTAAATTTAGTTTCCATTTCGAGTTCCGTGTCTGTTTCCATCAAAAAAAAATTTTTTCTTTATTTAAAATTTTCCAAATCATATTCAAATATTAATATATTGATATTTTTTCGATATTTTCCAAAAAATATCCATATTTTTTCAATTTTTTAACTTTTTTTTTTTTTCTAAATCAAAAATTAATCAGGTGAGAAATGGAAATGGAGCCGATTCATCATTCAGTTTCCATTACATTTCCGTTATTTGTCTTGAAATTAATTGGTTCATTCTTTCCAATTCGGTTTCCATTTCTGAATTTTGGTGTTTCTGTTTATTTTGGTTTCCAATGTAATAAAATATTGTTTCGATTATCAAAAAATTCAGTTTCTGTTTCTCAATTCTTAGTATAAACCATCCTTTAAGTAATTCTTACTGTGTGCTAGGACGTTATATAACATAAAAATATAAGAAATACATAAGTAATGATCACACCAGGGATGCGTTTAGAAACGTTTCTCTAGAGAGGGAAACGTGTTACTCGATGTGTTCAGAAAGGTAATTTTGTACTCGAAAGAGTAATTTTTTTCCCCAAATTTGAAGACTGGGGAAATAATTACATAACGTAACATTCATAATAATTCATGAAAATTAATCAAATTTTCGATCAAAATAATTTTATCATAAATATTTTAGAATAATTTCCATGTTTTGATAATTTTAAATTATCTGCCACCAAATTTCACAAATTGTTTCATGACTCTTTACAATCCTTCGGAGTACTAAGATGAAATCTCCTCCAGCCCTTTCAGGGTGGTTATTCCACAAATACTTTACGTAATTTAAGTTGGTTCAGCAAGTTCAGCAACCTATAATCAATGTAAACGACGTAAACAAATATTTGGGACATTTCGAAGGCTAAAAAAACGTTATTGAGTTCAGAAAAACATATAGAACACTAAAAAAAAACATTACCAATACATCGGAGAACATAATTTGCGGTACCTAAAATTTGGTGTAAAGAGTAGTGCCGCAGCAAGTAGGCCAATAGGGGCATTGCCTCCCCTGGTCATTGCATTTGCCCTCTACGAATTTTCAAAAAAAAGTACATACGTAAGAGAAAATTTCGGAAGTTATCAAAAAATTTTTTCAGTGAATATCTACATTTAGGGTTGCCACAGGAGAAATCTGTTTGCCCCTCCTGAAATAATAATCTGACTACGGGCCTGGTAGAGGGCTTAATTGTGGTAAAGCCTATATGTCCATTTCGCCTTGTAAGGAGAATACTTGATGTCTTACGCCCAACAAGGTAAAAAATTAGTGAAATAATTCTCCAGATTGTGTTTACCAAGTAGGGTAAATGTAAGGGCATGTGGTGTGGAATTTTTACCTTCCCCGGTAACATTTTTAAATGCGTCCCAAAACTTGAGTACAATTATTACAAATATGAACTTCTTGTTAATACTTAGAGAACGAAGATTTTTGGTAAGACATGCCGGCGCTAAATAGGCAACCACTGCGTACCTTTTGACGTACTTTACACTTCGCTCATGTACGCTATCTTTGTGAATTTAAAGAATAACGTTATCAAATGTATTCTAAATCGGTGAATTTAAGCAAAACATCAAAAACACGAAAAAGATACTCCATAGGTTGCCTACTTTTTCGTCGGCATTTCTTGACATTAAAAATTTCATTGGCCTTTTGGAGCTTTACTGGATCCAGTACTATACGTATATTCGAAGCAGAATTCATTTGACATTGTTTTTGCACATGGACACCAACTGTGACATTGCAGTTATCACGACAAAGGAGTGTGTTACGAGCAGAAACATGACCGAGACAAAAACTATGGTGGTCCTGATTGTTTCATAGCCCAGTCTTGGCCCTGGTCTCCCAATCAGTTTCGCCTATATGAGACTTTGAATCAGGTACCTCAATTTATGTAAAAATACTTTCGACATTAAAAAAAAGTTTCGCTGTTTGTTAGTTATGGTACTGTAGTATAAGTTAGTCTTGGTGCAAGAGCAGGATCAAGTTTGCTCGTCGCTTACCTAGCAGATTTTTTCCTCTACCAGAATATAGTAACCTCTTATAAAAGCGATCACTATTGCCAGCCGAAAAAGGCAAAACTATTGCAGCTCAAAAGGTATAAAAAAAAGGCAAAAAAAAGGCCACATTGGATACTTTTATAATTTGGTCCTCGCATTGGGTTAAAAAATCCGATTAGAATAAATTAAAAAGACTTTAAATTAACGTGAAAAATACGTATGTGACCTATACGAATGATTTTAAGCGATAATATATCGCAAAACTCGGCCAGCCAAAAAAAAAAAAAACACTCATCGCCCCTCTCTCACCACTTGAGCCAAACAAAAACTTTTATGCGAAATTCTTCGAATTCAGACATTCTCCTTCCCCTAGCCCCCCTATTTGAATGCGAATTTAATATACGCACGGTCCGTTAATTCGAACGTCAACGGTTTATTCACTACGATATCTTCAATTTTTAAAGCGAAAGCTGAAATTTTTACGACGATTTTTTCGCATTAATAAGTTCTTGAAAAATACTGAATCTTAAATCGTATTGCTACCATCTCTTATTTTTGTGTTTTTTGTGATTTTATTTGTCTTAACAACAAACGAAAATATGTGGTTTTACGTTACACTGTGGCCGCCTTATGCATTTTGTTTCAACGCTCATTGAGCCGGCGTGTTTTCACCTCGATAATTCTATTTGGGCGAAGAAAAGCTTCAGACCTCATTAAAGTGGTTTATATTTATGAATTTTGTATTACCGAACGCGTATTGACAAGTGTTTTTATGATTGCGATACTCATCAAATGATTCGAATGAAAATAAAATTACAAGAATGAATGCACACGGAAATGGGAAAAAGGTAGGTACGTATGTATGAATGTATCGTCTGAATTTTTGGTTCACGGTTTTGGGAAAACTGCGAAAGGGATAGGGCTAAAATTTTCACGAAAGGTATTCCCCATGGGACCAGATTTGATATGAATTTTGTTGTTTATTGGTTCAGTAGTTTTCGAGAAAACTAGAAAACAAAAAATTCTTGGAAAATCATATTTTAACAATAAAACATCAATAGATCGATATTTTTGTTAAAGATAACGATAACTATCGATAGTTTTTGGTAATTTTTTTTTGCTTGAAACCACAGATTTATACGCTATATAACCAAGTAACTTGTCTGTTTTCAGCAACCTACTGTTCCCCTCACCCTTTATCATTTAGTATTGGATACCCAGCTGCTCTTTTTCTCCCATGTTAATGAAACGTGTCATCATTTTAAGCTAAACAATGGACGTTCATCTTTTTTTGTCTAGTTTTCAAAGCCATTACGGATTCACAAGAACAACAAAATCAAAACAGACGCAAATAGTGTAGTAGGTAGAAGCTTATAATTAGTGTGGTTTAAGGTCTAAGGGACCATATAAAGTTGGTTGGAGTCACACACCTGTTTCACACGCCTTGTAACTCTCAACTGACATTGCCACAACACCAGTATCTACTCTACCAAGAGGGAGTACTCCAGCGCATCGCCCATGCGCAAGAAACCCATGGGCAGAGCCATAACAAATAGACCTGCTGCACATGTGTAGTAAACCGACATCCACTGAGATGTTGGCACAGATTTTCGTGTTTACCTGGGTATCCAATACTGCATGATCAAAGCTCTTAGCACATGAAAGCAAACAAATTGTAATCAGTAAGTGGAGGGTAGAACCAATAAGGACTTGTATAAGTTTTGAATACAAAATACCTCATTAAAAATTACAATAAAATTAATTTTTCTGCCGGGTAATAATAATTTTTGGCATCCATGTTTCAATCTTGAAGGCTGATAGAACATCAACACCAAATATGACATCGGAATAAGTGTTAATAAACATACAGCACTTATTTGAAAATAGCCTTTTTTGCATAAGAAATGCATTGCATGCGATATTTTTGCCTACCAGCAGAGGAATTGACGCAACATGACGAAATGCTGCGAGGGTTGAAGCTCAATGTAGTGAAAGCAGGTATGTTAGGCATCTAGGTTATAATATATTGTACATATCTGTGCCTGAAACTAGCAATGAAATATCAATATATCGATGTTTGTCAGATATCGATAACTATCAATATTTTTATACAATGTTTTCGTGTTTTTGGAAGTAAGGTTTTTGTTTTGAATTATGGATGAAATCTGGCAAACTGGGTTTTCTAGTAAAGCATTGCTATGCTAGAGTTTTTTGTCTATTTTTCACATTTCCTTCTAAGAGGTTATAATTGATCTCTATGTTTTTTTTTCCTTATATTTCTTCCAGAAAAACTTTTCAACCTGGGCACCGAGTTTGTTGAACTTTTTTTCAAATGATAGAGGATGATTCTATGGTGATCAGATTAAATTTTTTTTTTAGAATCAATGAGATATTATGGAGTTATCTTTAAATAAAAAACTGTTAGTTTTAAATATGTCTGCTAACGCTAGAAACGAAAAATTATTGAAAAAATTGTTTTCATCAAAAAATCTAACCACCTTCAAAAAACTAAAAACGAATAAAAATGTTCTAAAAAGAGAAAATTAATTTCATTTTAAAATTTCCTTAGTAAAATGTACTGGAATTAAAATAAAATGTAAAAAGGATTATGGTAAATTTATAATTTTTTTTAAAAAACAGAACCGACTTTTAAAGAAAACTATGGAAAATGCTCTAAAAAGGGAAAAATAATCCTTTTAAAATTTCTTCAGAAAGATGTAGGTCTAGGAACTGGAATTATTGAAGTCGGAGCTAATTAAAATGTTTGGTCATAAAATTTGACGGAATTGACTTATAAAGCCCTATACATGGTATAAAGGAAAAAAGTGCCAACTTCAATAATTCCTCGTCTTTAGACCTATAGATTTTGCTGGAGAAATTTTAAAAATACTGTTTTTATCTTTTTAGCGAATTTTGTATTTTATATTTTTCCCCATGTAAATGTTTTAAATTTAAACCCCGGTGGCGATAACACTTACATACAATATATACCTGCGTCGTACTTTGATATACTTACAACCATTTATGGTTGCAACAAAGTTTTTTAAGATATTAAATAACTATTTTATATTCAAAAACAAAATGAAAACAACGAGTGTATCATTTAAAAAAGTTAATCAACGAAGGTACCTAATATTATCGAATAAGTTTAATTAGATGGTTTTGACGTTTGCAAATTTGATTTCAAACTTTCAAAATAACAGAATTACACGAAAAGTAAAGTATCCTTCAGAACAAACAAAACGTCAAAAAAAAGGGATGGAAATAAATGCAAATTTTTTTTTTTTTTTACATCGCTCAAGGGTGCCATCTGCGACGGTTTCCCGGGAAATTACAATCGAAGAAAAATATAGTTTGAAAAAAAGAATAATATTTTTTCGAATTCTATCTTTCGATTGTTCCACTCGAAGTGGTACAAAGCACATATTATCGCCATTTTATGTTTTAATATCGCGCATGCAGCGACTTATATTACATTCTTAATGTAGTTCTACGACCGTCTGGGGAACAAAATAATGATTTGGTCACGTATACTGTTTTGACAATAGGCTCTGGCTTCTTTTTCATCATCATTTTCTTACTTTTCTTTTTTCTTTTCTTTTCTTTTCTTTTCTTTTTTTTTTTTGAAAATGTTAAAAATTTTGTTTGAAGAATTTTTCGACAGCAGAAATGGTGGGAAAAAAAGAAAAAACTCTTGTGCAGTAAGCCACACGAGAAAATGTAGGTTTTATTAACCAAAAAAAAATTAAATAAAATGATAAATAAAAAAATTCATAAATAAAATAAAACAATTAAAATATCAAACGTATTTGGCAGAATGCTTAGGCTAAGGAACTGATAAGAAAAAATAAAAACATTTTACTTACGATAATTTCTTATTTCAGAAAATTGTTGCTAGTGGTCCCCTAAACATCGTATTAAAAATTCCACCCTCCACTTCTGAGGCTAATTTTTCATTGGGTTTGAACCTCTTCGAAATTGGTTTTTTAAGTATATCTCAAAAATTATGGGTCGTATCTAAAAATTTATCAGCCAAACCTATTTTCCGACTTAATTTGCTGCGGTGATTAGACATTTCTTTGATGAGTCATTGTAATTTTTCTTTTCTTCCGTTTTTGGGTTTTTGTTTTTACTCTTTAGGGACAATTTTCAAAAAATTTGGTTGGTATGTAAGTAGTAGATACAAGGTAGAAGATTCCCATTGATTTTAGTTTTGATCGTTTCATTTGTTCCGGAGTCATTAGCTATTTTATAGGATTTAGCCTGAACAAATAATAAACAACCTTCTTATTTAGCAGGAAAATGTTTTGTCTGAAAAATTTTCAAATAATTTTGTATCTAGTCAAATTTTTGACAATTTTATTTAAAAAAAAAAAAATCAATTTTAGGTGGTCTAAATCCCTTTAAATAAACTGGATGAAAAGGTGGGGTTTGGAATTTTTAATATGATATTTAGACGACCACTCCGAACTGTTTTGTGAAAAAAGAAATTTCCTCGAATATAATGTTATTTTTCTCATAATAATGTACGTTTAATTTGCTTAGAATATGCTGGTTAAAAATTACGTTCAGTGCTAACAAAAAAAGGACTTCGATTCCGCTCCCCGCCTTCTCACTTACTCAGTTTTGCACCGATTCACCTCTGGTTTTCAACATTCATTTTACCGAGGTTGTCTTCATGTTCGTTGTTTTTTAGAATTTTCAAAAACCGGTTCAATTTTTAGCAACAATTTAACTGTGAAAATTGTCAATTTTTAAGAAAGGATAGCTGTCTCTGTAAGCATAATCCCAAAATTCTGCCAAACGACGGACGTGAAGACAACCTTGGAGAATACAATGTGAAAAATTAAAGTAATCTCATTCGAAATTCAGGGAGTAAAACCGGTGATTGGAGAGGTAATTATTGGAGAAAATAACTGGAAATTTGTTGTAATTTTCGTCATAATAGTTCAGTCAAGTTACGAAAGAATACGCTGGCGTTGGTTTGTTTTTTCCATTGTCAACTTTCAAAAAGTGGGGAGAAAGAGAGAAATAAAACTCGAAAGAAAAAGAGGAAAAATGTTTTCATTTATTCACAGGCAAAATAGTACTTTTTTTGAAGTGAATCTATTCTCCTTTTGTAATTTATTTTGCGATGCATCAGCAGGATTTCCGATCAGTTTCGTTGGTTCTTATGGAATTATCTGCTCATTCAAGCAATAGTTTGACATTTTGTTAAATCACTACTACGGATAAATTGTTAAGCTGATGTTTTACTAAATTTTTTGGAATATTAGAACATAATATATTCAGTGTCTGCACCAAATTTTGTAACTATTTCTTTAAAATTACGCACTTTATAACGATGAATGCTCCAAAAGTGCAACATAATAATCTGCACCAGTCGTACCATCTGACTGATCAGAACCATATCTTTGTAATTGTATCAGATTTCATGATTATTGTATTAAAATTGCGACGTGTAACTTGTTGTAAGGAAATGTATTATTGCTGCGGCAAATTTGTTCCAAATATATTTTCTGAAGCAGGTCCTGGTTGCTCCCCACAACTCAGATTTTGAATACATTAAGGAAGAACATCCACAAACGATACCTACACATAATCATTTCACCTCATTAATATTACAATGACCTGTTCATTTTATGTCAGGAAGTTATTTGTTATCATTTCATTCTCTGCCCAACTGTTGTCAGGCAGTGTATAAAATGCTTAAGCCAACTGTATGATTTTACCCTATTTTCATACTTTGCCTAAAATCATTAAACGTTTCATGAAGTACCTGAATTTCACACTTTGCTTGTAACATATACATAATATGAATTTCAGCTAATGGTGGCCAAATTTTCCTGTGGTCCTAAAACGAAAAACAAACCTACGCTCACCTCTGGGTCATAATATCAGATCAATTATAGTATGTAGATTTTCTTTGAAAACCTACATAAAAATGGACTAAAAGATTGTTCGTTCATTCATTGTAAAAAATGTCACAGCATGGTAGAGAGTTTATCTATATTGCCTAAAAAGAAAATAATAAAAAAAACTAAATTGAATTGTGGTTAGCAGGAAAACAAATGTAAGAGAGACTTTTTTTTTTTTTTTTGCAATATTTGACGTTTCAACGTAGGTCGACAAAGTAGACGATAATATTCTCATAGCAGATAACATGCTGCAGGTTATACATTTTAAAACAGTACGTATTACTTCCTTGTGGAAAGGTTGCAGATTGTATCCCATTCCTATGTTACACTTTTCCATAAATTCAATATTCAGCCTGGTAAATTGATACTTGAGTAGGTTTTTTGAATTTGGATCTTAATCCTTTTTGGTGTTTCCGAATGTATCAATTAGGTACAATATTTCTGTCGTAGAAATATGAGAAAATCTGTTTACAATATAAACAAATTCAAAAAATGAAAATCTAATTCACGTTAGAGTTCAATATAAAGGAAAAAAAAAAATCAAATATAATCTAATTCCTTATCATACTCTTATTATTCAAATTTCGAAAGTTTGCCTCGACCCAGTACAGGGTATATGCCTAACAAACAGAACTTCAATTTCATACATAGTAATAATGTCGAACATGTTACAATAATAATTGATGAATTTAACTGATAAAATTACAATAGGGCTGAAAATTGATTGCGGACTGAATAACTTTGAACATTTTATTGGAGAATGGATTAAGACATTTACCAGTGTTTTTTAAGAAAGAACAAAATTAAAAACCTACTCTCTTCTGTAAAATCCTCGAAATTAAAAGATGGTAGTCTGAGAGTATTCTCTTGCGTTTCCTACAAGGATTTGTCATATACTTTATTTCGAACGGAGATTGCCTTGATGATTTTTGCTGTTTTTCAGCGTATTCACTCCAACGAACGACCGACAGCACTTTTTTCCAGTTGACATATTTTGCTGTGTGCCTATACATTGGTTCTACTTGAACCTTCATATCTTGAAAGACTCAAGTACAAAGAGTGAGTGCTACATAAAGTTGTTCGTAAATGAATATTATATGTTTTGGTAAATAAATTCCGACGTTATTTATTGTCTGGCCTTTTATTGATTGTGATTTGGAAAGTCAAATATGCTGGAAATGGTCTTATTTGAAACAACAGAACTTTCGATTTTACAGCAATTTTTCCAAAAAACCCTTATTCTCATAAAATAGTGAACATTCGCGAGTATGGTGGAACTTTCTTATTTTTTAAGGCCTTTCTAAACATGAATGAGAAATGTCCCCACAATCGGTAATAGGTATAAGGTATACTCCAATATTTGAGATTTTTGGCTAAAAAGTACCTTCCTCTCAAGGTTGTATGCAATTATGCAATACTTCCAGAAAATCGAGTCTTTTCAGCGTTTAAGAGGAGACACCCATAAGGACACTCATTAAAAAAAATGGTAAGAAAGGGCCACTGACATTAGTACATAAGAACCATTTTTGACAGTCCATATACGTCAAGTGAAAATATGAAATTTGTGAAACTTTAAAAATTATATGAAACTAATGTTAAAATTTAATAATATTTACATTCGGTGGATATTTATTAAATATTACATATAAAAAATCATTTCGGAAATGCATGTTTCATAAAATTAACTATTTCAATATACAGTGTATTGTTGAAATTTATTTTCTGATGTATTTCTCCCAGTGCGTAGCCAGATGGACATCTTTATTCTGCTGTTTGATTTTATGACGCTTTTGGGAATAAATTAAAAATAATACCATCTGCAGGCGGCTAGGAAAGTGGCGCTTTTTCATATCCTCTTTTTTTTGACAGCTGGCCCTCAGAAACGAAAACGTTTATTATTTACCTAATAATAAAATAGATATGAGAGAAGAGAAGGTAACAATTATTTTTCTAAATATTATGTACTTTTAGTATTAAAAAAATAAAATAAAAAAAAAGAAAAATTAATTAAAAAGATAAAGTATGGTAAATAATCATATAATTTGCAATAAAATCAAAGAAATACAATAAAGTTATGAGAAACAAAAAAAAAGAAAACATGAATATGGGGATAATTTTTTTAATAAAAAAGTTGATGCAAATAATAAAAAAATGAGGAAAAAAACTTTACTGAAAATACCGTCGGGTCGATCCGCACCAAAATTGTTGACATGCTACAATAAATTATTATAAATATTTGTTTCAAATTTCGTACACACTGTTCTAAAATTTCGCATTTTATGATCAATATGAAAACAAAATTGGTAGTACCGGAAGTACCGTTCGGCCAATTCGCACCAAAATCAGTAGGTCTGGTCTTTGGCTTAGTGCAAATAATCTTACCAAATTTCGTGATTATCGGAGAGAAATTGCGACCTGGACCGTGGGAACAAAAAAACGCGGAATATATTGTATAAGTGTAATATATATATATACATATGAATTTGAGTTACTGATGCGAAAAACGAAAAACGTACCCACCCACAACCCTGGGAGCCAATACCGTACCAAGCGTAATAAGTATATTTTCTAAAGAAAAGCTGCTTAATTATAGGAAATTTTTAGAGGAAATATACTGAATGTTCGGTTGGTAGAGTCAGCGCACAGGAAATTGCCTATCCGGTTTGCCGTACATATTTGCTTGATGCTCACATTGTTGCCTATCCATGGTTTTAATATTGCCTATTATTGCGCCGTAAAAACGTTGTCGCACTTGTTGCATATGCAAGAGTCTTCGTAAAAGAGTACAAACGTGAAATGAGCCTGGTTTAGTTTTCACCAACCTGAATTGTTTTGCAGTTCGAAATCGCTTCTACATTTTATTTTTCTCCAACTTATTTCATCTATAACTATTCATCGACATCTTCCAAACCATAGTCAGCGTTTTTACCATTTAAGATCTTTGATTTATACCTATGATTGCGGTTTGTTATATTTCGGGAAAAAACCACGAAGCTTTTCCAATTAGGTAATTATGAACAATTTAATCAAATAAATGTTTAGGCTCAAAATATTCGTGAAGTATCGTCAAATAACCTTCAAATACAGCTGTATATTTTTAACCGATTTCGAAAAAAAAATTCGAATCTTATTTTTGTGTATGTATTACGGCATGAGCTCTCATCCTGGACGCCAGTTTTGATGAATTCTTGTTTAAATGATAAATGATGATCACATAATGGTCACATTCAATTATTTCTCTTTAAAAAAATTTACGTTATGTAATACGAATTTTAGTAAAACAAATCAAGTAAACAATTTTCTTAAAAAAAAAGAATAAAGAGGCTCTAAAAATAAAAAAAATGGTCCATTAAAAATTTCTTGAGCATGATCCACTGGAATTTTTGATGTCAACGTTATTTAAAGAGTTTATAAACTTAGAGAGATATAAGAATTTCATTTGAATCTCATATGGCAACTGCCAAGTTTAAGTTGATTTTAAATAATTGAATCGGTATAGTGAATTCAACAGTTAACATAATAGAATACCAAATAGCTGACTAGTAGCATAAAAACTGGTCAAGTGTGAAGTAGGCTTTGGTTCTACATAAAGACCATCGTTCATGAAAATTTCAGCTTTAACTATTTCTTTCGCAGATTTTTCAAAACCGTGAACACTAAATTGTTTCAGTGATATTTTATATTTCAATTTTTTCAAAAATAACCGAACAAATAGGCGTCACACTTCTATGAGACTTGCAAATCCATAAAAGCAATGAATTTTGAAAATTTAAACTCCATCTTTTTTGTGGTTCCTTTAAAATTTTTGGAGAAACAATCTTTACAGGAATTTTTTGTAATCCAATAGGCGAGAAACTCCTGTCTGACCGGTTTCCATTTTTAAGGAATACCTTTCGTTAACATTTTAGCCTTATCTCTTTTATAGTTTTTTCAAAACCGTAAACACAAATTTTGGGCGATACATATAAATTGTATTATTGTACTTGTATATGATACATACTTACTGCATAAATTTATTATATCTACACGTTAATGAAAAAATTAGGTCAAACTGGATGTTATTTTCCCATGAAACGAATAACTTTTATCATCCCTTCTAGGCCCTAACCCTTTTGCGAGGTCAATTATAATACCTCGTTTGCAAGCAAACTGCGACGAAATGGGGCAAATCAATGTAATGAAGCCATGTTTAGAGCAAAATGTTTTTCTGTTAAATTAAGAAACAGAAAATTTAACTTGAAAAGTTGGTATATAGGTAGTCAATGAAACGCGCGGAAATAACAGAAATTTTTTCATAAATGAAGGATTAATTTATTTTTAAATTTACGAAAAATTCGCTGAAAAGGAATTTTTTTCGTATTCGTACACAGTTACGACGTTTTTCTTTTGAAAAATAATTTTTGCGGTAAAATTTTCATTAAATTTTCAAGTTTAATTAAAACGCAACAATGTGCTTTATTAGCTCTCATTTGGCTTTGAAAAATTTTTCATTTCATTTCTTTCACTTTTTTTTCTTAGGTTTTTTTTTTTTTTTTTTTGGGTACATTTACGACGTTTATTTTAATGTGGCCACCGTGGCGAAATTTTACCAAATTATTATTTCGTTAACTTCTAATTCGTAAAAATAAATATTTCCTCTTCGTTTGTTACTCGAGTCTGAGTACCCTACGCTATTAACGATAGTATTTTGGAGTCGTGTAAATGAAATTACCGAGGCAAATTACCTACAGTTCGAATTACGTTTAATTCTCCAAAATTTTATCTACCCTCATCGAATACATACTTCATAATGAAGTACCTAATCCTTAATATGAGAAAAAAATCTTTCGAAAAAACTGCAAAATAATCCAAAACTTCTTGAAAATAATTTAATAAAACTTAACACTTTGTCGCATTTCAAGCTTATACCGGTTTCCATCAACCTAAGTTGGGCAGTATTTAAAAGAGTTTTTTTTCTCATCTTACTGTAGGTGTATTCGTTTATTAAAAGTGTTAATTTCATCATTGGGATAACATCATGACGTGATTTTAATTTACCTACAGTCACCTTAAACAGAGGATTTTTGTTTTTGTTTTTGCTGCCACTTTTAAAGGCATAAGCAGATTACTGAAAACTAGGAAGGTGATTTTAGAGTATCTAACCATTTGTTATATAGAGGATATGATCAAATATGCGTTCGAAATACGAAGTTTATAATCTCAAAGACGTTTCTGTATTTAAGAAAATGTATAGCTTACAGATGTGATTTTGCCTATAAATTTAGTTTTATCTAATAAAATTTCAGTCTATTATTTTCATACTCGTATTTGAATATAAAATTTCAAAAGGATGTAAAAGAGTGAATTTGTCTGCAGGCCTGTATCCAGGTAGGGGGCAGGGGGCAACGCCCCTCCTGGTGGCGTTCTTTGCCCTCCCTGGAAAAATTTTCAGTGTTTTTTCTGAATTTAAAAAAAAGTAAAGAAGCCGTTTTCGTTGCTGTTTTTCTCTTCCCCTCAAAAGAAAACCATATTTTTTTTTAATATAGCTAATATAATCAACAGAAAAAAATTTTTCTTTCTTCTTGGGATTTTACTCTGGCTACGGTCCTGTTAGTCTGCAACAATGATAACTAAGCACATAAAAATGGTAGAAAGATAGCAAAAATAGGATTCACTCTGTACGTTAGGTTAATTATTTTAAATACTCGTTCAACATTCGTTCATTTTTCTTGGACGTGCTTATTCGTCATCTTTTATAAAGTTAGACAACCTTTTTTTCAAAATTATGGTTTGTTTCTGAGGTAAATATTCACGTTCATTATTTAACAGTGTGATAACAGAAAAACATTAATAAATAATTAAGAATATAGAAGACTTGATCTAGTGTAGAAAACTGATGAATACCTACGTACCTAGTTATAACATTTTCCAGTAATGATGTTTAAAATTCATTTTTGATAGAATAAGACGAGAAAAAAAATGTAGGTGAGTATCCGTTTAGGGAACCGGGTGAATGATAAAACAATATTCGTCATTCGTTTAAACGGATCAGGGGATATATTCCTAGTCCTTATTTCCTACCTATTCACTTAACTAAAGGTATTTAGTTGAATAAAATCACTTAAGTGACCTCCTGATCATCCTTGAATTTTCCTCTAAATATTCATATCTGAATGTCAAATGGCAAAAACTACGTCCCAATAATATGGCCCAATAATCTAAAATAGCATGGCGAATTTTGGATTTTAAATTTTACCAAATTGTTTTGGATATGAAATATGAGGGAAAACACTGTAGAGTTCAGATACACCAGGTGTACCTGTTGCTGGAGTGAAGATTCAAGCCAACTGCCTACAGAGCTAAATGCGATGACCTTCTCTGCAGAGCTATGCCACCACCAATAAATAAATCGGAAAATGTGCGCTTACTTCTCACCAAAATCACTTCCCCGCGGTGCTGCAGTGCTGCGACTACAATGCAGCAAGGCAACACAGCAGAGGGTAGAGCTACCTCGCTGTTTATTGATAAAAAAATGGACAAAGAAACACATTAAGTGTCTGTGATCAGATAAAGAGAACATTTTTTGGGGTGTTTCTGGTTGCATCCATAAACAGATGACCGATGAAAAGTACTCCAGAACATAAAAATATAAGACTCCTATCAGTTTAAACTTCTTTTGTTTTTTCAATATAATAAACAATCTGGCTAATTCACTCTGAAAATAACCACTTGAAATTAAAACAAAAACATAATAATGAAAAAATAAAATTACAAAAACAATTTTCACCATTATAAAGATTTGATTACGGGTTGCCAGGGTGATAGCACGGGTCATATAACAAGATGCCATGGAGAAGCTTGAAAATTATCAGTTTCAAACATCACTACATACAACAGCACCCTAAAAACAACTATTATAACCTATGATAATGCAAATAAAAATATCCTCTTTGACTGAACGTAGGCGTTTCCCAAAGAAACTCACAACAGACTTAGGGACCATCCCATACTTGAGAAAAGCTACGTTTAAAATGTCGCTCAGCTGTCATGATTCACACTGAACAGCAACGTGATGCGCTATATTTGTACGTCCAATCACGTCGCTGAATTTTGTAAAGATAGGAGAAATTTTTAAAAGTAGCTGAGCCACATTTTACGTTAGTTTATAATTTCATACGCGAAATTTATGCATTTTTTATGTAGCTGAACCTGCTTCACAAAATTTAGCGATATCGCTGGAGGTAAAAATGTGATGCATCGCATTGCTTCAATATCTGAATTACAATCACTGAGTTATACTCTAAATGTTGTTTAGCCACAAATTACAGTTAATTTCAACTACGAAAACATGCGCTGATTCCCTACATAAAAAAGTAATCAAATATAATATGTAGTTGAGCCACATTTTTCAACCGTCCCACCTTCACAAAGCCTAATGATGTTGCTGGGTGTGAAAATGTAAAGCATGATATTGCTGAAATGTGTGAATCAAAACAGCTGAAGGACGTTTGAAATGCAGCGTAGCTGAGGTGTGTGATAGGCCTTATGCCATCAGGACTCGGGTCCATATTCACAAAAGTCACTTTAATCTCCCTTCACTTAAATTCCACTTTAAAAAAGTTTTTTACACAATTTTGTACATAAAAACGTGGGAACATTGTATTTCTTATGAGAGTTACAATGTAAAAATAAAATGTTACCACACTCTTGAATACAAAATTGTACCAGAGGCTATTTTTAAGTCAAGTTTCAGTGAAGGGAGGTAAAAGTGACGTTTGTGAATACAGGCCTCAGTGTGGTTGTATGTTCAGTTACATTGATTCACCAGTTCGATATGTTGCGGGCATGGGGATTTTAACCAATGACCAACGGATCTGAAATCAATGATGTTATCTGCATGGCTGTGTCGTCGCCAACAGGTAAAGGGAAGAGTGTGTTCCCAGATATATTTACTGTCCTCACACCAGGGACTGGAATATATATTGTGCATATCTGAGCATGGAGGAACTAACTAAACTGCGTTAAAGAATGCTCTTGCTTGCCAAATAGGTGGAGTGGTTGTCTTTTTATGTTTTATTGAATAAGCATTAGTCAAGTACCTCGTTAAAGTGTTATCATATTTTGTTCCTTGGAAAATAGTCTTATCTAGTCAAATGTGAACCTGGAGCTGGCGTTGACTGTCCTAGGCTGCGATCATAAGCTGAATCAATAATTGATATCGATTGATGCCTCATTTAAAACGCGTAGGCTATTAACCCTTATCATTTATCAATTCAGTTCATGATTGCAGCCCCGGTTTGGTGCATTTTTCGTTAATTTCTACATTATGGTTAGGTAACCTGGAGTTGGTGGTCAATTTTATTGGTTCTTTTTTGGCTCTTACTCTGCTATCCCCATTCGCGGTCGACATCAGCATATTTATAGGAAATTTTCATTGTCCCAATCTAACGTTGAAGATACAAAAAAATTGATACCTACGAATTGTACTTAGGGAATAAGAACCGATTAAAGCGAATTCTTCGATAGAGACTATAAGAGTAGAATGAAATAAAGTGGTCCTAGCTTAAAATTTTCTTTTCTAACAAATTTTATTAGAAAACCTGTTGATTACAAATACATTTTTTTTTTTTTTTCAAATAAAAATTTTCCGTTTAACCAGCCTAAGGAAACTAAGTCGGCAGCTATTTAACGTTTCAAGAGCAAAATACGAAAATTCGTCAGTAAAATTTGCAGAGCTGCACCGAAGGAAACATGAACCCTCACCACTCGTTGACAAAGGAGAAGAAACAAAGAAAAAAAAGGGAAATATAAAGGGATTTAGATTTTGCGTATCGCTTGTGAAATAATTCATTTGGAATTACACGTTGTTTCTTATCTACAGTGCCGGATTTCACGCTGGTTCGTTTTCAGTTTCTTCATAAATCACTTCTTATCGAAGAGGTCACTAAATTACATTTCGAAAGAGAAGCGACCCTAATTTGTCCCGCACATTGGCTAAAATCCGTTCAACAACAGCAGCCTTGGGATACTTCCTCAAATACACGCACACGCACACATCTTTCTGTATTCGCACACACTGTCAGTGTATATTCGGTTTCCTTTGAAAATTTTGTCAACTTTTTCTTTCGTAGTTTTGTGTATATTTGTGTTTGAAAGTTTTCAAATGAAATGCCGAGCGCGTCAAAAGACATAAAATATGCGTGAATTTTTTGGGGATTTTTCAGCGAGAATAAGAATTTTTGTTTCATGTCTTAAGGGCTGGGCGTTCCACGACTGTATAGTCGCTTTGTGAAATAACAGGAATTCAAGGATGCCAACCATACGAGGTTAATCACATACATACTTATTTAGGGATTTCACATTGCTTTGAATATTCTCCAGACTATTTTTTTTCGCGAAATTTTTCCAATTTTTTTTTTCTATTTTTTATTCACATCTTGACGACTGAAGTGAAATAAATGCCAGTCGCCTATTCGTGTAGATGTTCAGTCGAAAGATGTTGAACATTATATTTACAATAAAAAGGTCTTTATCATTTTTTGTGCATGATGCTACCACCCCTAAAATGTCAACTTGGAAGGTACCATTTTTTGTATTCAGTTAAGCTAACATAACAGAAAATGTGAATTTTATCAGTAAAAATTTAGAAAAAAATTGGTAATACTTTGAAAACTATTGGTCTCACCTACTTGTGGTTGGTCTCATTCGATTTAGTACTAAAAAATATATGGGATTTGATATATTACATAGTCCCTGCTGAAAATTTTAATTTAATTATGGGTCGGAAATTATGAAAAAAATAGCTGAAAAAGTAGATCTTTAGGTATCATTTTTCCTGCCATGCTTTTGTCAGCAGCAGTTATACTGTTCCCAAAGCCAGCTTCGCTTATCTTTACAAGAAGTGAAAATCGCAACATCGCAAACTGATATCCGAGGGATCGATTTTTGACAGAACTAGAGTTTTTTAGTTTATTTTCAAATTCATCATTCCCAAAAATATAATTCGTCATAAATTTCTGATCGTTTTCGCCATTTTTTCTCGAGTTATGCTTGAATATGTGCTAAAAAATTGAAGCTGGCAACTGTGTTGAGGAACCGATTTTCATTCTACTCCATGGCTTGATAAGTGAAGTTCGCTCTGGCGTTCCTAATGAGGGCTTGAAAGGTCTATGGAGAATCTTTCAAATTGTAGTTAGTTAAAATGACTATACGGTTGATAGGAGAGGCGGTTAAAGGGAAAATGTGCTTAAAAATCGAATTTTTTAGCTATTTTTTCGAAGTTTTCAACCTATATGAAAATTTTCAACGGGAACATCGTCACATATCTAATCCTACGTATTTTTTTAGCTTTGAATCGAATGAGAACAATTACAGGTCGGCATAGGAGTATAAGTTTTCCAAATTTTTACTGATAAAATTTATGTTTTCTGGTATGTTAGCTTAACAAAATACAAAAAGTGGTATTTTGTAAGTTCACCTTTTAGGGGCGGGTAACGTCATTCAAAAAAAGTGATAAAAACCTTTTTCTATTGTAAATATACTTAAATGTTCAACATTTTTTGACTCGATTATTATCCTGCTACACTTAATAGTTCCCCATGAAACTGCGAAAAAATGATTTTGGAAGCACATTACCCCTTATCCTCACAGAAGCATGTAGGGTGGCGATTGAGGCTTTTAGTACGTTATTTAGGTCGATAAAGAAAATATGGCAATTTTCCATAATAAAAATTATTGTACATGCCATCTTTACTGGATTATGAACTATTAAACACCAAACGTCTATCAAACTTGCACATGCATAAGAACGATGTATCGTACAAATTTTAGCCTGATCCCTTTCGTAATTTCTTCAAAACCTTGGAAAAACCACTTTTCCAGGAATTTTTTGTTTTCCAGGTTTTTTGGAAACTATAAAACATCTTTCAGACCATGTCATGTATTAAAAGTAGTTACATTTTGTGAAAATTTTAGCCTTATTCCTTATGTAGTTTTCTCAGAAACCGTGAACCAAACGTTTAGGCGATAAATACATAATATGCACGTATTATAGGCACGTCATGAAAACAAATTAGGCCAATAAGGAAAAATGATATCAATAGTTCTCTATTGACGTGAAACGGAAGATTTTCATCATCCCCACCCTTAATCCTTTCATAAGGGTTAATTTTAATATCCCGTTTGCAAATAAAATGGATAAAAAAGGAGAGCTAAAATATATTTTTTTTTTATTTTAAAGTATCGTGGTGTATTGGGGGTAAATACTTTTGACGTAATTACTATACAAAGTTTGTTTTTTTCTATTCAGTTCTTATTTTAAGAATACCTACCGAAAAAAATTTTGATTGACACTTTCAGAAGTGCGTCCTAGTGGAGGGAGAAACGCAAAAGAGCTGACGAATTTTTATTAACGTGGTCGTAAAAAGTAAAAGATGAAGGAAGAAAAAACTTTTATACTTTTTCAAAATGTTCGAGCCTTTTTGAAAAGTTTTCTCATTTAAAATTGTGCAGGTGCGCGGGGAATAGCGGAGCCAATCAGATTTTTTTTTTTTTTTCTTTCTTTGGCTTTATTCTCATAAATTTTATGTGGGCCTATTTTTTTGTACGAGGTTGTTGAAGGAGGAAAAGAAAATGAAGCTTAATGTTTACCTTCGACTTAATTTTTATGGAAAACAAAATAAATTCGATTGAGTTTTTGTTTTTTTGATTTTTATGTCGAATAGAAAATAGTTTATCTTGATTGTCACGATGCAGAATATACCAAATCACTATGTCAGTCAAACCAAAACTCTGTGGCATTCTAAGGAATATCGGAGTATTAACCGATTGTTAAAATTATTTCCCCAATATTATTTCGCCAATTATTCCCACATAATCGATGCGCATGCGCCACCACCCGCACAGCCACACACAGACACAAAACAAAATGTTCGTTGCTTTCGCCCAAATAATGAATTTTGCAGTGTTACGTAACTACGTATAGGTATGCCAGCAAAACTGCAGGGCTCGTATGCTTATTAAAGGGTTCAGTATGTGTGTGTGTGTAATCTGTAATCTAGAAAACTACCGAAGGGATTTGAATGATTCTTTCACCATTAGCAAGCTCACTTTTGACCCACGAAAATAGGCTGCTTATTATTACGATCAGTCCTAAATATCATCGGCATTACGGCAAAACGTGCATATTATACATGAACAAAAACACATCGTGTATTTAATCAGCATCCGTTAAGAGATTAACGAATGAAAGAACGAAAGAGAAACAGAAAAAATATTTCCAACTCGGTCTCTCCTTTCAAGACGCTCTATCCTTTTCCCTTTTTATAATGCTACGCAGTTCAACTTCGCTGTGCCTTTATTTTTAAATTACTGTAATAAAGAAATTAACGATTACACTGGTTTTTCAAGTTTTTGATTTCAAATTAAATGTCCATTTTCAGATGAGAGCTGTCATTATGACCTGGAGGGCTCGAAAAAGGGGATAGTGAAAAAAAAGTTATATATACTTTTGGGTTACATTTATAATTCTACACACTTATTTTTTGACGTGTTGAGTTAAATTTTAACGCTCATTTTTAGATCGAACATGTCCTTAAGCCACAAATGGCTTAAAAAAATGAGAGATATAACAATATTCGTGTTTTTGAGTGATATATCATCACTATAGACTTTTGAGGTGCCAAGTTCAAATTTAATTTCGGTTTTCACATTAGAACTCTGTTTAGACTCTTAGGGGCGACAAAGATGGAGTAAAGAACCTTACTCATATTCTGAAATGGCTCCCTATTCTTCTTAAGTGAGTCGAATGAAGCTGGCGTCAGCAGGGGTGGCAGTAGTCATCCATACCTATCGTAATATACTTACCACTTGTCTCAGAGGTGTCGGTATATTTTCCATATAACTTCCGCATAATTAACCTTCGGTATAGCCTATCTATATCAAATCAATGTCATAGATTCAGAAAAATTGTAATCGTTAACCAGGTTTTCGATTCAAATCGTTTTTATTAAACTGAAAATTTTCGAATCTTTCTCAAAACAAAAATGAAAATATTCGTAATTTTGCTCAATTTGTCCAGTTTCGCCATTTTGTAGCCTCGATTCTAAAACGTCAACTCATAATATTTGTATACCTACACCTAGAAAAAAGACTTCTTGTATAAAAATTTGACAGAGAAATTTTGCTCAGAATTGAGCGACACCAACTCTGCAGTTTTATCAATTCAAATAGCGGATACACCTCTCATACCTACTAACAATATTTCTCCTATCGCAGATTTATTTCGAATAGGCAGCTACGTTTTTGCACATAATCTGCGACTTACTTTTTTCTTGCTAAATACCTACGTAATTTATGTAGGTAGGTACCAGAAAAAATATCAAATAAGTATACGAAATGAAATAAAAAGTACGAATATCGAGGACGCGAAAAACAGTATTTCATATTCGAAATAGCGGAACCTTTTAAACGAAAAAGAAAAATGAAAAGGACAGAAAGTGACTGCCACGGAAGCGCAGATGTAACTTATATAAACGAGGAAATCGAATATCTTATGCAGACGTTATTTATGGTTAGGAAAAAAATCTAAAATACCGTTTGAACGAATGTGGAATGATAATGAGAGGATGCGATATATTATGTAACTGTACAGCTTACCTTCTATAGTGGTATAAAGAAGGGTGGAAAAAGAGAGAGGGATGTTTCGTTAAGGTGAGGAGGAGGAGGAGGAGGAGGAGGAGGAGGAGGAGGAGGTAAAAGGAGAAACAAGAAAATAATGAAAAACTTTTACACAAAGTGGCGTTCATATGGTAGGCAAGGTGGTAGGCTACATGCAATTTGCTTCGAAAAATAATTTTAAACTTAATTCCTCGATAGGCACACGCTTCGAAATAATTATTGTCTCAACTGGAACATATTTTACAATGTCGACAAGTGTCTCAATAGAAACGCAGGCGGAAGGGTGGGGGCAGGAGGAGGTGAATGCTTTGGTTTAGACTGCGACGATTTGTTTTCGAAAGTGTACGATGAAACGAAGGTATTCGCTGACGAAGCGTTAAACCACCCTACTATTAGAATGAATCAAACCACCCTCACAATCCAGCCCCCTTAAGCGTCCTCTAGTGCGGAGTTCGACGCTGTACATTTGCTCATTAAATGGTGGTCTGCTTTCGATATCGTTGGAAGGAAATATTCGTTACCTACGCACCTAGAGGTACGGTCGACGAATGTTGGTACCTACGTGAGACATTATTCAGGACCAGTGCAGCGATGTTCGCAAGAGAGCACCCACTGCTGTACTATTCCACAGGCCACTAAATGTGGAGAGAAAATTGTCGATCAAAGGTAACTGCAACGCTTCCTTTATTTGGGCACGTGAAACGTGAAAACTGCAGCATGAACACAATTCAACCAAAGGCAAACAACAAACTGATATATTATTTTATTTTCGATTTCGAATTGGCCGTCGACGAGTATAGTAATGAGGTCGTCAAAGTGTAGACCTATCTACATAGTGGTTGAGAAATTATCAGAATTTGCACGTTTTGGTGAGACTTTCGAAACTTTCAGAAATATAACGAAATTTGTATCGTTTTAATAAATTTCAGCCGAGTGCTATAAAATGTTAACATTTTTTCAAAGTTAATTTTTTTTTTTTTTTTTTTTTTTCAATTGTGGTATTTGCTTTTTTCATAATACGACAATTCTCTTACTTTGTTTTTAATTCCAAAAAATTACTACAAATTATGTAGAGTCCCATTTTGGCCTAAAGTGGTCATACACCTTAAATTATCAAAAATTGGTGGGAAGCGGTAAGGATACGAAAACCCTAGGCAGTATATTTTTAGGTAGTTAAATTCAACCCTTAATATGTCGAATAGCCCAAAAAAATTTCTATTGGACCTTCTTATGGAGGTGATAAGGATATACATTATACAGGCTTGACTAGATTTAACGTTAACATATGTTTCACTCGTCTCCTAATTACACTAGCGGTTTATTTTATTTAAAATTTTTATTTGTACCTTTATTAACATACTCAATTCAGTGGGTATGAATGTACAAGGCACAGGAGTGGGCAACACTGAATGATAAAATACACTTGGTGTACCTCTTAGGTTATATACGTAAATACATGGATTAGGAATGTCCTATAACCGCAACGATACGTTTCCTGTGCAGAGATATCTTCTCTCGACTCGTACCATTATCATGATTTTTAAAAAGGTACGTTCAGACTTGATAGTTTGTAATGAAAACGTGCTTTTTTTTGTTTTTTTTTTTTGAAAATTTCTCATGCCTGTACCTACAGCAACCTAAAATTGAAGGCAGGGGTTCTCAAATCTTTCTTTGGCGCACGAACTTATCTTATTCAAAAAACTTTGCACACCTACCACTAGAGATTTCTTTTTCTGACATAGGAGGTTTTAAAAGTAATTTCAACAATTATTAGACGATACCAAATGAATCTGAAAATTCTGAAAATATCCGCAAAGAGTGCTAACATTTAATTTTCGATTGTAGAAGGCATGGGAGCTGCGGCAGAAAGAAATCGCGTTTTCAAGGACACCAATATTGTTTTGATATGAGAAAATCAACTTAGGAGGTTTTGAAAGAAATTTTTATAAAATTTCCGCCGGGCGCTCCAATATTGAAGTTTTAACTTAGAAGTTATTGACAGTCGATGCAGAATGAAAGCAGCTTTCCAATGCGATGCTAAAAACGTAATTTCTTATAAAAATCAACTTGGGATGTTTTGAAAAAAAGCCTCCGATAAGCCATTTGTTTGGATATTTGTAAAAATATTGTCATTTTCAAAATTATTAAACATTACATTACAAGTAGTGATGAAAAATGCTCGAGCATTTACAATTTATCAACAAATGCTGAGTATGCTCTGGTATTAGTTCAGCACGTGCTCATGCTTAATATGTTCGAGCATTCAGTATTGACTTAAACATGCTGAACAAGAGTATTTTCGTTACTTCATCTTAAAAAATGTTATTAGCTGCAAACTTGCAATAGTTTTGGAGATTACGCTAGTGTGCTCTCAAAGGAACAGTGAAAAAATATTGCTGGAGAATTATTTTGACACCTTGAGGCAAACAAAGCATTTTCAATTCTTCATTAATTTGAGCCAGAAGATAGAACTTTAGAAAATGCTCGCAAGTTCTCAAGCATTTCCTCAAAACTAAGAATATTCCTATTACGAGTACAATAATTATTATAAATATCAACCATTTCTTCTTGAAGAATTTACTCAGCATATGTTTAAAATGCTGAAGCATACAAAAAAAGAAAATTCTCGTTACTATCACTAATTAAAAAATAATTACACAAAAATTCCTCTCTCACAATGTCCAAATTTCATTTGACTTAAAATACCACATAGGTACCATTTGCATACTACTAGTGGTTCGCGTAACACAGTTTAAGAACTTTTGATTTAAGGGGAAAGTATGGGAGAGTGTCTGTATATCTTTGTGGTGACCAATCTTAATCCATTAATATATATTGTCAAAGGTTGTACCTATGAATATGGTACCTATGTGTGTGCTTTACAGCTGTTTATGTAGCGGTGTGTGTGTGCGTGCGCCGAAATGCGCACGTGCGTGTCAAAGGTCTAATAAAATTAGTTAGGTACCGAGCAAAGCAGTGACCATTCAGCGCTGAAATATATTTTCCACTATGAAAGGTGGAAGTCTACAAACTCAGTTAGCAAGTGCATGTATTTAGAGATGGAAACCGATTCAATAACGCTTCCACTTTTTCATTTTACTTCAGACCTTGAAAAATAAAACTTCTGATTTTTTCTTTTTGCTTTTTGCTTTTTGCTTTTTGCTTTTTGCTTTTTGCTTTTCACTTTCAAAATTTTCCAAATTTTTTGCTTAAAGCTTTTCACCTACTGCTTTTTCTCATGAAAACAAATCAATAAATCTTCAGCTTTTAATTTTTGTTTCTGTTTTTCAAAAATAAAAATTTTTCTTTATGCTTTCAACTTTTATTTTGCTTTTCACTTTTTTCAACATTTATTTTGCTTTTCAATTTTGCTTTTCACTTCAAAATCTTCAGAAGCTTAAAAATTTTCACTTTTCACTTTCTTTCCTCCTCTGCGTGTAATACCTCTAAAACCTCCGCACTTCAGAATGCCACACTATGTATATTACTTATGTGGGTATCAATAATGTGGAGATTGGTGAGGCACTTCATTCGTATGGCCAGGGTAGGTGTTCTTGAAACTTTTGGCATTCTGTTATGGTGCTATGAAAGTTCTGTTACAAACTCTGTTAGCATTATGTTAGGATGCTATGAAATTAGTGTTCTTAAAATTTTTTGTAGTACCCTATTATTCTGCTCTTATTAGCTCTTATCATTGATGAATTATTTCAGGCTATTTTAAATATTTTTAAGAATAATTGAAGAAGGAATAATTAGATCTTCATGAAGTCTCTTCTTCATTATCCTCAAACATTGATGAACATCTCCTGAAAATTTCACAATTGAGTAATGCTCCATTCTGGAAAAAATGCGTTTGCAAGAAGTTCTATTTGAAATTAGATTACCCAGAGTTTCAGATTTTCAACTAAAACTCACTATAACCAATAAACGGATCTATATGAAATTAGAAGTAGATAATTTTCAAATATTTTAAAGTAAATTATTATAATTCCATCTGTGAATAATTCTCTTATGGAGAGTAAGTTTGTTTTTAATAAACTGTACGTAAACAAATTTATCCACAGTTCCGGAATTTTGACTATAACTCAAGAAATAACCAACTGATTTCAATTAAATTTCTACCAAATCATCTTTAAACATTGTGGAACCACCCATAAAAACTTGAATGTTGAATATTGTTTAGTTATTTATCTAAGTCCCTCGAAACGGAGACACAGTAGGTATAACTAAAACTAAACTGTCTGAAATTCAAAAATACTTCCCAGATAATAGTTTTAATTCATTGCTGTTTCACAAAATACTTTTTTTTTTTTCATTTCCAACTTAAATAAATTTCATGAAATTGTTTTCTTCATTATAGGACCAAAAAAATTAATTTGACTCTATTTAGCACTATAACAGATTCATAGCCGCACTTCATCACCTCATGTTATGCCTAACATAGTTTGTAACATAAATTTTCATAGCACAGGCATAACATCAGAATCAGAAATATCGATGTTATTGATAGAAAAAAGTCGATAACAGAATTGTAACAGACCAAAAAAATTTCAATAACACCTACGTACCCGGGTAAACAATAAAATACGTGTCATCATTCGAATCCTCCAAAAAGGATGAAAACGTATTTGCACAAGCCAGAAGGTCATTTCTTAATAATAAAAGATTTTACAATTTTTCCATTACAGATAAATTTGGAATTCATTCAGTAAAAAAGAAGTAAATAACTTTTGTGGAAGAAAAATATACTAGAACAGACGGACTGAGCAGGTCGGATGTTGTCTCATCAGTTTGGTATTTAAAAAATATTGAGATCCTAATTAAAATTAGTGAAATGGTGCGACTGGGTATCTATGCACTTTAGTATATGATCGGATATTAGGTACACCTGTACACAGTCAAACGTCACTGCCGTAACTCCTTAGGATGTTTAGTGACCATCAGGGCATCAATGGTCATATGACTCAGTGTTTTCAGTTGCTTGTGGAATCACTTGGGAACTTAGTCAAACAAAACGCCATACTGAGTGGTAATTTCAGGAATTTATTCACCTAGACTCAAAGATATTTGACCATTCTGTCAAAAACAGATTTCCATGTTAATTATTTAAGTATTGCATAATCAATCACAATTTATTAAATGAGAGATTCAATACTCACTTTCATGATGGCGTAAAATAACAGCATTGCAAGACAAATATTAAACACGTGAACTGTGATTATGGCAATGTAAGCGATTTGAACACCTGAAATAATAAAATGATCAAATCTGATTTTAGTAAAATGAAAGAAATATCAAGCTTGAAAGTTTGGTAAGTATTTTATGAAACTAGTTTGCACCACTTAGAAGATTGCAAAATCATGTTTTTTATTTTTTTAAAGATATTTTTATAATTTATATTTTTGATGTGATATTTTGAAGAAAATGTTAAAATTCCTAAATTAATTATTTTTTTCATATTTTTTCTAATTACTGAAGGTAAGTGAAATTATTATATACCAATGGATTCATTGTTTTTTTTTTTTTTTTTTTTTTTTTATATTTTGGATGCATAATTTTAGAAATAAGTCCACAGGAATGGATTATCAGAAGGACTTTTTTAATTTTAAAGGAGTTGTCACAATAACACATATGATGACATGTTACTAAAATCATTAAATCAAGAAATGGACGTCTGATTGGAAATTTTCTTAGGCCTAAATTTACTAAGAAATACACAGGTCATGTGTTTCAGACTACCAATGAAAAAACTATCCAGCTTTTCATTCAACCAAATTATTTGAAAAATAAAAGCTAAAACATTTGAACGGGGGTTACTCCAATTTAATGTTCATTGCAATAACTTCAAGTTTCTTTGACTAATTAGACTTACAAAAAGACTTTAATGTGTTATTCAATTTTATTTTTTTCATTTTTTATGTTTTTTCCATCTTCAACCATATTTTATACTTATATGGTTATATTTTGTTCTTTATTCATTAGGTATCTCGAATTTTTTTCAAAATAAGGTTGTTTAATTAAAAAAATATACAAATTTATGTGTAATAGATGTGTCATTATGGCAAGTAGGTGTGTCATCATGGCATCAAAATATGCCACATTGACACATGTGAGTAGTTGCAGTTTTTTCAAGTTTTTGTTTTCGTAATTGACAGATCCTTTCTAAAATTGTATGGTAAGTAGTCAAAGAATGTAGCTACAATTTAAAAAAGAAAAAATCATAATTGACCCATTCTTTGGAAAAATATAGTGAAAATAGTAAAAAATGTGTCTTCGTGGCTAACCTTATCCTACTCTAACTTTCATTTATTTTTCAGAAGGTAAGTATACTGAATCAATTAAGTTGAATAAGTTATTATTGAAAAATGGGAAGGCAGACAAAATATAGGAAGTCTACCATAAACTGGATGAGGAGGAATTAAACTTGCAATAAATTTATTGCAAAAAAAATAATACACATATATATATATACTGATAATATGATAAAAAAATTGAGAAATCCAGCACCCATGCATCCGTACACACTGCTTTTAAAACGGAATTCTGCACCTTCTTTAAATGGTGTCGCTTTTGATGATTCTCTTATATAACTCTGTAGGCAACAGGTATCTATATCTACCTAGTAGGGGAGTGACTCCTAAGATAAAGCAGTCCCTAAGATGGCGCAGTGCTTGTTTCATTATGTTTCGAGGTAGGGGCAACACTGAAATTGGTGTCATTGGAAAGTGTTTTGTGAGCCTTCAATTCTTTGTGAAAAGTTTTTTCTGGGACTTCAGTAGAACGTGTGTTATCACACTTTCAATTTTTTTCCTACTTATGCTGTAATATTTTCACTACATTTTGTAAGGATTCTAATTGAGAAAAAGTAAGTATTGAAATCCAAATTATTATTTTTTATATTCAGCCATGGGTAAGGAACATTTTCGTATAAATTCTTGACCATTGAGTTTTGTTTCTGATTGATAAAAAAATAAAATGTGAAAGAACATAATGGCCCCTATAAGATGGCGCACTTTAACAATATCATCAATAGAGATATTCTTTCAACTACATATTTTTAATTTCTATTGAATTGCTCATTTGATATGACGAAAATCCAATTGAGAATGTTCGTAACTAAGGGTTTGGTGAATATTTCATGAAAGTTGGGGTTAGTTGTGCTCATTTATGAGGAAGATATGGACACTAGAATATTAGGTGCGCCATCTTAGGAGCCACTCCCCTGTACATACCTATTTGAAAACCCAGAAATGTCGAGTCTTACGTATGCAATAATTTACAGCGAATTCAAATACCTCTTTCGAGTTAGTGAATTAATTAATTATTACACTGTGAAAATTTATCGACGAACTGCAATAAACCGAACTACTCGAGACAGGTGCGTAGCCTCAAATCACAAACTTGATTTGTGTAACAGTTACACAATAACTTTCCAATCGCCACACCTATCCTCATGAAGATTTTCGGATGGCGTAGGGATTTACACAATCATTGTGGTTTTCCAAACACCAACGAAGGAGAAAGAAAATACGATTTTATACCACAGTGTTTGAGAAAACTGACTCAGTTGTCGTTAACCTTATTTCTAGTAAAGTCGCTTACAAATGAGTTGAGAGTTCTTATTCTTCAAAAGCCATTAATACGTTGCAAATCTCGTAATTTACATTGACAACATCCTGTTTCGTTTAAAATGTTTCCTTCATGAGGGTAGACGTTGAATTACCTATTGAGCTAATAAACCTTGCCAACAATAGCTGTGATATTTTTTCCTCTGAACAAACAGACAGATTTCCTTCATCCTTCTCCTTCAACCTTTTTTTCCATTTTCTTTTCTTCTTGGTTTTGTTCAAATGTGTTACTGCGACTTCGAATAAAAACATTCTACGTCATTTTTTGCCTTCTTCATATAATCGCTCAAAGTTGTATAAACAAGACAAACATCCAATACTCGATTTCTTACTGCAAACTTTCAAATTCTAGCGTGTTTTTTCTGTGATTTATGTTTTCAACAATGATTCAGATATTTAATCGCTTTTGAAGTTTCACCAAAATATTGGTTGTTCTTGTTTCAAAATAATGGTTGTTAACAATTAATGACATGGGTGGCTGAAATAATAAAATTAATTCATTATTTTACTTTACAAAAAATCGAAAATATATGCCAAAAATGTTCTAAAACACAACAAAATAAACTCGTAATAAAAATTCGCAGTTTTACATTTTTTAAGAATGAGAGGAAGGCATTGAAAATGAATAAAATAAATACATAAATAAATTGTTGTTTATTTTTGACTTTCTTTCTTTTTCAGATTTGCTCCTTCAATAACGAAACAATGTTACCACTTACACTTTACTTTTCATTACCATTTTCTCCTTCCACTTTTTTACCGTCATTATCTACCCCTTCTGTTTCTCTTCACGCATGTAACTTTGGTAAAAATCGGATGGCAGACACTTTTTCACAAATCAACTCAAGAAGCATTTTCAATGCTAAAAAGAATAAAGCAATTAAATTCTATGGCGACATTGGTTGCTTGTTTTTGGATTCAAAACAACCTGGCTAGGTAACGGGCTTTTCTTGTTCTGAGGAAAATTACATTTTTGGGATATTGGTTGCTCCTACATTCCTCATTTACTATAAGTTAAAATTAGTATTTCAAGTTTGGTTGTTAGTAGATCAGACTTTTCAATAAATTCAATGACATGCCTCAAAACAGCCAGAAAGTGACGCAATAGAACGTTCTTGTTCGAAACCACAGTACATTGATGGTAATGTTTGTTTTTTTACTATTTTTTGGAAGTTTTTGATAATTTCTGAACACACTTGCAATTTTTCTTTTATTAGAAAGGGGTTTAATCACAACTCATTTTTCCTAAAAAAAAAAAAAAAAAAAAAAAAAAGTAAAAAAAAAACGAAATTATTTTTTCTTTATTTAGAGAAAAAGCTATCTATAGGCCGTTGACTGACCATATATGTATAAGACTGAAAAACAATGGAGAAGTTTTCCACCAAAATCTAGTTCTTTTTAAAACACAATAGTGCGTTAGTAGTACAAATCTTCAATTTTGCACAAATATTTCTCCAAACTGTTCATCAATTAGTCCTTTTTTTTTATTAGGTATCATAAACAAATCTATACACTGAAGAGTTGTCTGCCACAGACAATAGAAACAAAAACCCTTTAAAAAAGGGTTGTTTACTTCAGACAAAAGAAAATGTGAATAGTTATGTACGTTTTTGTTTTTTTTCAAATTCGGATCCCCCAACAGTAGCAAAACCTGTTGGTAGGATCTATTTCTTGGATCTAAGTTTAGTGAAAAGTTACAATTTTACCGTTCATTGTCAATTGACTTCTTTTAATATGAAGTCAGAAACTGTTTGGTTCACCTTGGGATGAATTTTAAAATGCAGATTTTCCAGTGAAACCTTGCTAGAAGAAAAATATGACATATACAGGGTATTTAATTGAAAAAAAAAACAAAAACTGTAGAAATACTTTGCTGGAAAATCCAGTATGGTAATTTACATCTATAATTAGAAAAAAACCAAAAAAAAACTTGAATTGCAAATGATTGGAAAAATTGTAAAAATAAATACCGATAGTAATCGGTATCTATCTGTATCAATAGTAATTGATACTTACCTATCTGTATTGCCTTTCTGTATCGATAGTTATCGATACCTGACAAACACTTTCTTACATTTATCCATATTTAATTGCTAGTTTCAGGTTGATATATTACCAGAGACATACAGCTAAAGAGATATCTAACATTCACTCAAAAACATGTCAAAGATAAAACATTTTAAATTCGAATATTTGTTACTGCACATGTGTTGTAGCTTGATAGTGTGTGTTTGTGTGTGTGTTAGTATGGAGATATCTATTTTTCAATTAAATATGTGCAGGTTTAGACGCGCAGATTGCACAACTCAAGTTGCTTCATTTCCATCTTTTGCATGTTTTCAAACCACAGCACATTTGGAGTGCTGGGCATCTTTTTAGCTGTGTGTCCATACAAATTACAGAAAATTAATGAAAGTTAGTGATGTATTTTAAAAAATATCGATCGAATATTGTATTTCTATATACCAATTACCTGGAAATTTTTTTTTTTCTAGTTTTCTCAAAACTACTGAATCGATAGGGACTAAAGTTTTTTCAGACCAGCTACTATATGAAATCTATCTTGAAAACTTCGGCTTAATCTTTTTTGCACTGTACTCAAAACCACGAAAACAAATTTTTACATGCATATATAGAATTCACATACACATACAAATGTATAGAATTGGGTACATAACTTTAAAATTGTACATAAGCTTGAAAATCCACTCTAAATTAAAATTTAAAGAGCAGTCAGGATCAGTTGTCCTTGATGTTATTATTAGTAATATCAAAAAGTTCATGGAACCAATCTTTGATTTATCATGAATTTTTGTCCTATGACTAAAAATAATGACTCTACAAAAGATGTTCCCAATATGGGGTACCCCTCTCTCCTAATATGGGGTACATATTATATTATAAATAATATACTTTGTAAGTATGCTTAATATGTGGTACCACTTTTTCTTAATGTGGAGTACCTCAACATTCATGCTAAATATCAAAATTAGAGTTTGTGGAATACCTTACATCGTCGAAGATATTCCAACAACAGAAGGTTTTCTGCAGTTTTGCGTATTCATCACATATCATAAACAAGGTTTTTTACTATGGCTATGCATAAAATATGCCAAGTGCACTGATAAGATAGATTGTGACCTCATCCGAGATGTAATTAATCAATTCATCACAATCCAAATATCATATCATATTTGGAATGTTTTTCAAGTACGTACATATAAATGTAAGTGTGTTTCACGTACAGTGCATAAGTTTGGTCACCTTACAATGACAACTGTCATAGGGAGGCCGAGCCTCTAACCTCTTACAAGTAGAATAATCCCCACAGAGTTATAAAAATGAATTATTCTCTCTGACAAAGGTTACAAATGCCATTTACAACATTCTGATACATTATTTGTTGTTTTTAGCATAAATAATTGGTACATCTTCTCAATTTTGATATAATGAAAATTAAAAATTTGTAAAATTGAATGAATCTACTTACAGGATTGACAACACTTGGGAATATAACTCAGTTATGTTCAAATTTTCCATTGACATTGATCATATTTCAAAATATCAATCAGTATTTTGTCCAAAAATTTAAAAAAGACAAAACATTTAAGAGAACAGTGATAAATGTCAAAAGGAGAGGAAAGGTCCGTTTAACTTATTTTGTAGATAGGTATAGCAAAACAGTCTTACTAATTATCCTCAATTTTTTTTCAGCATACCTTGTTAATAATTTAAAAGAGAAACAATAGTAACCCATGTTGGGTACATACCCCATAATCAGTGCATTTACCCAATTATGTATGCTATGTACATTGTATATACGTATGTTTACATAAAAAAAATTGAAAGAAAAATTGGAAAATGGCATTAATTTTTTTTTTTTTTTTATAAAACCTTTAATTTTTATCAGGCTTACTTCTAACCCTTTTGCGAGGTCAATTTTAATACCCCGTTTGCAAGCAAACTGGGTAAAAAGAAAGATTAAAAGAGCTGCACTTGAGATCGAAAGAATTAAAATGGCATTACCGTTTAGTGTTCATTGCTTCACTCGTTCTTTTTCTTTGTAATGATTTGAAAATAGCGAATTTCAACCTGTGTGACAGAATACGAACGTACGTAGAGCTTCGACTAAGGTTTTTCCCATTTCACTAATTCCGAATGAAAGAGACGTTAAAAGATGAACGGCCAGTTTTCTTAAGCCATTGCAAGCCTTCTAAAAACAGATTTTCAACCCGAAGTCAACTATATCTATCTTTCTATCCTTTTGTGGTCAATATTATTCTCCACAAGACGAACGCATTTGCCATTGTCTTTTATACAAAAATGAATGTGATTTTTGCCCCTTTTCTCCTCACCTCAACTAAACTGCTAAAATAATAATATTAATCCTAGTCAAAACAATTACCTGTCTTTGCGGGGCTAATCGTGGAAGAGAAATAAATTAAATGTCGTCGCAAAAATTTTCCACATTTTAAACCTTTACACGCCTTGCTAAGTTTTATAAAATATACATACCTAAATATATATATATATATATATAGGTAGGTATATACAGTTTATATGTATGCAGGCTAGAATACACTGTAAAACTTTAATTAGATACGAAAGGCAATTTTCGTAAACAATTATTCGTTTTATTTTGTAGGTACACAATATGAGGCTTCTTTTTCCAAAATTTTGTAAACATTATAACGTATTTTCCGGCTCGAAAAACTTACGTCAACTTTCTCAATTTTACACTTTTCCGTTGAATGTGCCGACGACAAGAAGAAAGTTTTGGCACGACAAGCATTCTAATCATTTTTGAAAAGAAAAATTAAAACAAAAAAGAAAGAAAAAGAAAAGAAAAGCAGAAGAAAAAAACCTTATTAAAGAAATTAAAATCTTATCAACTCGGAGAGAAACAGAATGTGAAATTTTGTTACAATATTTTCAAAGAAACGATTTATTAGCCGCCTAATAGTGTATTTTACCTTCCAATGGAAATAATTCCTTTCCGCTCGTCCTTTGTATAGGGTGTCTCCTGAGAACCTTCCTCCGGAACTTCAGCAGTAGTTAGCAAACTTTGAAACTAATTTAAATTAATAATATTCATAAAATGTGTCTCGTTCTCAACAGTTAGGGAGCTGGGTATACTACTAAAAGCATGTAATTAAACAATTTACCATAAAATTATTTTTGATGTGTAAACATCTTAGCGCTCGGTTTAGTATACTCTTGTAGGGGCTAAAACAAAAATTACGATTGTAACTCGTGCGTCTTACAAATTGTAACTGTTGGGGTGAATGTGTGTGATTGTGTATGTGTGCAATGCGCACACTCAACCACACTATTATGTTTTCACATTAATCCTTGACGAATCCCCGCGAGAACTCACGCCTTTTTTTGTCTACTTAGACCCATAGTACTCACCACAGATAGCAAAAAGGTCCTCTTCCACTTTACCGTTTTTTCATTAATTTTGCAAACCAATTGAAAAATGAGGCCAGTATTTTGGATTTTCAGTACAATTTTGGGAACCCCTCGCATCTTCACTGTACAAGATGGAGCAAATGAGAAAATAACTTTTATTGTTTATAGTAGCACGCATTACTAGTTTGCAGGGTAAAATTACAATTTGAAAGCAGGTAAACTTCTCATAGCCATGTTTTCAGTGGGTACTTACCCAACTTATTAACTGTTAGAAACAGAACCCATGTTTATTGTACATCAAACATTCCACTTTGTTTTAATTCGTATCTTGTGGGATCTATTCTTAATTGTTAAATAATAAATAATAAAAAAATTTGTTATGTTATCAAATCAAACAGTTGAGTTTTGTTTAGACTGACTAGATTTAATTCCTCAATTTATTCCTATGTTCTCCTACACTCCATCTTTGTGAATTAGGATTACAGTTCATAAAGTATAAAAAATATAAAAACGGAACTCAACGATGAATATGTCAAGTAATAAAATAATGTGGAAAAAACCAGATCTTATCGATAACAATCTGGTGGTGTGATGGGAATTTTCACACCATATAATCTCTTTTCATTTCTAACCAGCCAAGTAATTGGTACATTTTTTGATCAGTTGCCAATATTATAAAATGATACTCAAATAATTAAAAGTTTTTCAAGTTTTGGAATTCGCTTTTTTCTTCCTGTGTTTTCTATTATTGTTCACCACAATCACGATGTCAAACCAGAGGATCAAGGAGTAAAAACATCTTTCTAATTAACATCAAATCATCATGGTTACTAAGATCAACTCATCAACGGATTTGTAACATCAAGAGTATAAAACCTTAAAATATCTGGTTATAACACTGGTAATTATAATGATCAAGTTTATTTATTATTCAAACTGTAAAAGAAGATCATTTTCTCAAACTAAAGGCTTTTGTACAATTATGGGGAGTTGTGTGAGATACCATGAGGCAAGATCTCATGGTTCTAAGTAGTATGTAGGCAAGCTTGTTTCACATCATTTTTCCTTTCTGATCTAAGACATTGGTATTTCTTGCAATCTGCGATCTTGGGCTGTTCTTCAAAATTTCATCTTTTGATTATCTGTATTTTCTGATTAACTTTTTTCAAATAATCTTGTAACAATCATTTTCGGACATTACAATCTACTATCAACCATTAAAGAAGTTTCTGAGAAAGTATACCAGGTAAGAGGATATTGCTCCAAATCATTTTCAAATAGGCTGTGGGATTAGCCCATTTTTGGGGTTATAGTAAGGTTGAAGGTTTATATGGGAAGTAATTAAATTCTTTTCACTTGTAAGATAAAAATCTTGATTTTTAATTTTTGTGTAGTGATTCACATGCTTCTACAGAAAAACTTTCACAGCTAACACTGGAAAAAATTCTGATTAAAATCACTCTTTTTGCTCAACATCAAATTTCTCAATATAATTAAGTTAGAGTTGAAGAGATAGATTGTAATAATGAATATTACACTGGTCAGTTTCTATGCTTGGGCATCCAAAAATAACTGATTGTAGGACTGTTATTCTGCAAAAAACAGTTGTTGCATTCAACAGCCTAGCACATGTGGGAGTGTAGATTAACCTTGTTATGGTGGTTTTTTCAGGGTAATTCAGTCATCCATTTGTATGATAGAAAGTGATTAGTAAAATGTGTTTTATTTTTCCCTCCCAATAAAGAATTTTGTCTGCTATTGGAAGGAAAAATGTAAAATAAAAAAAAATGAAAAAAAAAAATAAAAATGATAAAATTGGATATATTATGTAATTTTATCAAAGGGTAGAATAGTCAAGTATAGGTATAATGGTTACTTTTCACAAAAAAATTGGGTCATAAAAAGTTGCTTTTGGGATTCAAAAATAGTTTTTATGTAATGTACTGAATTTTTGGTGCAAAGTTGGCACTTTCAGGGAAATTAATCTTCCAATATAAGCCTACCTGTATGCTATTCAGAGATAAAATCTGACTTACTAAACCATTTTACCCTGTCTATTGTCTATTATGAGCCAATCCACAATTGGGACATATCTAGTGCCTTATTTTATATATATTTTTACCAGAGCTGAACACTTTTTTTTTGTGGTGGGAGGTGTCCTCTATTGAAAAGTTCCATTCTTTACTGAAGGAGGCTTCACTGTATAAGAGAAAAAAGAGTGCTATGGTGATTCTTGGACTGGATAATTTAATGTGGTACATGTTTCAATTTTTGCTGCCATAGTAACGTTGTAACTCTTCCAACACCTTTTTACAGACAATTCAGTTTGTCTGCAAAAACCTCTTTATTATAATTCAATACTACAAATCTCATAACATTAACACTTTAAATCTTCATTATAACTTAGTGAAACCTAATGATCTACAATCTTCCAGTGTAGACACCTTAACTTTTCAGTTTGAGAGTAGTCAAAGGAAGAGTATAGTGTCTGTAATTTCATCATCATACTTTAAAATGGCAGACCTAAAACAGGTGGCGTGATGTCGGAATATCCGCCAAACATGATGACTCTTCATCGTTAGCATATCTGGTGGTGTTTGTCCTTGAGAACAGGTATCATATAGGCGGCTATTATTCCTAGAATTTGGAATAATAGTGGTTTATATTTTGTTTAACACATTTTTGTAGACAAACTGAATTGTCTGCAAAAAGGTGATAGAACAGTAACACTGTTGAATTTGATATTCTATTTCAGTGGAAACAACAAAATTATTTTTCTTAACTCATACACCAAAAAGAGGTTATTATTTAATCTATTTTGGTTAGCAGAGTAAGAGATTCCCAAATTAATTTTGAATCATGGATAATGATTTTCATTATTTCACCAGTGTAATGATGAAGTTTCTACTTGATTATTTTTTGTTTATGTCCTCACAGCGCCATTTGCTTGTATGCAAGTGGCAAAAGGTCACTATGAAAAAGGGTCATTTTATATGCTAATGCCTACAAACAACCGAGCTCACCTTTCATAATTATTTAAATTATTTAACTATTGTCCAAAATTCTGTTCATGAATGAACTTTACCTATTTAATCAAATAAATAATAACCATATTTTTGGTTGATTCGTTACAAAAAAAAATATTACTCAACTAGTTACCTACTTGTGATAATCCAATTTTTGTCAACTAGTTGAACAAAATATGATTATTTGTTAGTTTGAGTGTGTTGAATGCAATCAAATACTCTTGACTAATATTTTTTTTCTCTCTAATTTCTCTCTTTTTTTCCCCCAAAACTTGTGCTGATTGCAACACCTGTCCATAATTGTCGATAAAGTGGACGATTCTGTGCACCTTGATGATATTCATGTAGAGCTGATAATTTTTAAATAATGCATAATGTAAATTTTCTCAGAATCATTTTTACTTTTCTATAAATTCTTCATGTGTCATTTTTTACTTTTCTGTAAATTCTTTCTGCATTGGTTTTTACTTTATGCACTGGCTTGTGCACATGTATTACTTTATACATTTGTCTTTGTATACATTTCACTCTTCATTTATCTCTACGAACTTTTTTTATAATTTTGTGTTTTTGCAGAAAATGGTGTGTGATACACGCCTGTGCCATACCTAGTTGGTGATTATTACATTTTTATCACAAATAACTATTTTAATAAACTTACAGAATAATTGAGGACTACCTTTTGTGAAAATTTCAACCCTATCTGTTTGTAGTTTTTTCAAAACTATGAACCAAAAATTTAGACTATACATATACTTATAAATAAATATAGGTATGTATCACTATAATAAACGTACAAGCTGTTAATTATTTCACGGAATTATTTTCCCATATTATTTGGCCCATTATTCCCTCATGTTCGATGCACATGCGCCACTACCTCCACAGCCATACATAAACGTGAAAAAAAGTTTGTTGTCTCCTTCGAAACAACGAATTCTACAGACCAGAAAAAAACCAGGGCTAGCACAAGCCAAAACGCTGCTCGGCGGTACTTCAGGGCTTGTATTCGCATATATCTATAAAAAAATAAAAGTCATGTCAAAATGTGGAAACGGTGTCATTAGTTTTCTTTTGTCGTAAAACGAAAAATTTTCCTCACCCCACCCCTAATGGTTTCATGAGGTCAATTTTAATACCCCGTTTGCAGGCAAACTGGGTAAAAATCGGTTCATTTTCATTTTAGATGACAGGCTCTTGAGCCCCCTCCAGAATTTTGCCCTTAGTTTTACCTCTGTGGAAAAACTCAATCTCACAACCGGTTGTTTTTTGTTCATCCCAGTTGAAAGTTAAAGTGCAATAATTATTTCCCAACGCTTTCACTTATTGACGAAGAATTCGAAATAGGTACTACCTATAATGTAAAATTGTTGTACGCAGCAAAGCTGTCATTACGTTGACAAGGCAGTCGATGAGCAGCGTTTAGTCGAACAATTATTTAGTGAAATTTTGTTTTGCCACCAAAATTATAAATCTTGGCGGTTGGGAATAAAGTTTATTGCTTCGGCAATATCATCGGTTTACGGCCGTAGTTGCCGGCACATGGCAAAATTACTCCGGGGAGACATTGCTAAAGTATTGTTTCGCAAAATTAGTCGGTTCCCTTTACCACGCACCCACTCCGAATTCATCTTAATAAATCACACCATTGTGTCTTGTAACTTTCCATTTCCAATTCATATAACCTGCGTCCTATTTCTAGACCAATGATTGCAAACTTCCATCAATTACTTGCAAATTGTCTCAAAATTCGCCCATTTTTCTTCGCATATAAAGAAATACAAAAAACATCAAATTATGCCTACACATTTCGTATTATCTATTTTCGCAGCATCCTCTCGAGGGATTATGTATAGCTTTTTGAAAACAAACAAACAAACAAACGGTACTACGACTTATAGGTTCAGTAAAAGTATATTTTCGTTGTAGATATAAAACGAAGAGAAAGAGAAAGGGAAGAGTGAGAGAGAGAGTGTGTGTGTGTGACAGAGAGAAAGAAACGGAGAGAGACAGAGTGGTAGAGTGAAAACGAGGGAAATGAATGAAAAGAAAAAAAAAAGAAGAAACGAACACCTAGTTAGTACCTATCACAGGTGGTTTTTTTTTAACCCCCAATGCGACCATAAAAAGGGTGTAAATGACCACCTTTTTACGACGTTTATTCGTTCGCGTCTTTTATTTGTTTTACGAGTCAGAAAACGATATCCTACCATATCAGCGACTCACTTTGACTACACTGGAAAAGAAGCCACAGCAAAAGTTAACGTATAAAAATAGAAAAAAACGAAAAAGAAGAAAAATGAAAAACAAAAAAAGGAATGAAGTATTACACGGTACGGTAACATTTGGAAATAAAATCGAAAATGGCTTTTTAACGTTAAATTTACATTTTGGTGAAAGTGCTGCGGGCAAAAAAATGTGTTAAACGTTTTTGTGCAATGGATCAGTTACGATTGTATTTAACGAAGCTACACACCTTTTTATGTGGAGCATTGACATTCCAGAAGAAGAATTATTATTTACTTATTTCGTGGTCGTTGGGATGGGGGCTGAAGGAACGAAAAAAGAAACAACAAAATGAAAAATGGGTGAACGATTTCGTAAAGGATGCTGAAGTCAAAGGCATTTTAAGGCCGATAGAAGAGCAGTAGAGCGTAAGAGAGTCGGAGAGAGAGAGAGAGAGAGAGAGAGAGTTAAATTAAATTTTCTACCCTTAATGGTGGTCAGTGAGAGGTCATTTTTCGTAATTTATGAACAGAGTGTGATGATTTTCATCGTAAAAATATGCGGCTTAGGAACAATAAATTGAACGAAAATTATGTTCGCAAAGTGAATTTCACAACAGACTACGGCTCCCTGTGGAGACCGTTTTGGTGGAAACATTGGCATTCGTGTATTTAGTAGCGTACTACATTTAGTTAATTCGTTTCAAGTTTGTTCAACACTGCGAAAAGCTAACACATTTGCACTCGAGGTTTTGGCTGCAAAAAGGAAGGATGCAAGAGAGTTCAGAAGTTTCACGATCATCGATTTTTTCAGTCAATATTAGATGGTCTGAAAAATAAACTGAAAATTGACAAAAAATAAAAAAAATAAAAAAAATATGGCGTTTAATTTAAGTTGATAGGTATGAAAAAATGGCATCAACGAAAAGTCAACTTTTCGTTTAACGTTCTGTACAGCTAAAGCTGCTCACATTTTGTAGTGAAAACAGACATCTCTATACCAATACGCAGACACTAACAATATACGATCCAGGCACAGTAAAGTAAATAAAGTTGAGAAATTGTTTATGATGATGATGATGTTTGAGATGATTGTCACATTTTTGATCAATTGTTGGAGATCTCTTTAGCTATATATGTCTTTGGTATTTACATATACTAATTTTGAATCTAATGGACTGAATATTACAGCAGTTATTGTGTTAGTGAAAAATGCATTTTGGGTGCTAAAGATTGACTCTATGAAGAAATGTGTAAGAATAAAATTTGTTATAAATTCAGTGGGAATAAATTTAGATTAAAAAAGTCGTTTTTAAAAAATACGCTTTTATTATAATTTTGAGAAAAAAAAAAAAAAATTTCCATCCCCGATTGGATTAGGACATAAGGTATTTTGAATGAAAGTATAAATTGCTATCATGACACCAAGGTCATGGATTTAGCAAGCGATGAAACTTACGTTGAAAAAGCAAGTAATTGATAATACATGATGACTGATAATAATTTTTTACTCTCCCAAAAAACACTGCACTCGCACAACGAGGCGAATTAAAAAAGACGTTTACATTCGCTTGATAAATCCTTAATTTGTAAATTCACTTGTACTTATTTTGAAATAACAAGACAGAAATACTGGCAAAAGAGAAAAACAACTGATAAAAACGGATATGTGTGTATGTGTGCGTATGTTGCAACAGGTGAAAGCAGCGCTGAAATTGGTCATCCAATGTACGTCAATAAATTGAATGAGTAGAATAAAAGCGTATAAAAATGTTTTGTCTGAAAAGTTTTTACATAATTATGGCCCATAATTTTTGAGATTATCTCAAAAAGTCAATTATGAAGAAGTTCAAACCCCAATAAAAATATTAGCTCCAGAGGTGGAGGAGAGAATTTTTAATATGATGGTTGTAGGGGACCACTGCCAACAGTTTTCCAAAAAAATATTTGCTCGAGTAAAATGTTTTTATTTCTCTCAATTACCTACGTCTGATTTGTTTAGACTATAAAATGCGTGGTTTATGCTAAAAAAAAAGCTGCTGACCTTTATAAAAAAAAAATGCAAATGTTAACAGACCTTATCAAAGTTCCATTTCTATTGAGTAATTTCTTTCGACTCCGTAATTATAAAAATAGGTTAAATAACGTTCTCTTTTAATTTCCTGGTTTTAAGGTGAAGAAGAAAATTACCCGGAGGTTAATTTTAGTTGTCGCTTTTTCACCCAGTTTGCTTGCAAATGGGGTATTAAAACTGACCTCATAAAAGAGTTAGGGGTGGGGATGATGAAAATTATCCCTTTCATGAGAAAAGAAAATGACTGGTATCACTTTTTCATTCTGACCTAATTTTATGTATTATTATATATGTATCGCCCAAAATTTTGTGTTTACGGTTCTAAGAAAACTACCGAGTGGATAAGGCTGAAATTTTCACGAGAGATAGTTTTTATATTGTAGCAGATCTGAAAGAAGTTTTTGCCTATCGGTTAATTAGTTTTTGAGAAAACTGAAAAACAAAAAATTCCTGGAAAAGTCGTTTTTCTGGAATTCTGAAAAAAATGACGAAACGGATCGGGCTGAAATTTTTACGATGGGCTTTCCTTATGTTGGTGCAAGTTTCTTAGAAGTCCAGTGCTTATTAATTCAGTAGTTTCCGAAAACACTGGAGAAGAAAAATTTCTTGAAAAAATTTTGTGTTCACGGTTTTGAGAAAACTACCAAACAGATAGAGTTGACATTTTTCCAAATGACAGCTATTGTATGGGAGCAGGTCTGAAAAAAGTTTGGTGCTCATCGGTTCAGTAGTTCTTCAGAAAACTGGAAACGAAGATTCTCTGGAAAAGCGGTTTTTAGCGATAAAACATTGATAGATCGATATTTTTGTCGATAGTTTTTTCTAATTTCTTAACATGAAACTAGCAATGAAATATTTATATTTCGATAACTATCGATATAAATATTGAGCACTGGGTTTTATAGGGAAGCATTGCTGAGCTAGAATTTTTTTATTACTAAAAACAGAAAAAAAAGTTCTAAACTTGAAAAATAATAGAGGTAGTGTGGAATATGTAGTTATGAAGTGAAAATTGGACATTATTAGGAGCTTAATATTTTATTTATATATTATCTAAAAAAAACACGTCTTTGCCACATGAAAGAGATTGCCTATGTTATTCCCCAGGAGAATTTCTGATACATTCGTCCCTTGAGTTTTGTTCCTTATCTTAAAAAAAAACAAAAAGCTAGGTCTGCCAGTGAAATAATTTGTTATTCATACATGCATCTTTATTAAGAGTCTCGTTTCGAGCAGTTCTAATTATTGGTGGGAGGTAATAACGGGGGCAGTTATGATGTGATTGAGAGATATACTGACGTTTTACTTGGAATTCTTTGCATTCTTTCACACCGACTTAGAAATTCTACACTTTTCTCATGTTGTGTAAATCGAGTTAACATAATGGATTCTTGAGGCGGTTGTTTAGTGTCTTGGTCAGTATTGGTCTCTCTTGCAGGGATTCGAAATTTTACAAAACTGTAAACATGGAAAATATCATTTGGTGTCCTTCTTGGACTAACATTTGTTATTGTAAAGGCTAGTTTCGATTATTAATTATAGTCTAACATGGAATTTCATAAGAATCAGTTGCAATGGGACATGGTTTTACTCACCGTAATATACATCTTCGAGTTGCATGTAAATATGGATATTGTTGTTGACGTTCCAGCAATATATGAAAATCACCAAAACTGACATGTTCTGAAACAGAAATAAAATTTGAACTCAATTACAAACATTCGGTAACTTTGTAGAATGTCCAGGTGTAAAAATATTTTTTCGAGGAAGGGATACAAATTCGGAATAGCAGGACATGTATCAATTTTCTTGTTAAAAATAATCGATTATTATAGATAATTTTTCGTGATTATTTTATTAGAAACTAGCTATGAAATATTGATAACTATCGATAGTTGTTTGAAATTTTTTTAATCACATATTTGGAAATTCGAAATTCGTTTTTTGAATTATTGATGAGTATTTTCAGCCTGGATTTTCTAGCGAAGTATTTCTGCGCTATAGTTTTTTTCTTTTTATTCTATGAAAAAATCTGGGGTTATGCAGTTGCGAAAAGAGAATATTTCCAGCCCACTAACTTATTTTTGACCATCTAATATGTGGATTAATAATTTTTTTGCACGACTAGAATTTTGCTTGGACAAAGATAAAAGGAAGAAGGTTTAAAAAAAGTTAATTAATTAATTTCAAAAAAAAGTCTATTCAGTTTTTTGTTGAGCATCATTCTTTTGTACAAAAATGGAATAACTCTTGCAGGTTGTATTGAAATCGATTTTATCGAAATGAAAATGAGATAAAAAATTAATGCAAATAAAAGCCTAAAAAAATTTTGTCAAATTTATTACCTACGTCAGATAATGCTATGTGACCTGAATTAAACTTTACTTCAAGTACCTACCTAACGAAAATTAAAATATTATGTCAATAAATTTCTCGCGAAACAATGCCAAACTCATCCCTTATCAAACCTATTAATGTATTACACAAACATTTAGGTTTGTAAAATTACCTTTTTCAGTGCCAAAATTAAGGTAGAAAGTGCCTACATAAAGAATGGGTAGGGTTGGTACTCGACGAAGCTATACGGTCCTTATTCAACATTTGCATCGATAATATTTGCCAAAGTTAATATTTTACACCTCAATTCTCTCCTTTAAGAGGGGTAGGTATTTTATTCGAATACCATTTTCTCATGGGAGGTTCTTTCAAAACGATCAAATTTTCTCAATTGATTTTCACGCGAAAAAACATAAAAAAAAAGAAAAAAGGAAATGATAATATATTCAGAAAAAAAAAACTGGAATCCATCGAGAGGAAATATCAAAATATCAATAAGAATGGAATGACTAAAGAGTATAATCGCTCCATCAAATTTTACAATTTGTTGCCTCAGTCGACTGATAATTTAATATTCTCGTCGTCGATGTTTATCGAAACAATAAAATTATTGAAACTTTTTTCTCGAGTGGTGGAAATAAATTTATGTAAGAAAGAGAGGGAGAAAGTGGGAAGGAAATTACAAAATTACTGAATAACTACCTATCTGAATATAAATCGGTATTACTTATGTGCGAAGATAAAAATTTTTCAAGTTCTAACCAATTTTTCGAGCGACTTATTCTAATTTTTTTCTACGCCTGGAACTGAAGGCTACTTAGTTTTAGTCTGTGCTAAGAGGTAATTTAATTTTTTCCAACACCAAAATGACTGACAGATCAACTTGAATTTTCGGACCAAGATATCAAACAACTCTTTAATGCTCTATATTTGCATCAGTATAGTTGAAGAAGTAAGGCTATATTTCAGTGGCTCTTATCGAATAAATAACTCTTGAAGCTGTACCGTTTTACACAGTCGATACAGTGGCTCCCGCTCCTCTGCACTGTAGTGGCTGCTGAAGTGGGAATTTCGATCATATTGAGGGTTTATGGATGTACCCTAGTTAACACGAAAATCCGTGCCATAATTCTAAAACTCAAAAATGAGCATAGGTTATCTGCACCTGCGCAGTAGGTCTTTTTACGTTTGTCTTCAGTTCGTTGGTTCTGTGAATCCAATAGCTATCTAAAGATCTTTCTGTGAATCCGGCAAATTCTGAAAACACCTTTGAACATTTTAAGGTTCTGGTGTCATGATATGCTCGATTAACATTCGTGGGATTAAGCTGCTGGGTATCGATTTGGTGACGGATATTTATCGTAACAGAATATTTAAAGTTCATTAGTTCATAAAAGAGAGTATTAAACAGTAAGTTTATAAAATATTGAAGAACATGTAAGTAATAAGTAGTAACAAAACATCAAGAGATTTAAGAATCAGAATAGAATTAATAGAATGAATCAAGAATGAAATTAGAAGTACAAAACGTGAGATTATATACATAGTATTTGATTTGCAAAACTAAAGGGAAGGTTCGAGCGATTTTACAAAGTGTTGGAGAAAGGTTTCAATCTTATTGGTTTACAGAACTGTATGTATATGAAGTATGACCAATATTCTTAAAAGAATATGACATAATACGTGGGTTTTCACAAATAATTTAATAGAAACTAAGATATATGCAAGATTGCAAAAATATTATAAACAAGAAATGAGTTCATAGGACTGCGTAAACAAAGTAACTGTTTATGTAGAAAGATGCTGTTATCAGGCAAGTCGAGACTTGTTTGAATCACGTGAGGATTTACGAATAGAATAAGAGAATATAAAATAGATTGAGAGTACCAATGATGATGATGATGATGATGATAATAAATGTACGAATTTAGGAAAGTATTATGTATGATACGAAAATATTGTTACAGATGCACGTCCTATATGATCGAAGGGTGGGAATTATGGCACTATAAATAACTGAAATTTTCTCCATAATTTGCGACACGACAAACTATTCTGTGTTGGTTGCCCTGACCAACATACCTACACTTATGGAGATTCCGCAAGGCAATATGGAAAAAATTTTACTTGCGAACTTCTTGTTTGTGGGACGAGGGCAGCCACTTTTTCAGTTTACTCCGAATAGGGTCACTACCATAAAAATGCCAAAATTGATTGAAAATTGTTTCAGTAATGACATCAAGGTGAGAAAAATGCGTATACTATGTAGCCTTTGAATGACAAGTTTTTTTCTCACTTCCAACAAGCTAGAGCTGCAGCAAAAAAAAAATTGCTATATTTCTCCAGGTATGCCAACCATACGTCAATAGATGTAGATCTACGTCTTTTTGAACAAAGCTTAAAGAGCTACGTCTTTTTCCACGTCTTTTTTTTTAATCTACGTCTTTCTACGTATTTTTAGAAAAAATAATCTGTCTCAGAAAAAAAATCACATTTATTGACTAAAAATTGTTTATTTAATCCCAAATTTTTCAAAATTTTTATGAATTGTACTGTTTTATGTCTTACAATTCATACAACATAATAATCTCGGCATTAATATTTATAACTAACGAAAAATAAGCATAAATTCAAACCATCATTGTAATTTTTATTAAAATAGGTACATAATTATTGTCGTTTATAAATGAAAAATTTATTGGTATCACACTTGATAGTTAATTGATATTTCAAGTTTTGAAATTTGAATGAGAAAATATTACCAATAAATGATAATCCGACATGAAAGATGTTTTGAAAAAAATTAGCTTGTGGAAAAAAAAAAGAGAAGGGAAAAGAAAATGTAAAAATTTTTGAAAATTACCTTAAAACCTATAAAATATAGTCAGAAGAGCAAAATATGGCAAATATGGTCCAATAAAACGGACTCATTTCAATGTAATCTTCCTAAATTAGAAAGATATTTCATTAAATCTTTGATAGCAATGATGAAAAAAAATATTTTATAACATCAAAATCCTCATTCCACCAAGTACCAATAGGTATTTAATTGCAGTTATCTTCATAAAAATGGCTTAAAAACAACTTCTAGAGGGGTCCTGTAAAAAATTTTTGGGGTTCCCCCTCAGACACTCCTTATTGGTTAAAGGTATCACACACTGAAAATAGGTAAAAAACTAGATCTACGTCTTTTTACGTTTTTCTACGTATTGTTTTTAAGGAAATTCTACGAATTTAAAAAAATGAAGGTTGGCATTCCTATATTTTTCTCAAGCCCCGTTTGAGACGAGTCATAGGTATTCTCCGAATAACGCAGTTTTAATGCCCATGCTGTACACTGCCATTACCATCCCTTAAAAAATCATCATTCCGTATTTCATCTCGCTTTTTCAGAAGTAAAAAAAAAAAAAAAAAGCACATTCCGTTCGTCACATTCTCTCACGAACGATTTTCTTTTGAGAAAATTTAATAAAATCTGTTCACAGCTCTCGCTGAAGTTTTCTAATTAACAGTACCACAATGAAGGAAGAGAAGAAATAATATCTTCGTGAAAGGGACAACGAAGTACACGGGTAATAATAAACCTGAGAACTCGTAGGAAGAATACAATCGAAGACGAAAAGAGAAAATGAAGAAATTATTGCTTCTGGAAAAGTCACAAAAAAACTATCGGTACATTCGAAGAGTGAAGACAAAACGAACAGAGTAAAACGTGTATAGGCGACATTAAACACGAAGCGAGTACACGTAGAGTGCAAAGATGTTCATAGAAAATATAAAAAATTAGCAATCTGCGTTGTACTTTTGTACATTAACGCGCAGAAAAGAGAGAGAAAAAAAATAGGAAACTTACTTAGGGACAGTGTAATCTTTGAATAATGGCAGAAAACGAATGAAATTTAGCATCAAAATTACTGCTTTTTTTTTTTTTTTTTTTTTTTACACTTAAAATTTTTGTTTATTGTTTGAAAATTATTTACGATCGGATGCTCCGCCTTCTAACCGTATAATATAGACGACGGCAGTAAATTTATAATTATAATTATTTTCCATTTTGTCTAACTTTTCTTCTTTCTTTTTTTCCTTCTGTTTTCATAATTTAATAATGATGATGAGGTAATATGGTTTGAGTCAGAAAAATATTATCGATGATGGGGAAAATTTTCGGATTAAAAAAAGTCGAAAAATAATGAATTTTGACGATAACCGGTTGACTGTATAGCAGGTTCAGTTGTACCGATGGCTATATGGTGGGCAGGGATGCCAACCTTCATTTTTTTAAATCCGTAGAATTTCCTAAAAAAAAAGAGTAGAAAAACGTAAAAAGACGTAGATCTGGTTTTTTACCTATTTTCAGTATGTGATACCTTTAACCAATAGGGGGTTTCCGAGGGAGAACCCTCAAAAATTTTTTACAGGACCCCTCTAAGAGTTGTATTTAAGCCATTTTTATGAAGATAACTGCAATTAAATACCTATTGGTACTTGGTGGAATGAGGATTTTGATGTTATAAAATATTTTTTTTCATCATTGCTATCAAAGATTTAATGAAATATCTTTCTAATTTAGGAAGATTACATTAAAATGAGTCCGTTTTATTGGACCATATTTGCCATATTTTGCCGTTCGGACCATATTTTATAGGTTTTAAGGTAATTTTCAAAAATTTTTACATTTTCTTTTCCCTTCTCTTTTTTTTTTTCCACAAGCTAATTTTTTTCAAAACATCTTTCATGTCGGATTATCATTTATTGGTAATATTTTCTCATTCAAATTTCAAAACTTGAAATATCAATTAACTATCAAGTGTGATACCAATAAATTTTTCATTTATAAATGACAATAATTATGTACCTATTTTAATAAAAATTACAATGATGGTTTGAATTTATGCTTATTTTTCGTTAGTTATAAATATTAATGCCGAGATTATTATGTTGTATGAATTGTAAGACATAAAACAGTAAAATTGATAAAATTTTGAAAAATTTGGGATTAAAAAAACAATTTTTAGTCAATAAATGTGATTTTTTTCTGAGACAGATTATTTTTTCCTAAAAAGACGTAAAAAGACGTAGATTAAAAAAAAAAGATGTGGAAAAAGACGTAGCTCTTTAAGCTTTGTTCAAAAAGACGTAGATCTACGTCTATTGACGTAGGGTTGGCATCCCTGAGTATGACACAAGTACCACCCTCGGCCATTCTTGGAAAATTCTCATCATTCAGCAAGGCACAACAGTTTACACATTCTCACTGGTGGTTCGAAATTCTCTGCGGTAAATAATTACCTATATATTAGAAAACAGAGTGATTTTTTTTTGGAGATTGAATGATGAAGCATATTTTAATTGCACCTTCGAGTGTATTAGGTGTAATTTTCAGCAAATGTAATATTCAACTATCGACAGAAGAAACGCACCATCGGAATATTGATAGCCCAGTGAACGTCAATGAATCGATAAAACTAATTTAGGGGGTCAAATTAATCTTCCGCTTCTGAAAAGAAAGCCAAATTTAATCGAAACTTGGAATGACTAATACGTGTTTCGTGTTTACCAATAACTGAAAAAGGGGCAAATTTGCTGTCTGTAGGCAACTTTTTATTGGTCAGTTTTACGTTTATTGGTGTTTCATTCAGACGAGCCATTCGAGGTGCTGACGCAACCTTTGGTTCGTCCTCGGCGTTCTCCGCAGCTGATATATCGAGGAAGGGGATGACTTTTTCGAGACGGCTTTTGTAAAGTACGTAAAATGTACGCAGATTCAACGGCTGAATTTTTTTTTTTTTTTTTTTTTTGTTTTAAAGATCATAATATAATATTTGAAATTTTTTTGCTTCCCAAAAGATTTGTGAACGTCTGCTCGTTTCGTAGAAGACGAACCTGAAAAACAATTATTACTTTGATTCAGTTTTTTTCGCTGATTCTCTCCAGGTTACGAAGGCATGAAATTTTGGAGCCTTTTACCGATACTCCTTCGTAAAAACGTTATTACTTATTATAGTTTGTACGTAGGCGTGGAGATATTCGCATCGCAGTATTGTATAATTTGGTAGGTACCTACGCATTATCTGGAAGTACACCGTGCCAAAATGATGTGCATCTTATATCTCCGGTCGTTATAAAGATCAGAAAAAAAAATTGGATATATTTTCCGCTGATTTTTCTCTGATATTCTTTCAAAGCGCTCAAAAAGACGAAAGACTTGTTTCCTTTTTCCCCGGTGCTAACGAACAAACACAAAAAAAAAAGAAAAACTTCAACGCAGCAAGCAACGCTAGAAAATGTAGGTTTTCCCAACCAAAAAAAAAATCCAAAAAAATAATTGAATATTCGATGAAATTGAATTATGTGAAACGTAATAAATGATTGCTTGTCGAATAAAACAACAACAAGAACGTTTTAATGACCGCATTTCTTTTCGTCTAAAATATACCGCGTATCTTCTCTAGTAGGCAATACCTAATTTACGATTACTTAAATTATTTTTATACCAGAAGTTTCAAATTGGTTAAAAACATATTTTGAAATTTGTTGAGTACAATATAATCTGGTAGAAATAAATACAATTTAAAAAAATAAAAATACGAAAATTATTTGGAAGAATGTTGGGTAAATGTTACGTTAAGTAAAATGAAGTGTGCAGGAAATTCATAATGAATTGAAAGAATGAAGTTTATTGCTAGTGGCTCTTCGAAGTAGTTCATACAGGGGGGTGAAATTCATAATTTAACAAAACTTTCTAGAAGAAAATTGCTAACTTTCGAAAACTAATAAATTAACAACCTAAAAAAAAAAAAAGAAGAAAACATTTACACGATTTACATTTCTTGCACAGTCGAGGATACATTGGAAATGATATTTGAATCTAATTTTCATTTTGTTAAATTAGACATTTCATTTTTAAGTAGGTTTCTTATTGAAAATCTACTTATTAATCTTTGTGTCATGGAATGATTTGGGGGTGGGGGTAGGTACGTTTTTCGTTTTATAATTCGAGGAAAATTTCGGCACTTTATAACTCAAATTCATATAAACCCGGCAAACAATTAAAAAAAAAATTCGGGAGCTCCACAGCTAATTATAGCGGTACTTTAGTATTCTCACAGCTAAAAAGCAATGCTAAATTAGCCGTCACTCCTAATTTGGCACATTTTTTACGGCTAATACACAGCTATGCGATGTCTTACTGCTAAATTAGCCGTAAAAAGTGTGCCAAATTAGGAGCGACGGCTAATTTAGCGCTGGTTTTTAGCTGTGAGAATACTAAAGTACTGCTAAAATTAGCAGTGGAGACTTTTAATTTTTTTACCAGTTAGCTGTTAATTGTTTGCCGGGTATAAGCAAATTTCTTGTTACCACTATACAGGTCGCAATTTTTATTCGTTAGTCACAAAATTTGGAACGAACATTAGTACTGAGCCAATTAATTTTGTTACGGATCGGCTGTAAGGTACTTCCAGTGTCTATTTTCGTTTTTGTTTTGGCTATAAAATTTTCAATTTTCAACAGATAGCTACGAAATTTGAAATATGTAGGTATTCACTATAAATTATTGCAACCTGCGGTACCTAATGTGGTATAACTATTTTCGTTTTTGTTTTGGACATATAACTTTAATTTTTAATCAATAGCTACGAAATTTGAAACAAATATTTACTATGATTTATTATAACTTGCTATAAATTTTGGTGCGGATCACTTGTATGGTACATCCGGTAACACTATTTTCGTTTTTATTTTGGCTATAAAATTCCTAATTTTGGACCAATAGGAAAATAATTCGGAACAAATATTTATTACTAGTTTTAGAGGAGGGGTCTATGCTCTCACTCCACTTGCCCCAGTTACAAATCCTAGATGACCAAAATCATATACATATGCGTGTGATGGCGAAATATTATGCAGAAAGCACTTTTTATATACATATATATATATATATATGTTGTTAAAAGATAGGGGGGGGGTCATAGCTTAAAATTTTTTACTGCCACCATTAGTTTATGAATAAATGAAAAATTAAAAAACTGCAAATTTCTCATTAATTGACAGTTTTTTTATTGCTGATTTGTGAAAAACTAATGGCGATGAAAAAATTAATTTTGTCAAAGAACTCGAGCGAATTTTATCCTCTTTTCAAATGCACAAACTCCAATTTTGTCGCTTAAACGGAATCTGAGAAATCGTGAAATGAGAGAAAAGCAGTTTTTTTCAAAATTAAAATGTCCCGAATGTTACAAAAAATCCGGATAAACATACAAAAAGTGGGATTAAATTTTATAACACAGATAATGTAGGTATTAATAACTTTTTAGTGACTACCTAACTTTATAAATTTTGAAAACCCCTTTTTCTAAAGGAGCTGCTTCATATTAGGGTAACACTGCTAAATTCGTATAGTCGGGGTGAGAGCGAATTCGGTTTGTTGAATCATGAATATAATCAAGTACACACACACACACACACACAACACCAACAAAAACTCATTGTTTTTTTGGTTTTGTTTACATTTTTAATTTTTCGTTGCACATGACGTCACGTTTTTACTATATACTTCAAGTTAAACATTTCCAACGTTGATAGTAATCAGTTACACGATTTTACCAGCTACGATCGGGCCAGAGGGTCGAGTCACCCCCATACTCCCTGCTCGAAGAGTATTTGTGTATTACGAAGTTATAAAAAACGTAAGGAAATTATTATATGATTGTTTAGCAAATTAAATAAAAGCAAGCTTGCTTTCGACCAGCCGCTTTCGTTCATTTGTACTTTGTATTCTTTACTCAGCAATAATTTAAGAAGTTTTCAAATCTCCTCTACTCATGAAATGTTCGGCCGTTTGAAATAAAATTTTGTAGAACGGTAGAATACGACAATATTCAACGTCTGTACCAAATTACAAGATTGTTGGGTAATTAACGTTACAGGATGTAATAGACGACCGATGAGGCCGATGTGGACCGAAAACAATAAGATTCGTCTTCGTGCAGATCCAAGTTAAGTTTACCAAATTTCAAGACTATCGGATAGCCAGTTCAACGGAAATGTGTGTACATATATACGATACCCTGAATTTCAGCTAATAGTGCCATAATTTGCCCGGAAGCATGAGACGAAAAACGAACCTACCATCATCCCTTCCGTCTCAATGCAATATCAATTTTAATATACTGATTTTCTTCGAAAACCTACATAAAAAAGAGTCGGTAAAAAGTTCTGGAATGAATATCAAATTGAAAAGTGGGTAGGTACCTATGCCACTGAGCGTGATTTATTACCTCCACAACGCGAATTTTTAGTTATTCGTATTTTCGTCGTAAGCTTTAAAAATGAAATTATTTTCGTTGACATAAAAAATGTCGGTACCAAGTGCACACGTTGAGTTGGTATTTGTTTTAAACTCTCGACACGTCTTCATAAAATAAGCCTCATTTTCTTTCATTCGAATTTTTACTCAGTTTGCTTG